>VZTX01029400.1:48030-59151 GCA_013400915.1 Pardalotus punctatus
TGTGCCCCCCCCCCCCCCCCCCGCACTCCATTGTGTGGATTTGCAGAATGGTTTTTCTTAACCTCCTCTGCAGCTGGGTGGGTTTCCCTCTAAAGCAGTGATCTCACACAGCCATTGAGGGTGGGAAGTTTCTAGGAGTGACCTTGTGTAAAACCTATTTTTTTTGTGAGCCTGTGATCCCAAAATGATACGGTTTTCTGGAAGCTTTTACCTTGGTGTCCCACATGGTGGGATCGTGTGGGATTGTTCAGTTTCGTTTGTGTTTTGGAGAGCTGTATTGGTGGTATCTGGTGTTCTCACATTAATCTGTTTGTGTCTTTGTTAATTGCGTTTGTCTTTCCCCTCTCTCTAACCTGGGGGTGAAGAAATGAGCAGAGAAGGTTTGTTTACGTGTAGAGTTTGATTAGCTTAGAGGCTACTTGTAGCCAGTGTGTTCTGCTGCAGGAACTTAATTCCCAGGACAGAAACAGAGGGAAAGGGAGTAGAGCCAGGATAGGAGCATCTGCCCAGCTTAAACAAGCAGACTGTGGTGATAACGAGTTTTAACTCTTCTGCCAAATCTCCCAGGCACTTCTAAACCAGCAAGGAACAGGATAAATTCCACTTCAGCTCTCCCTTCCTCCCTCACCCACAGACACAGAACTGCAGACTGCAGTCGCTCTGATGTTTCTTCAGACTGTATTGAATTACCAGTTTGTGCTGCTGTCCTGTGCCCCCCAATACTTTGACTTTTTCTGTTCCTCATATCCAGAGCTAGGTGAGGTTAAAGTACAACCTGAGGAGCAAGTAGAGGTACTATAGTAAATTACTGGAGATATTCTGAAAGCCTTCACAAATGGGTGGCTGTAAGAAGATTGATGGTGTGTTTAGGCTGGGGAGGAGATTAGGAAGAAGTAGATGATAGGAGCAGAGTAAGGACTGGCAGAGATAAATGTTCAAGTCCTGCTACATTTTCTCTTTTGTGGTCTCTGAATTGGGGAATATACTTCGAAAGGCAGCAGGGTTAAATCTGGTGGTGAAAGGAAATAGCTCTGCCCGACACGTATTAGCAAGAAGATGAAGAGTTGCAATAATTATTTGATTTGGAGACCTCTGTTTGCTTAGAGAAGTGTCCAAACAGTCACATGTTTAATAATTTATTTTAATGGACTTCCATCTGGAACATTCAGTGTCTCAAGTACTTACTTTGCCCATAATTTTTGTCCTTCTATTGAAAACAGCAAAGGTCAGATGAGAGGGAACTTTCCATAGTTGTAGGCATGTGTGCAAGCTGGGAATGAGACTATGCCCAAGTAAAATAGAAACTCCTTTCAACAAGCTAAGGCCTTGAGCAAACATCTAACGTGCCTGCATCCAGCAGTCAGTCTGTTCTTATTTTGACACTCAAATCTGACTTGAAAAATAAAAACCTGTTGTGGTGTTTGCAGGAGTCTGTGGAAGCACTTCCGAGCAGTCAGCCTCTGTCTGTTCTTACTCGTGTTCCCCGCGTACATGGCCTACATGATTTGTCAGTTTTTCCACATGGATTTCTGGCTGTTGATCATTATCTCCAGCAGTATTCTAACCTCTCTTCAGGTAAGAACATCAGCCCTGTGAAGCCCTGTATTAACTGTCATTCTGTTACACTAAGGGGAGAAATATATGATGAGAAAAGAACAGGGATGAGAGAAGGGCAGAATTACAAGGGGTGACAGAAAATCTCTTATTTGTCCTGTATCTGAGGCTAAGAAGCTCCTGGGTGGGCTGAGAACAGAGGTGAATGGAAGTCTATTTCAAATTATAAAGCCAAAAGGCTTTTGAGGGTGTAACTATCATAGTAAAAAGGTTTTTTCCCAGAGTACTCATTTATGTGTCATTACTTAGCTATAATGCCTTGAAAGCAATTTGATATTCAACACACAGTGGAGTAAATACCAGAAATGTTTTGTACTACAAGTTATTACTGGGGCTTTTTATTATTAATCTTTAAAAATTACCCCTTATAATGCTCAGCATGCTTGTTTAATCAACTCAGCTGTGTTCTGGACTCAGGAAAGTCGAGAAGGGGAATTACTTTGGAACAAGCTTAAATGCTTTGCAAGAAAGAGCAACTTTTATTTGTCTTTGAAGTTCAGCAACAAGAGCTTGATGGACAGCACTGAGTGACTCAAGCTCCAGTTCAGAATTAAATGCTGAGCTCGTGGTCTTGCACTGTGTTACAGGTGCTTGGGACACTCTTCATTTACGTTCTGTTCATGGTGGAGGAGTTCAGAAAAGAGCCAGTGGAAAACATGGACGACGTGATCTATTACGTGAACGGCACGTACCGGCTGCTGGAGTTCCTGGTGGCTCTGTGCGTGGTGGCCTATGGAGTCTCAGAAACCATCTTTGGAGAGTGGACTGTCATGGGCTCCGTCATCATCTTCATTCACTCCTACTACAATGTGTGGCTGCGGGCCCAGCTGGGCTGGAAAAGTTTCCTCCTTCGCAGAGACGCTGTGAATAAGATAAAATCTCTGCCCGTGGCCACGAAGGAGCAGCTGGAGCAGCACAATGACATCTGTGCCATCTGCTACCAGGTAGGAATGGAAATGTCGAAGGATTGGCTTGAGTTGAAATACCCCCAGACTCAGTTCAGTCTTCACCTAGTAAAATAAGTGACTTGAATTATGTGTAATGAATAATACTGTGCTCAGTAAGTTACTGGAATTACTCAGTTTTCTGCTTTGTGCAAATGGATTTGGAGTGTTGTCCCCAAGATAGCTCTTAGGAATGAAGAGCTTGGATGTGCTTAAACTGCCTTTTGTGGTTTTTTTCCTCCAGTTACACAGCAGACTCTGTCCTTAAGCTGCTTTGACACCTCTCATGTTTGTGTTGAGCTGGTCTCAGTTGTGGCAGCAAATGTGCCCTTTCTTCATTACTGGAGGATTTTGTTAGTGGAAGACAATGTGTTCTCAGCAGCTGATTTGTTATTATTCTGTAGAAGCAGCTCAGTCTCTGCAGACATTGCTACTTCATGTGCAGTGTCAGTTTTGTAGCAGAAACCTAATTATCAAAAGGTTAAGGGTCTTGCTAACATAAGCTGGCAAATGTAAGGACCTTGGACATTAATGCTGAAAGTAATATATTTATCACACTCCTAGCTCCAAAGTCTTTTATTCTTGAATAGAAATTGTAGTTATGTGTGACAGTGAAGGAATCACCCTAAGATTAGTAGTGTGCAGTTAGAGTGTGATTGGATTGGCTCCAAACTTGATACAAATTCTTTGAAGAGTAAAACTGCCAGATTGAATGACAGTGTTCAAAACACCAGAGTAGGATAATATGGGACTCAGCTGACAGAGTTCATGTTGTCACTTAATTTTTGATGTTGTTACGTGTTGTATCTGTCATTGTGCTGTTTTGACTTGCACAATTGTTTCTTGAGCCAACCAGTTCTGTGATTTTCATCCTGTAAAAGGTCATATTCTTATAAACAAAGGGGTT
This sequence comes from Pardalotus punctatus, assembly GCA_013400915.1. Classification (NCBI taxonomy): domain Eukaryota; kingdom Metazoa; phylum Chordata; class Aves; order Passeriformes; family Pardalotidae; genus Pardalotus; species Pardalotus punctatus. The sequence goes on from VZTX01029400.1 coordinate 51,496, forward strand.
TTGCCTCATTTTTGTCTGTCATAAAAAAAGCGAGACCTGGCCTTTATTTGAGTTATGTGTGTATCATAGAATCATTAAGGTTGGAAAAGACCTCCAAGATTGAGTCCAGCCTGTGACTGATCCCCACGTTGTCAACTAAACGATGGCACTGAGTGCCATGTCCAGGACACCTTTAGGGATGGTGACTCCACCACCTCCCTTCCAATGCCTGACAACCTTTTCTGTGAAGAATTCTTACTGATGCACAAGACAAACCTCTCCTGCCACAGCTTGGGACCGTTTCTTCTTGTCCTGTTGCTTGTTCCCTGGGAAAAGAGACTCAGCCCCACCTGGCTGCATGTTCCTGTCAGGGAGTTGTAGAGAGAGATAAGGTCCCCCTGAGCCTCCTTTTCTCTGTGGACTGCTTCTGCCTCTTCCATGCCTGGTGAACCTGCTAGATGTGTGAGGTGAGGAATGGGATTACAAATAATAATAATAATGTATTTCCTATTTTTGTGTGTGTGTCTTTCAGGATATGAAAACTGCTGTAATCACACCATGTAGCCATTTTTTTCATGCGGGTTGTCTTAAGAAATGGCTGTATGTGCAAGAAACCTGCCCTCTGTGCCACTGCCAACTGAAGAGCCCTTCACAGCTGCCGGGACTGGGACCAGAGCCAGTGCAGCAGCCAAATCCTAGTGCAGAGCAAAACACCAGGCCTGGGGACGCAGCTGAGCCTGGTGCTGAATGTGACAATAGGCCAAGTGTGAAGGACAACCCGAGCAGGGGCCATGATGGACACGACAGCCCCGAGGCCTCTGCCCACCCGGGGGTGTCTCACAGCATGGACAGTGCCACGAGCCCCTGTGAGGCCAGGCAGGGAGCAGCCTGTGCTGCAGAACTCATTGCAGCCCCAGAGGGGTGCCCTGCTCCAGATCCCAGGGTTTGTGTCCAGCTCTGAGGCTACAGGGGATGACGCGGGAACAAACGCTTTTCAGAGATCCACGTTCGACTCAGAAGAAAACCAATCCTTCCACAGCTGTGAAAGAAGTGTAGCTATTAATGCTGGTCAAAATGTAATCTCCCATGCTGATTTTTATGGGCTGCTTGGTAGTGGTAACTCCAGTGAGATGTAGTAGAAATGACTCCAGAAGCTCTCTGAACTGCGGGCATAGGAAGGATGTCTGGGAATAAATAGCAGTGAAAGAGTGTTTTCAAGACGTAGGTGAGGGGTGAGAGGAGCGAGAGGTCTGTGAGAGGTTGTGGCCAGAGGGACAGGAGGCTGGCTTGGTTTGGGTCAGGGAGAGTTGCATAGAGCCATGTCCCAGGGTCCTGAGGGGCGTTACGGGCCGCAAGCTGCCGGCCTCTGACGGATGGGCAGCTTTGGTTGCTGACATTTTTTATGGCACGTAAGCAAAAATCGAAGATGTAACAGCAGTGATTGTACCAGGAGGTGGAAGCACTCTTAATACGTCGTGTGTATGCTTTGGGTGTTCTTGGGGCAGTTGCATTTGAATTCATGTAATCTATAGTGACTCTTGACTTTTATGACGGAGTCGTCAATATTTTGATGTATATGAAACTTTTGCTAATAATGGGCACAGTTTGGGCTGCATGAAGTAAACTAAAGCTCTCATGAACACTTTGACCTCTGCCTCTGTGGGAGGAAAGTGGGATGAGTTTTAGGGCACAGATAGAGGCCTTGCAGGACTGTGCTGTGTAATGTTTAACCCTTGCAGCTGAATTAAAACAGTATTAAACTCTGGCGATATTTGCACTTTGGGAATGAGTACATTATTGTGTATGATCAGACTCCGCAAATGCCACTTTTAAAAGCTGTTAATAGGTTTGCACCTTTTTTTCTTTGACAAGGACATGTCCATACTTAAATTTTTACATTCATCATGGCTTCAAGTAGAACAAGGGACTGGGGTGGGGAAATAGGTGGGAGTAGGGGGCAGGCAATTTTTTTATGTGAATTTTGATATGAAGAGAAATTAGTCACTTATTTATACGATAGGCTTGACTCAAGTGTTTTTCGAAGTCGGTATTCCTAATGTGAAATGTGATACTATTTTATTTTTAGTAGTAAATTTGGATGTAGACTGACAGACATAGCTGAATGTCTTAATAAATTACATTTGAAGATTTTTACACCTGGTTATGTGATTCTTGCACTAAAATTCCACGAGTTAAGTATGTGTTGAGAGGCTCTTAGAGAGTAATAGCCCTGTGTTCCCCCTGGTGATGAGTGAAACTCCCTGTGCCTGTGTTCTCCCCCATTTCCCTTTCAGTGCTCTGTGGCCTGGTGGTACCTCCTGGCCTCTTCTGTTCTTGTCACCAGGTCTTGGCCGATGCAGAACACAACAGCACGTTTGCTCCTGGAGGCTGTGCCTGCTGCTGCTGCTGCTGACCTCCAAACAAACCCCAGATCTATTTCCTTCCTCCTGACAGGATGGGAACATCAGTTATACCATCCTCTGATTCTGTGTCTCAGTTTTGTTTTTTTGTCTGTTAATCAGAAATTTGGATTTGTCATGTGCTTTCACTGATCATCCCAAAACTTTTATTAACAGCTTGGTGTGTTTGGGGAGGGGGGAAAAAACGTTGAGAATATTTTTCTTGAACTCTTCTTTTCTGTCAGTGCATGGTCTGGGTCCTGCTCTTGCATGCCTGCATTTCTGTGGAATTGAGTCTTTCTCAAAGGGATGTTTTGTCCATGCCCAAGCTTTCAATCTACATAATTTAGGCTGTTTCCATTCTTGCCACACTTAAAAATCTGTGGAGTCAGGAAATGGGGATTTTCTGGGCAGTGCTGTTATGGAATGCTCCTTAGTATGGTGGGAAAAAGGCTTTCCTTCAATTCACAGAATGCGTGTTTGAAGGATACTCTCCTGAAGTCTGCTGTCCCTGGATGGGGAAAAATAATCCCATAAATCTGTGAAACAAGTGATGGGAAGCTTTTCCTGTGTGTCACCTCACTTCCATGGCAGGGAGCAAGTGTTACCCTGAGTGACTGGGAAGAGGTGGGAAGAGCCAGGCTTGGTCAGCCCGGGGAAGGGAGGCTGGAGGGCTGTGCTGGCTACGTGGATACCTCAGGTGACCCTGGGGAAGGGAGGCAGAGGAATTCACCTCTGGGATCACCTGAGGGCAGTAGGGCAAGAAGGAATCCCGGGGTCATTCCTATCCCACACTGTCACATCGTTTTCATAAATGCAGGAAGTGGTGTTGGAAAAGCGTCAAACCCCCAAGGTTTGCTTTCGCTGCTGATGCCAAGGAGCTGTTCCTCAGCCTGACTGATCTCTTGGCCATGGTGCTTTTAATTTATAACCTAAATTATTCATGGCTGATTGGTAATGCAGAAACTATAGCAAAGGACTGTGGATTTACAGCAACGTGGGTGAGTGCAGCTGGAGCCTCAACTGGCCAACAGCAGGTTCAGTGAACAACTTCCTGACGGGATTCTGGGTTGGAAATGTGGCTGTGGTGCTGGAAGGGAGCCTGACAGGCCGGGAAGGTATGTGATCTTTTGGGAAAAATGATGCTGCAGTATTCCCACTGGAGTGAACCCAGAGTGACTGCTCTGTGCTGGAGAAGGTGCTCCAAGATGTGGAGGCTCAGGGAGTCCTGCGCCCTGCAAAGAAGGCGTGGTGGGATGAAAACAGCTCTGATGCATTTCCTACTGAAAAATGATATTTAAAGAGGGAAAGGAGAGGAAGGGGAGCAGAGAGAGGCTTGCAGAGTTCATAGGAACAGGGCTTGAAGGGTGGGAGCCACCTCCATGGGGTGCCAACACCTTTATAAAGAATTCTAAGAGCAGAGCGAGGTGGAATGTGTCCATTGCCACAGGGTGGATGAGGCACAGCAAACTGCTTGGTCTAATCTGGACTACAATGCTTAAGGGCTGTGGTGTGTGTATGTTCATTTTTGGTTTTTGGCAACTCAGAAATGCTGGCAGGATACCATTTTCTGAAAACTAGGGACAGCTAGCTCTAGGAGGAACTTAAAAATACGCCTGCAAAGAATGGGGGTGGGTGGGAAATAAATGCTGGTGAGCCAAGCAGGCCATATCTTGCAGGTCAGGAAGTTCAGGGATGAACTTCGAACTGCCAAAACCGAGGCCAAGTTAGACCTTGCAGAAGAAATGAACAGGAGAAAAAGAGGGAAGGCTGCTCTGGAGGAGCAGGGAGGTTAGGAATGAAATGAATTCTCTGTCTCAGTGCTCTGTAGAGCATCTGGGCGAACACTCCTGACCTCTGTGCTCTGTCTGGTGCAGAACTCCCTCTTGGACACTGCTTTGAGCTGATTTTCTCTTTCTCTGCAGCTGTGCATGAGTAAATGGGAAAAAAATGCTTTTGGAGTGTTTATGATCAGGGTGTAACTGTAGGCTGAGGCTTGAAATAATTTTCATGTGGACTCATGATGGTGGTGTGATTGATGAACATTTGGACTCAAAAGGATGCTTCCAGCTAGGTGATATAATGGGAACAGTTGGGAATTTTATGGCTGGTTGGTTTTTTGTTGGAAATAGGAGCTCTGATCACATGGTGTGGTGGTGTGTGTCTAGTCAGTCCTATCGGGTGTCCCAGCTCTGGGCTCAGGGAAATAAATGGATTTACACAAGGTGGGATGACTCCATGAGGAGAGAAACAAGTCTGTGGTGAGGAGTTTGATTTGAAAGCCTCTCTCTGAGCTGCATTGCTCTCAGCTCCTTTGGTTTTTGGCAGTTTTGCAGCAGAGGAATCTATTTCCTTCCTTGTTCCTAGTGAAACACTTCATTTTATGCCAAGGCTGAGAATTCTTGAAGCACACAAGGTTTTCCAGCATGGGAAAATTCAGAGTCCCCTTTTTCCTGATTAAATTAAATTTCTAAGTTGCCTCAATGGTTTTCTAATATAGACAAAAATAATTAAGATTAAACTGTCTGAATGTTTGAGAACAGACTTGTACATTTTTCCTAACTGGCAGGGACAGGCAAGGAATTTGAATTTAGTTGGTTCAAAATACAAGAATAATGATATCAGTGCATAAGCTCCCCCCAGCTTCTGGGGAGAACTGGCTGTTTGAAGAACTTTATGTTGTTGGGAAGCATTCAGAATGAAATGAACCAGTTTGGGGTGGGTCTGATGTCACTGGATTTTGTTAGGGTCAGGTTTGGAGGCAGCAGGATGGTGCAGTGAGTTCTGGGTTGGGAGATCTCAAGAAGGAACAGTCCATGGACCTGTGCAGGTTTGTGCTGCTCCCAGGAGGGCTGTGGAGGTGACCAGGGATCAGTGCTGGCTTTTTTCCTCTTGCTTGTTAAATTTGTATGAAAAAACCTTTAATTTTCCAGCTTTTCAGTGTCTGCAGTGCCTGGAGCTGTTGTGTGTGGATTGCTCATCCTGAGTCTTGCCTGTGATGTCGCCCCACAAACACATTTGTGGGAAAGATTGACAAATACATTTCCCCACTAATCTCTTTGGCTTTGCTGGCATAAAGTTGTCAGTAAATGCAACCTCAAGCTCAATTTTTCTTAGTGTTACAATGCTAAGTGTGGCACTATTGCTGATCCCCATTTTTGTGATGTGTGTGTGTGTAGCCACATTAAAGATCACAGTTCACAGCCCCACACCCCAAAGATACCAGGTTTTTTTTTTTGGCTGTGCCTATTTATTTTAATTATGGTTATTTTACTTACTGGATCCTGCAGAAACCCAGGCTAGAGGTGTGGTGGTTTCTCTCCTTGATGCCTGGGAACACCAAGTGCCAGCATGGAGAGTCTGGCCAGGGAAATTCCATCCTTTTCATAAAGGAAGTTATGATCCAGTTGATAAACCACGCAGCAAATGCATTCTGTGGCTCTAAGGTATTGGTTATTCTCGTGAAAACAAACACTTTCACAGAAACAGGTTGCCTGTGAGACTTGGTGAGCTCTCTACAGCTTCCCCAAGAGCCCACAGATCGCTTTCCAGAGGGTTCTGCCTTCTTTTCAGTGGTGGAGATGACCAGGATGAAGATGACGAGGTCAGGAGGAAAAGGGAGGTTGGGAAGGGAGAAGCAGGGGGCTGGGTGCTGGCAGCTCATTAAACAATGCTCAGAGAACATCCTGGCACACACACACAGACCTAAAGGTGACCATTATTATCCTAGAGAGCGTAATAATGTAAATACATAGCCAACCCAAATTAAAAAAAAAGCAAAAAAAGATTTATTTGTGTTACAGGTAATTAGACACAAATTTTCCCAGTAGTTGCCATTTCCTGGAGGCTCACAATCCACATCCTTAGATAAATCTGGTAGCTGAAACACTCTCAACTAATAGCACAGCCAAAGACCAGACGAGCTGCAGAATTTTGCAGCAACAGATGTGAAAAGCCCAGGACTGCGATGTGGATAAATTACTTCATTCTTAGTAATTTTAAAATGTAAAACTGACTTAATTGGATCAAAATAATCAATTGAATAGGTATCTGGTATTTATAAATGAAATGATATACAGTTTCTTAATTGACCATCGTCTGAGTTTTCTTTAAATTGATTGTTCTCTTCTAGCTTGGGGAAAAAATGCCAGCTGGAATGCAGAGGGATTAAGTTTTATTTATTTTCCTTGCTAAGAGCCACATTGTGCAATTTAAAAGGAAGTGTCCTTGAAAGATGGGTTCCTTTGTAAACTGTTTCAGCCCTTGTTTGTTTTCAGATGGAAATTAATTTCTCAAAGGGCCCTCCATGTTAGAAAATATGTGTTGATAAGTAAAGAAAAATGAAAAATTGTAACCTGCTAAAATACATCTTGTTTTTGAGATAAAAATCTTTGCATGGATGTGGTTGAGTTTGGGGTACAGCTGATCTGGTCAAAGGCTGGTAATGATCTCCATTGGCACAGGTGGAAGGGAACAATCCACGGGGGAGAACCTCAAGCACAATGGTTGAATATTACTAGAATTCTTCATTACGCTTTGATGTGCTTAAATATTGATTTTAAGTGTGTCAGCTCCTTGCTGAGCTCGATGGGTGCAGCTGGGGGGCTCTGGGCTGTGCCTGTCCCTGTGTCCAGCTGTAACACATGGCAGGGAGGGTTCACTGATGCTATCAGAGGCATTTTCCCCCAAAAATGGGCCTCTTCTCCCCAGCCTTGTTCTCAACACAAAATCCGAGTCTTTTTCTCCTGGGGATTTATCTGTTGGGTGTGTCTGTGCACTGATCAGTCTGGAATTATTCCCACAAATGTGCTCCGTGTCCATCCGTGTTTTTGGGAGGAACGGGCAGTGCTGGCTGTGCTGGGTTCTTGCTCCTCTGATGTTGTTCTCCCTCAGCCTGCGAGATCAAACTTTTCTCCGGGCATCACGTCTGAGGATGCGACTCTCAAACACCTGCCCCAAAGATGCTCGCACGAACACCTGGATGAAGTTACGGCCCGTGCAGCAGAACTCCCACATTCCTGGGAGCCTGCGGTCGCTTTCCGGAGGGTCGGCTCTCCTCTCCGGTGACACAGGTGACCGGGATGAAGAGGCTGGAGGAGGAAAAGGAGGAGGAAGAGGAGGAGGGAGCCGGTGCCGGCGGCTGCCACGGCGGGGCAGTGCGGGACCGGCACCGGAGCTCCGGCAGCGGTTCGGCCGATTCAGACAGTGCCGGGAGGTTCACAGGGTAAAAAACAGTGTATAATTATGTCTATGTTTATATATATACATGTATATATAT
>VZTX01029401.1:0-81491 GCA_013400915.1 Pardalotus punctatus
TCCCCTCAGTTATTTTCATTGGATCCCATACCCTCAGATCTGCCCCTCTGANGGACCCCTACCCTCAGATCTGCCCCTCTGATGCTCGCTCACTGGCTATCCTCCCCTACTCCTCCCCTTTTCCACCTCCCTTAAAACCTGGGTACACCCCTCACAGCCCCGGGGAGTTCTCCCTCCAAACCTCTGCCTCCTGGATCCTTTTGCCCCAGTTCAATAAAGGAGATTCACGGAGGAGAGTCCTCCCGCAACCCTTCGTCTTTTGTGTGCCTGTGCCTACATCGCGCCTCGCCTGTCGCTCCCCCGGAGCCAGCCCGCCTCGCTGCGATCCAACCGCAGATCACCCAAAGGCAGCTGCACCAGGAGCAAGCTCCCTGGGCACAAAGAGATGGCGTCCATGGCCGACGGCGGCCAGGATCTGCCAGGCAACAGGTGATGGACAGCCATTTCCAGCATTACCAGCCCAACATCCAGCAGCTCTTGCTGCTTAAGTTTAATCAGAGAGGAATGCTGTCCTTCTTGAGATCTTTGTACCAGAATGACCACAGGAAAGGGAAAACTCCTGTAACGGAAGAGGGAAAGAGAGAAAAAATAAGGGAATGGATCTTAAATGCAAACACACAGACAGAGGAAATTCCTTGTTAACTCTTAATATTTGTATGTAGAAGCTAAATGAACATACCCAGAACTTTGGAAGAAAAGCAGAAGTCCTCCCCGGAAAGGCCCAGAAGCAGGATTGATACAAAAATCTGTGGTTTATTTTTCTTACTACTTTTTTTGTTAGAATAAGCAAGTAATCTCCTAATTATTGACCCTAGCCAGACCAATGCCTCACAAAATGAAGCAGAATGTGTGTTTGGTGTTCTTTGTGCATCAACTTTCAGAAGACATTGCAGTTTAAGTATGAACTTTCAGAGCAACATTATGGTGACCTGTGAAGGATGCAGAACAGGTTTCAAGAGAGGAGTTTGGAAGCAACTTGAAAAATTCTGTTTGCAAATTACTAGTAAAGTGTAGTAAAAGCAGCTTTATAAATTCCTCCAAGACACCACAAGATGTGTTTTGGATAAGTAAAGTCTCTTCATGTTATTAACCAGTACAAAGTACATGAAACATTCATGGAAAATTAATGTTAAATGAATACTACAGTATACTCACAGAATTCAAACTGTGAATTCAGAAACACTGTATTCCCAGCAGATACACAATTTGAAGAATTATGTTCATTCTGGATAGAAACAGAGACAATATTGTGTAATGTAGCTGATAAATTAACCAGCAAAGATCCAGACGCATGCATCAAATACTCAAAACAAATAGGACCAGAAATATTTCAGGGTAGCATTAATCTACTTAAAATAATTAACATCTTCAAGAAACCAAAAAGTTGCTCTACAGATTATTCACAGAAACAATAGAAGTTCAATTAATGGATTATTTAGACAGTTCTGCTTGCTGCTTACTATGGTAAGAGCAGAAGCTGTCCTTCAAGAAAGCAGAACCTTCATGATCCTTTTCTCTAAGATTTAAGACACTTGGTACACTATAGCAGAACAGATGTAATAAGCATTTCATGTGTGGAAAATAGCAATTCTACTCTCACTGTGGCTCTCTTTTAAGGGTCATGGATCACCGGCATGGCCAGTTTGGTGGGACACCCCCTGACATGAATGACATCCCCAAAACCAAAATCAACAAAGATTTTTAAAGGTATTTCATAAGAGCTAAAGCCTTATAACATGAATTGACAAAGTGAGTAAATGGGTATTTCAAAGCTTTCAGCATGCTTTAAACTAAAAGTGCCAAATTGAATTACCGTAATGAGTCACTGAAAAATCCTACTTCATAAATCAGAATTTATCAAACTAAAGGTTAAAAATCTTAGATATATTTTAAACTGTTTCTATTAACCCAAATGGTAGGAGAAAAATAGTGACTGTAATAAATTGTTCTTTTATACAGATAATAGGTTTTTTCACTGATGTTCTTAAATGAACATCAGTTCAAGAAAATATAAAAAATACATATTTTTTATATTTAATGACATGGAAAATTAGTCTTTGAATATAAAAAAAATTATTTTAGTATAATGTCTCTCCCTCCATTCTCCATCAGAAATTATTTCAGCAGACCAAGGAAAAGCAAGAAGATGAGCATTGCATACTATGATTAAGGGGATAGCATCAAACACAGGGAATATTCTCCTGCTAAAATACACAAGGTATTCTATTGCTATTGAATTTTCACCAGCTGCCAACTTGGCTAATACTGTTATGAGAAAAAAAGGATGGAACATGCCTCGAGACTAAGACCAGGGGGTATCAGCTTTGCTGACTGCAGAGTCTTTATCCACCTCTCTCCAAAACTGTCCCTAACCCACATTCTTCTGCCATAGTATTTTCCAGCTCCAGCTCAGAGCTGCTATTTCTTTCTGACTGGAACTGTGCTGGTGATGCAAGTACTGTATCAGAGGAAGAAGACATGGGGCCTAAGAGAAGGATGGAGGGGAAGAAAAGAGACAGGGCAGCTGAAGGTTCTTTCCTGCTTCCTTCTCACTCCATTTCTTCTCAGGCAAAGTGCACAATGTTCTCAATCAGACCTTGATAAAGGGTACAGCACCCAACAGCCCCCATCTATCACAGCGTGCCCAGTAGGAGACCCTGAGTGTGGAGCAGGGTTGAAAATCTGTTGCCTTCTAACTAAGTTTTGCTGAGTGCTGAGCTTTTTCAAAAAAACTGTCCTGAGTTACCAGCAATTTAGAAAATTGGTCTCCTGTGAGTCTGAAATACTCAATATTGTAGCACCAAAGTGCATCCACATAACAGGAGCTTGATCCCCAGTGCCCGGTTAACTGAGTTTCTGACTTTGTGTAGTAAATATCATCAGGTCAATTATGTACCTGTCCTTGCCCATCCTTCCATTAGTAAGGCTTGTTTACATAAAATAGAACTTACTGAACCATGTCTGTTTTTTGCAGTGTTTTCAATTCCAGATGAAGGAGAGGATGACCTGCCTGACACAGACACATTGAATAAGACAGTCCTTTCTAACAAGTTATTGCAACCGCTGTTCTTTTTGTAAGTTATTTAGGTTTACTTATTCATAATATCACTTAGCACAATTTTTTCTCCACTTATATCTTTATTGTAACAATAAGTGTCACCAAATCCGCAGCAAGAACAACACAGAGAAAAGATTGCAACTCATTATCATTCATTACTATAGTGAAGAGGGATTAGAAACATAATGGAAACTGAGAGAAGATGTACCTTTGTGTCACTTACCTTGTACTTCACTCAGAGCCAGGAACTTCCATGGGCAGTGATAGTGACTCAGTCACTGACTGCCACTCTGTGACCTTGGGTGGGTCACTTGACCTTCCTGTGACTTCACTGCCCCAGTGTAAGCTCAGATAAACAGTACAATCACATGAAAATCTGGTGCTGTATTTGGGGAGAGCTTTCCTGCTTCTACATCTATATTTTTGAGCTTATGTAGATAGAGCTACTTAGTGAGTTATAGTTATTTAGTACTTCCTATTATAATTTTCAGATATTGTAACTTTGCCAAATTCCAATAGTCCGAACAAAAATATTTCATGTTGTTTGACTGCCACAGTGTGACAAAAGAAGTAGTAGTAATATTCAGAATTTTAAGGATCATTTCTAAAGATTAAGAGTTTCTAAACAAAAACAAAACAAAAAAAAAATTTGGGTTCACTGTGTTAAAATAATAATTACGACAGTATGACAGACAAACCCTCTGCTACAGTAGAGAAATATGGTATTTGCCAGGAAATGCCATCTCAGCTGGGAACTCAGCTTTGGCCACCATCTGAAAATCTATGTGTTTTGGAAGAAATTATTCAGTTTTGTAAAAAATCTGTTTGTTAATCTTCAGTGGAAAATAATTTTGATTCTGAGACTAAGTTAATTCCATCAACATACAGAATGTCCTACTGTCTCATCAGTCTGAACAGGCTGAGCCAGCATGCGGGGGCCATGGGAGAACCAAGCATACTTCATCCCGTCATAGCTCTTGTGCATGACAGGAGTGCCTGTGCAATAGCTCTGGTCCAAAGAAAGACTTCGTTTTCAGTTCCCCTGTCCCACCGTGGCCTTTAGTTTTGCAGTAGTACCTGAACCACGAGGAGAAGAAACTGGTGAGCAAACACTTTTCCTTTTCTAGGCTTGCTACAGTCACACATTAGCTCACATTATTGTAAGGAAGAGCAATAAGTCCACACTCCAATAACAAATAGCTTATAAAATTATTCTAGGAAAGAAACTATGGGCATGTCCATGTCATGGCTGAATGATGCAAGGATACCATGTGGAAAGAGGTTTGATTTGTTTTCACTTCATGCCATGTTCTTACGCACTTTGGATGTCTGTCACAAGGAAGACCCAAGGTCTGTAGGGATTTCAGGTGTTTTGTCCAACAACTGAGGGATGCACTGTTGCATCATCACCTTGCTACTTCAACAACACCAAGCAGAGTCAGAGAGTCTTTGCATGCCAAAATTCTGCTTTTTGAGTATAATACAGCTTCATACTCTGAGACCTAATGCAGTCATAAGTTTCTCTGACAGCAAACTCGGGTTATAATGCAAGATACAAACATCCAAGCAGTCTCTGCAAGAGATAGATAAAGTAGAAGTTTATCTGTGAATGCACATAGCTCAAGCTTTCTTCTACCATGTCTACACTTATGCAGCTACACTACCAAAATTTATTTTAAATCCATGGAATGCCTCTGCTCTGCAGCATGCCTTGTAGATTTATATATCATGAAAGAAACAGAGACCAGAAGTCAAGCTTCCAGAGATGAGCTCGAAGAATGACATGTGGCACATCTTTCCTTCTCCTGTCAGTGGCATTTATAAATAATCTGTGATAGTGTCTCACGAACACATGGGTGTGAAGCTGGTGGAGCAAACATCCTCCCAAAAATGTGTTCCCAATCTTGGAAATCAAAGTTCCAAAGTAATTATACACATAAATTTGCCTAACATTTAGGATTTTCTGAGGGAGAAAAGTGGCAGACTGAACCTGATGAAAAGTGAACATCAGCAGGTTTTTCAGAAGCTCTCAGCATGTAAGTGGGTGGTATTTCTCTGGGTGCAGCCAGACCAGTGTTGAGGGTATTGAATCCCACATCTCATTTCAAAAACTTGTTTTTGAAAATGATCCAGGCCAGTCTGACAAAGCCATTCTTTAATATGAAAATGACACCTTACTAAAAATTTCCTATGGGAGAAACCCTCATAAAATACATTTCATAGAACACAGTGAGTCACTGAATTCAGTACCTTATTTCCCAGGCAATGGATGCCGCGTAATCTCATCCACAAACTTACCAAAGTCCATCATACAATTTCTTAAAGGTCATAGTTCAAGTTCAGACTGCTTGGTTTTGGATTTTTCCCCCATAGTTAACATTGTTCTAAAATTTAATTGATGAATCAAAGTATTTCTATTATCTTGCTTGTCCATGGATGGCATGTGTGCTACATGCAATGGGAAAATCCATCTGGGGTCTGTCAACACTGCATGAACATGGGATTCCCAGCATCTGAAGTGCCATGTGATTTATCCATCATCTGTATTCCCCTTCTCATTCTACCTTATGAAAACAGATATTTTTTTATGCCAATTGTTGCATATCCCTCCGCTGTGCAGAACAAGTGCAAGCTTCAAAATTCAGTAGTTCTAGAGATGTCAGTTCCTCAGTTTGGTTTGGTAGCAGAGATCACCAGCTTCCTTCCTCTTAAGCACATCACAGATGTAGTGAACTGTCTTCAGTCTGGTGAACAGTCACCAATGGGGGTGGAAAAATGATGAATTGTCACATTGAAAGATCTGATGCCTTTTGTGAAGCTCTTCAGTATGCAGATGTAGGCAGCACCTCCAAATATATTAGGCAAATAAACAAGTTAATAGAAATTAATAGTAAAAGGTAATTAATTTAATCTAAAAATGTTGTTCAGGTCATATGTAGTTCCTAGTGATTTCTGATTTTGGAGGTTTTTTAGGTAGTGTTTATTAGAGAAAAAATACTGCTATTATTGCCTTTTCCAAAATAAAGTACTGCAGCCGCTAATTCAAGCTCTAATTAAATGCACAGTCCTGAACTTGATATTTGCTCGTGTTTCATGTCATTTCTCAACTCAGACTTCAAGACAGACTCAAAGCTGACACCTCTGGATCTTTCACAGAATATTCTTCCCTCCATACAGACTTCTCTGTCATCAAAACTGTGGCTCAGATATTTGTGTGTGTATGTCTGCGGGTAATGGACAGAAATTTAACAAGTTTTTATTATCCACTCTTAGTATCAGCCTGAATCCTTTGGTTAGTTGGGACTTAATTGCCAAAAGGTTTTATGGTATATCTAATTGAATCAGTCATCCTTCTATGCCATGAACCCTACCAGACTGCCAGTGTGCCCTGAACTCAAGCAGAGGGTAAGAGCCTATCAGTTATTTAGTATGTGCTAGAAGCATGCATTTTCTTTTCACTCCATGTGAAAATAGTTAACCACAAGGAAAGAGTCCCACCCCTCCACTTTGCAAAATGGTGAAATTAAGTTTTCCGTACGGCTACCAGGGGATTGCAGTAAATTACCCTGGTAACAGAGTTTACATTGATTCTGAAAAAAGCACTTGTCCATATGTAACAACGATAACCTTTTAGAAGGTTTGGAAAACAAATCTGACACCCCATTAAAAGGCAAATGATTTTTTCTCCACACAAGAAAAAGGAACTTTTAAGACATAGAAGGCTATTAATAAATAATGGGGCTTTTTTATAGGAAAGGCTGACATGAAAGCTTAAGCTATAAACTGTATCAGAGGCAGTATTTTGACTTGTGTGGTTTATTTGTCAAAGCAGTGAGATGGGATCTCATTTTTATTAGCTGCACAAAAGATATTTTATTGAATGTCACATTGTAATTTGATTTTAAAAGGAATAGAAAGAAATTACATTTTCTTGGATACATAATACTGCAAAAACATGATAGTCATACTAACCACTAACCACAACGAGTAGCAGTATAAGCCCTACAAAATATACACTAGTACCTTACCAATGCAAATATGTATTTTGAGATTCTGTGTACCAGTATATTTTTCCTGGATCTGGTTTCATTTACTGCTGTCAGAATAATATATAAAAAATACATGCATGTTATTAAATTATGTATGTAAACAACTAACATAAGAGTTAGATTTGAGAAGGACAGCTTTTAATATTTTAAAATTTGTCTTCAAGCTCGTTCACATAGTTCATTTCTTTACAAGAAAAAGATCATAGCTGAATGCAACAGAGAACAGTGTTTGTTACCTAAATATAATGGGGATGAGAATAAAGACCCCCAGCATAAAGTAAAGAAGTCTGAGAAAACAAGATTCTGTTTTGCTTTACCGTTGACTCCCTGAAAGTTGTTTAAGCCTCCTTTGGTCCACCTCCATGTCCATATTTATGATCTCTACTGCCAAAGGAGGCTCAGCATCTGAAGAAAGAAAAATGCATCTTCAGTACTCTTTCTGGTGCCAGTTTTGTCACAAGAGACAGTGGCATCATCCCTGGGTGGGCAGCCTGGGTTTGGTCTAGGGATGAGAGCATTACCGTGGAGTGCTCAGCCCCTCCTGGTGTCCTCCTAAGCCACCTCATCCCATCATTCAGCCCTGTCACACACTGATGTTGAGCCCATACCCAAGGAGAGCCAGCCAAATGCATTTTTGTAACTCACAGGAAACATCTGTTGCCACTTAAAGTGATCAATATAACACATTCCCAAAAAATCCCCACATGATTCAAATCAAGGTCAGAGTGATATGGAAGTACATTTTAATTCTTAGTACTTTCATTAAAACTGAGCCACTGAATTTTTATATTTTCTTCACCTAGAGCCTCACTTTTTGTCGACAACCTGACACACCCAGAAAGCAATTTTCCAACTGCTCAGTTTCTACAAGTAAAATAGAGGGAAAACAAAAGGAGGAACATTAGTAGGTGAACAAAAATCATATTTAAAATCTCAAGTAGAAAGATGTGTTCCACAGTCCCACTGCTATTTCCCCAGTTCAAATCCTGCTTATCCTGCTGAAGTTGTCACTGTCCCCTGGACCATTAGCAATCATATATATCTTACAAGACTCTTGAACTCCTCAGCTGGAAGGTTACAAGTAATCAGCTCCTCCTTCAGAATTCAGTAACTGATAGCACCTACACTTCGATAATCTTATTTAGATATAATCAGTTCTGGCAGAAACTCAACACAGTAAGCACTTCACAAATGTTTATCAATCCATGATCCTCACCAGGGCTAGTTTAAAATCAGATATAAACCCCAGAGGGAGGCATGCAAGAAACATACATACTACACCATCCCAAAAGGTGGGATTCCAAAACAGCTAAAGAAAATTCAAGGCCAACAGCCTGCAACACCTCTGGCATTCCTGAAATATTTGAGGTTAAAATCAGTAATGGTCTTTTTCAGCATCACAGTGTTTATTTTTTGAGCACTGACTGAAGAGATGGGATACAGAATGCCCAAGCATATCTACAGCTGCTAGAGGCTGCCTGCCATAAAGGGTGTTGAAAAATGCTGGAGTGTCTTCCAAGGCATAGAATTTATTTAATATCCCGGTGTAAATTTATTCCCTCTCACTTTTAAAATGAAAATTTTGTTCAAGGTTTGGAATTAAGATTGCTTTCCCAAACTCCATAATTTGGTGATTGGGGTATTTTTCTGAGAAGATGATGTTCCTGTAGGCAAAAGAAGAGGATTGTCAAATTTTGTTGGTTCTCAGGTAAACACTATTTCAAAATCAGATCCCTACTATTTCCTCTTCCAGCTGGTTTTGTAAAGAAAACAGTAGCTACCACTGTGCTGTTTTAAAAGCTCTCTTCAAGAGAGCTGTAAGGTAGCTATCGAACAGCTCAAGTGCTCAAGGGAACTGAGATGGGAAAATAACAATTTCTGGCAGCTGATTAGGGTGAAGCAGAAGCATGCTAGTAACTGATGAGCCTGACAAGATCAAGTCAGGTCTGAAAACATAGAAAAGCATGATTCTGGGCTCTGATGACCTCTCCACTCAAACAAGGACGTTCCTTGACATTCTGGCTGGTTCTGGAATTAGGCAGGAGTATCTGAATACACTTTTGAAAAATTCCTATGTTAGGCCTGAATGACCTAACCAAACATTAAAGCCTTTACTAAGACCTTTGGAACTTCTGGAGGTGAAATCCTAAAGTGAGAACAGAAATTCAGTAGACCATAATACTGGATAGGAGAGATTTAGAACATGAACTCCAACAGCAGCCTCCCAATCCTTAATGATCCTAAGGGCTCACTCCAGAGGTCCTACAGTAAACCTGTAGTTTTGCAGTTAATTCTACAAAATGTAGGAAAACATCAAAATAGGAAAATGTTGTGTGTGTTTTGGGTTTTTTTAATACACCCCAAAGGTAAGCTGTTTGGTTTCACAGACTATTTAGATGGGTTGGGATTTTTTAAGGAAGAAAATGTCAACAGATATCATCAAGGTCAAATGACAGTACCACAGTACCTCACACTTGCCTTTCCTATTTGCACCTCTCAAATCTGTCTTTGGCCACCCACAAAGGCCTCCAGTCTAACTGTCAATAAATTTTGGAAAGCTCTTAGAAAACAAACCTTATCTACCAGAAATAGGTATTATGTTGGGAGAGTTCAGTCTCTACATTGCACATGTATAACAGCACACATGATTGGAATAAACCACAAAACCCTTTGTGATTCCCAAATAGTTTAATTGGAATACCAAATATTCCTATGGCTACCACATGTGTGACTTTTCCCAGTCTTGGGCAGATGAGAGGTGCTCACCCCTGTCAGAGACAACACATTTATTTTGCAGACAGACTGAGAGGGATGCAGGTTACTGCAGAGCAGCACAATGGCTCCTACACACACACCTCTAAATTACTATCTTGCTTTTGGGAACAAAGGCCTTCTGTGAGGTCATCTGGACACCTCCCCATATCCTCGCCTTCTTATTGTTTTTGCTACTCAGCTGTCAGTGAAACCATACTCCTGCCAATCTTATTAGCATCTGCTTCCTCTGATCATTAGCATACTTCGTTTGCCAATCAGCATATCCTAATTATCACTGGGCACCTGGCAGTGGCACCAGCAAGTTGTGCCAGGAAGAAAGCAAATGTGTCTACTCTCCTTGCTGACTCCACTGGAGTCTGTTGTTACTCCCTGCCTCTGCCTTACCTCTCCTACCAGCCAGTTCAGGCCAGCACACATTTCATGGCTGCTTTGCTCAATGAATCTCTGAAAGCACCTGCTAATTCATCCCTGAAGCAGCTTTTGCATGCTCAGACTCCAGCTACAAGCATGGGTCATACATTCCCGTCATTGAACCTACAGACTAGGCTGCCCTTTCTGTACCACTGCCATAGTGTCTCTCATCTTTTCCTGTCCTACAATCAGCACAAGAGTCATCCTTAGGAAATATCCAACCATTTCAAGGTTTGGTCTGTATCAGTAATTTCTTTGGTTTCTCTGTAGAATGACAATGAAAAGCATTCCTCTTACATTATAGTAGGGGATCTGGCCACTTTTGAAGCACTTTAATATCCTTTTAGGGATAGCACCATAAAAATATAGTGTAACTAATAATGTCTGAGGATTTTTGTTTATTAATTAAAAGACTTAAATGAATTTCAGATTTTTAAATTCTGCAGATGGGGACTAGCACGTCAATATCCAAGTACTTATTAGATTTACAAGAACATTGACTTTAAGGTTATTCAAACCAGATTTCTTCTATTAATATTACATTGTTGTGCCAATCTCACAGCAGTCGGTATATTATGAAGAAAACATCAGAGGGGTGTGGTAGCTGTCTGCAAAAGTTCAAAACAACACCATGGCTACAAACATGATATTGCTCATCTTGGTCTAATATTCTCAACCTTTTCCTGACCCAGGATTCATAACCAACAAAAGGACAATATGAGGATGGCTCAGGGTTTTTTTATCTACCTAAGCTCAAGATGTCTGCCATACAGACCTCTCTGCCTGGCATGGGTGTCACCAACTCCATTTAAGGTCAGCAAAAGGTATTTCTATTTTGTAGCTCATTTGAACAGGTTGTCTTCTTGAGGGTGAAACTAATTTTTCTCAGAAGAGCTGGCCAATTCAGTTGTAAACACCAAATTCAGACAGATGAATCCTGCCTCCACTCTGTTCTTGATAAGCTCCATTAAATTACAAAGCTGATGCAGAAGAAGAGAAAGAGAAAAGGAACTATTTCCACAAATATTAAATACAGGGTTCAGCAGGAAAGGGTCACCATCATCAGATGATTCTCCACCCACTTCCTCACCCACCAGAATCACTCTTGGTGCATCAGCTCAGGAAGGAGGCTTTGGAGCCTGTCAGCAGCCTTGCTGCTGGGCCAGGCACAGGCACCAACTTCCCACCAAGGCTTCCCAGAGGAGTAGGGAGCAGGACGGCTCAGATTTTTGGCACTGAAGCAGCATGTCCTCTCCCCTTCATACAGGCACTGTTACCTTTTCTTGCCTGCAGCCACAAAAATCTCTTCTCTTATTAATTACCTTCAAACTTTTTGAAGTAAGAACAGCTTTATCATGTTATCCCTGACACTGAAATTCACACTATCAGAATTATGTTATTTATTATTCCTTTGCCCCATTAAGAACGTAGAAGTTTTATTTTTACTAATTGCCAGAGATTTTGTGGCAATTTAGTTGGTTTTCTGTATGTTACCTTTCATTAAGCTGGAGTGTATCACTTTCAGAAATGCAGTAGTGTTCTTCTGTCATGTGAGCACTATTAAAAATGCACCCTTTTGATGTGCAACTCCTTTAAATCTCTCTATATATGTGAAAGCCGTCTGGCTCTAAGGCAGGGGTTCTTATTTGGTTTTTTTACAACCTAGCAGAGAATAAAACTAATAAGTATTTCTTATTCTTTAAAGAATGATTTATTATCAGTCCCAAAAACATGCCTTTTCGTTTGGAAAGTCATTTGCTCAGTTATGATTGGATATAAACAGCTGCTAAGGGTCAGCACAGGCCTTGGTGCTTGTTATTGCTTGCACTCCTTATGATTTTAGCTCAGCATAACTAGCAGTGGTGTCCTGGGATTCCAGAGTCTGTACTGATTACCAACAAAAGCCTCTTTAAGATCAGCAGAAGCAGTCTAGGGACTAATGGTGCCAAGGCAGTCTGAGGCACTGGAGCTATGCCGCAGGTCATAAAATGAGCAATGACAATTGCCCTGTCCTTGCTGATTTTATCAGCCTGAGAGTTTTTTAGTATCACACGGAAGACAAAAGGAATCTTTAGTCTTGAATAATATTATCAGCAAACATGACCTGTTTGGGGCTTTTTTTTTTGATTTTTGTTTTCTGTTTGGTTTTGCTGCTGATCGCTTATTGTGTTCAAAAAGGCAGGTGGATGTCTCAGTTATGATATATATATAATGGCTTTACACCAGTGGCAGCTCCTTTCACAAGATATTTTAAGTGAGTTTATATATGTTGCAAAGTGTATATTTTTCTTATGTATGAATAGCTAAGCCGTATGTCAAATTCACCTCATCAGCGGAGTTTTCATCCTGGCTTAGGCTAAAATTAAAATGATCTGTGACTACCTCATCTCTCACTCCAAATGAACATTTCCGAAAACCACTATATGACTGGCACTCTATGCAAAATGCACAGGGATCAAGTTGAAGAAGTGTTCACCCTTCTTGAGCTGTGATCATCTGAATGAGGAAGATTTCAAAGGACCATGGAATTCCCTGGAAG
The DNA here is from genome assembly GCA_013400915.1 of Pardalotus punctatus. Classification (NCBI taxonomy): domain Eukaryota; kingdom Metazoa; phylum Chordata; class Aves; order Passeriformes; family Pardalotidae; genus Pardalotus; species Pardalotus punctatus. The sequence goes on from VZTX01029401.1 coordinate 12,833, forward strand.
TTACACCAGAGATGAATTTGGCCTTTAGAATGAGGTTTTATACATCTCATTCACACACAGCAAAATGTTTCATCACAAGTGGAGACACTTTTTAAGAGAGTCTTAAAATTAATCCCAAATGAGGAATCCTCTCTCTGAATGAGTGAAACTTGGCAGATTTACAAATTCAAACTGAGATGCATTAGCAGATCTTGTGTAGAGAAATTTGTGTACTATCTGCCCACATGATACCTGGTTAAAATCAGATCTAACAATCATATTTCTATTGAATTAAATACATCATAGAAATAAAACATATCAACAAACAGTTCAGGTTTGCTGTGTTTTGAAGTACTGGCTATTCCCACTTTCAGTAAGAGCCACATATTTCAAGTACACTCAACTTCAGTTGCTCTCAGGCCCAGACTTGCTAAGGTGCTTGAGCATCAAATTCACTTGGTTTTTAAATATTACCTGAGCTCCTGAATAACTTGCCCGTTTTTAATTAAAAATAAATAAATTGGGAAAAAAAATCTTGACATTTATTTCAAGGAATCAAAACAGGGATTATTTTTCTGTATGTGAAAATCTCATTCAAAATGCAGAGAGCTTGGGGTGACCAAAAAATGGTCTGGAACTGTATGCTTGTAATTGTTTTGCAGATCATTTATATTTTTATGCATAATTTTAATGATATCTGGCACAAATCATCACTAATGACAATCCAGAGTTCAAATAGGAAGAGCACAAATTCTATGGCATAATTCATTCCTGGCAGCAGGGAAAACTTAAATCAAGATTCAGACAATTATGTAAGCAGAGTGAAGACAGTTTGTCACACATCACTTCTGTCTTCAAATTTCCTGTGTTCTCTTTCAGCTAACTCTGTTGTTCATCTCTAGGTATTCATGCAAGGTGTCGAATAGGATGTTACTGAAGGCTCTCATTCTAAGTGATGCAGTAGACAGAAACCTTTAGCATGTTATTAAGCAGGAGAACACAGACAGGGTTGAAAAGCAATAGAAGTAAAATGGCAAAAGAATGGGAAAGTAAACATGTTATCAAAGGAAGGCTCAGATAAAAAAACATTTTCCGCTAGATATGTATCCCTATAAGAAAGCAGAATATATGTTTTGTAGCAAAATGCCAACTATGTGCAAAAAACTCTTCATAGAAGACTGAATAATATTGAAGATTCCCTTCAAAATTCTCATGTTTTGGTTGACACACAGGTGCACCCCTTTCACATAACTATTCACTAAAAATTCATGAAAGAATTTTGAAGTGAAGAGAGAGATCTCTGACCAAAGAAGGTCAGAGGAAATAATGGGCAGGGGCAATTTTGGGTATTTGAGTTTGGTGCCAAGCTTATGACCTTCCCATTTTTTCTATCTCCAGTGGCATTCCCATCTTTTCAATGTTCAGTCCAGCATGCATCAATACCCAGTTTTTCATTTTGTAGGCAGGCAGTGGGCTCCATTAGCCAGTTAAATTTCTGAATTTCCTCATGTATCCATTCCCTTCTTAGTCATCTGTAAGAACCAAATCTACACCAATTGCTTAACCCAAGGAACAAATGTTTCTTGCCGGATCAGGCAGAGGGAAAAGCACAGCCCAGAGCAGGCAGTTATAGTCTCTCACACAGCACACTTATGGCCAGGTCTCACCCTGCTCTTTCCTGTCTGTGCCAGATCTGAGATGGACACCATATAAAATGCTCTTCACCAGACACATTTTTGCTGGACAGTTCCCCAGTGATATTTCCAGAGTCCCTGAGGGATGATCAGTCAATTATCTGTGGCAACTTTTGGGGTTCACTGTAATTCATACAGAATCCTTTAAACAACTGTGTGAAGTATAGCTGTGCTTCATGGAGACTCTGACAGATAGTGCAGCTCAGATTTCCATAACCCTCTAAAAGAATGGCCATGATGATAACCAAGGAAAACTTGAGACCCCTTGAGTTCTGTTTGTTGCTCAAGACTTTAGCTCAGGGCTAAAACACATATAAGCTCAATTGACTCAGTGATACCACTCTTGTGTTAGTCTGTGGGGAATAAACTGGCTAATATAAAATTATGAAGTACCAGTAAGTGTTCAGATTTGTTATACAGGAAACACACTCACATTTTCTATGTTTGGGGGGGGAAGGGGGGGGCAGAGGGGAGGTTAAATGATAAATCTCTTGCCCATTTCTTTTTTGATCAAAAATAGACTGAGGGAGGTGTGTAGGAAAGAGCTGGTGCACACCTCAGTTTGACTGATGTGGAGTGAGGATGGCTCACAGAGATTCCCAACCTACTAAAACATACCCCTAGGCACTTGTGTAATTTTGCCCACTTCACAATCAGTCCACTTGCCAACATGAGTAAAATTATGTACCTAGCCTAGTATATGTTCTGCATATTTTTATGCACTTGCATTTCTTTCCTTTAAAAACATGCAAATTTGAACACAAGATGTAGCTTGATTATTTGCAGGAGGAGGTTAAGATGAACATAAAGATATCTGTTTTACCTAAGACTACCTAATAATCCAGAATTTTCAATCTATTTCAAAAGTTACTCAGATCACCTTTATTTTTCTTGACACTTTTTCAAATCCAGAAACCAAAAGGACATAGTTTCATAGGTGGTTTGTTTTATAATGCTCCTCTTTTTAACATTCAGTGCTACTTTAAAATTGTGTCCAAATATGGCAACATGCTGGCCTAATTTTGTGAAGACAATGATAAATAATGAATGCTGGTGAACGAGAAGTAGAATACAAGCTGTTTCAGTAATAGCTAGGATTTACAATTTTTTAAATTTTTCTAGAAAACAGAAAGCTAGAAATACCATGAAAGTTTTTTAGCCTTGGAAACACTTCTGCAAGAAAAAGAGGAGCGAACTATTGGTTTCATCCTGTTTTGCATGTTCTAAAGGATAATGTTTATAAATTCTACTCCATCAAACAGTTCTCACTGACAATATCAAGCAAAGAGATGTGTTTGAGAAGCAAAAGGGAATCATACCAGGAACCACATTATATGCCTAGCATAGTTATGCAAAAGTAATAAAGGATCGTGGGGGTTGAATCCCCAAAAACATCAATTAAATAATTGAAGAACATGGCAAGCAAATTAAAAAGTGCAAAAATATATGTCGTCTTATCTCTAGTACTGAATATTCAGAATTCTTTTTATAATTCTGTTTTCTCTAACTGGACTCTTATACTGCACCAGCTAGAATAACACAATATAAAGTATGTCAAACAATTAGACTGTGATCAGTTAGAAATTAAAAAGAAAAGCTCACACTTGATATCAGTTAAAATACTCATCCTATCGTGCCCTCAGATAGAAGTATTTGGTAGAAAGTCAAAAGGTGCATTGGTTACACAGTTGTAAAATCACAGTGACTGCAACAAAAAGCTGACAATTTCTTGCTTGTATATACCAATTCGTTATTCTTAACAGAGGTACAGAAGTAACAGAAAGAATCTGTATCGGGTACAACATAAAAATAACAGGATGTTCTTGTTGCTATACAGGCAGCAGTTGCTGTACACAGACATGGTTGTTACTAAACATATCTGCCTACTTTCACAGGACAAAGGTGTGTAACAAAAGTACTCCTGTGGGTCATAGTCCTGACATATGGCCCATGTGTCCTGGGTGAAGAAATCTCTCATACCATGCTGTTTGATGTCTGCTTCCTAGAAAGTTTAATCCTACAAGTGGGACCTTACATTGAACATGTGTAATCTTGAAATTGGAGTTCTCATGAGATTCGAGGCCTAATTTGATAGTCAAAAGACATTTTTGAAGTATTTCTGCTTTGCCTAATGCAGATGTAGAAGAGGGATAAATGGGACACTGCAGGAGTTTGAGATTTCTGGTGGGCAGTTGAATGGGGTGATGAGAGGAAACTGAGCAAATATAAGCATGGATCACAGCAGGCTGGTGACTGTGAGGATATTTGGCAAAGACACAATGCAGCACCTGAATCCGTAACCTGACTCTTTTGTCTGAACTCAGATATTAGTGATGCTTTGGGGAAATTAGGAAGGAAACAATGGCAGACTTTTAAATTGTGTCAGAAAATTTCTCCCGATGTCTGCTTTAAAATAAAATCTCTTATCTAAAAAGCATGTGACAGGTACTTCAGCTTGATAAGATGATCTTTGCAGTTTGCAGCATAACTAAGTGATTCATTTTAGGTCACAAGTTTATCTTCAAGTGATAAAATAGGCCAGAAGTCTTAATAGCTATGTCCAGATTCTCAGTAAAACATTAATAAATGGAATACTAATGGAGTGATGCCTGAGCCACTGGATTACTGCTTCAGGTATATGTAAAAGTCTGGTTTAGGACAATATATAGTCCTATATAATAGAAGGATTCTGCAGCACAGAAACACTGAGTTATTCAATCTGAGAGAGAGAGCTGAGTGGACTGCAGCATCAGGCAATGACTGTGTGAAGGACACCGTGGTTCCTGACACTCCTCCTACTGTGTAATTGTACACAGGTGCTCTACATCCTCTCCTTTTCCATCCTGACTGCTTACACAGTGAATTCTGTAGGACAGAAATGTGGAGTCTTTTCAACCTCCACATAACAAGGTGCTCCAAACTGAAATTTTCAAATTATGAATACCTGTAACCTTTCTATTATCAGCTGGGTGCTAAATATTCATAAAACTGTATGTGAACATTCTGCTGGTTCTCCCTTCATTTGATGGTCTTATCTGCTGGTCCAACACACAGACTAAGAAAATAACTGGCATCTAATATGGAGCTACTTTTGTTTTAAATAAATATATTCCTTGACTAATAACCTGGTCACTATGCAGTGTGCTACTGGATTCAGATTTGGCCCCAACCCACTGTAGACCAAGTCATCTCAGGCATGTGAGTCATTAGAAGAATCCCTCTGAATGTCACACATATAATTGCAGCAAAAAGACTACCTTTATTTACCTCTCCTGAAATGGCTGTAGTGTAGACAAGCAGGCTCTGTTGACATTTCTCAAAACCAATTATTCATCTGTTAACAATTCACCTATTCTGTCCCTCCTGCCTCCATTTTAAGGCCATGCTTTTCATGTAGATATTTAGAACCTTCACTGTGCAACCTATACAAAGCCCTTATTATTGTAAAACACATTAAATAAAATATAGGAACTAAAATAGGATAAAAAGAGGATTAGAATGAACATTCATATTGAAGAAAATGCCTGTTTAACTCCTTTTGAACATTGGTGTATAAAACCTTGTCTGTTATCAATATTTTCTTTATTCTGCACTTTGGCTACAGAAAGCAGTCCTTTCTCTGTCTGTTAGTGCATCCCTAATTTAGAGAAAAGTCATGCTTGCAGGATGTTTCTTCAAGGATGTTGTAAAGTGTAAACTTAAAGTTCAATATTTTTATGAATGTTTGAAAAAAGTTGGGGTATTTTTATCAAATATATTAGAGAAAATTTCTGTTAGGTCAGCTACTTTATCTGTGCTGCCAAAAAATAAAAGATGTTCCTTCCAATGCAATCCCTAGTGTTTTGCTTGGCTGTGCTTCAAATGACTCAAGCCAGAAATATTTTTATATAATTTTACATTATTTATATCTTATGAAAAGCTGGACTTGCCTCTGACAAGGAGAAAAGTCCCAAAGATGACATAGGTGTCATGATAAAGACTATCCTGAACATCACAGAAATCTGTGACCTTATGAAAAATACAGATCACCTATCTCTTTCTTGCTATTTGAATTTCATTATAAAAGTAGAACTGACCCAGATTGGAGCTGGCACCAGAATGGGACACACTTTGAAAATTTTACTCACGCCAAGAAGTACCTTACTCTACAGGGGTGTTCCATGACTTGAGTGAGCTAACTTATTATGAGTCTGTGTGAATGAAGGGCTGTGAATTTCAGTGAAAACACTGTTGCGCTGTTATAAAATAACTCTAACTTTGCTTTGAACTCATAGATTAAGTGTCCAGATGAGTGGGATGATGTAGTACCATCCCTTGCACCATCACCTATAAGAAGAATGAGAGGTTACTAAACTCATCTGAGCTCCCATGAAACCAATCCCACACAAGACCACCTGTTGGAACATAGCAGTAGATAACATAGTTACTAGAATGGAAAAAAACCAGAATAGACAATGAATTTATAACAGAAGTTATTTGCAACCCAACTGAAAATCAGGACCATTAAGTGTAAGATCAGGTGACAAATGATGAGCCCTGCTATATACATAGATAGATAGATAGATAGATAGATAGATAGATAGATAGATAGATATAGATATATATCTCAGCAACAGTTAAGTAACCAATTTAAGAATTAAGTAAGGTGATGTCACTACTACCCAAACACAGTGGCTCTTCTTAGAATTAAAATTAAATTATGTTTGGGGAGAAAGTCTGAAATACTTGGTTAAGTTCTGGTGTGTTTGTTTCCCATTTGCAATATTCACCAAATGAAAAGTGCAAAGAAACTAAAAGCTGACCATTCATTTTGCATTTCTGGTTGAGAGCAGAAGAAGGAGGGAGAACTTATTCTCATGAGGTTTCCAGTAGATTTCATGTCAAAGAGGTTAGAGTAGTTTGAATAAACTCCACATAAACATCTGGGGCCAGATTCATGGGATATTCCAGCTGCTTTGAAGCAATTCAGTGACACAAAGCAGCAGTAAAACCCACTTTACTGGCCATTTAAGTCAAGTTTATGGCTGCTTTGCATTCCCAGAGCAGCTCAAAACAGCCAATACCAGTGAAACTTACTCTGAATTTCTGGGCTTTGAGCTGAGCTGCAACCTAACTCCAAAATCCTTTAATGTGTCCATTTCTACTAGACATAACATCCTAACTCAGCATGTGTCTGCTCATCACCACCTTTGTTTACGGCATAATTGTAATGATCTAATTAGGAACTTAAAGTACTTTCAGTCAATTTACACTCTTGAAGTTTAAAAAACATGACTTTCAATGAGTTCAAGTAATTGTAAAAGAAATGTACCATTTTCTTTCTAATTGACCTTTTTCTCAGGATGTACACTAATTTCAGTCCCTATAATATGGTATAGCCCTTACTAGTAGCAAACTATCGGATTTGCACTGAGTTTCGCACACCTCAAGACTGAAGCTTGCCAGGCTTGTTCTGTCTGGGCTTTTCTTAACCAGCTGGCAACTTTTCTTCTCTTGATTTAACATCAAGTTTTCTAATGTAACAGGTACTTCTGGCTAATTTGTTTTACTTTTGTTTATCTTAATATGGTATACCACTATGATTTTACAACTCTAATATATATAATGACATACTGTATAGAAATGCAGGCCCAGTGTGACAGCAGACAAGTGGAGAGACGAGATGCAGTGTAGAGGAATATCTCCATGGGATGATAAGAAACATGTACACAGGCTTGGCATTCATGACCCACAGCTGTAAGCAGCTAACCTACAGTCAGTTAAAGAAATGCACACATGGGACTAGACAAAACTGGTATAACTGGGAATAAAGACATAACGTCTAGCCTACAAAAAGGGCACATACACAGCAAATTTGGACATAACTTAGAGCTGTAGATCCATGAGGAAAGAGCAAATATGTAATTATGTTAGCAAGCACATAAAAAACCCTTCATTGAGGGAGAGGAAACGTTCAAGATAAACATGATATTTCTTCAAGTGAATGGCTAGATCTTGACTAGTCTGCATTGCACCTCCAGCATGCTTAAGAACAAAATGAAACCACCAGCCTTGGAAGTAAGAGGAGCAGGAAAATACTAACTATAATAACAGAAAATAAATGGAAACTACGCATGTGTATAACAATTTTAACTACATTTTTATTATTAATGAGACTTTCTGTATTAAAATATTCTTTTCTGAAATTGAATTTGCACAAACAATTATTGGATTGTACTGAAAATATTTTAGGCATGACAACAATAAATTCTTGGCTTTGTATATAAAGTGTGTTTCTTCTTTGCTCACAAACAATATTGTGTGCATAACAACACATATAACAATACTGATCACCCACCACATCCCAGGATTTTGCAGAAATACATTATTGAATGTTCTGGAAGACACTGAATATTATAATCATGAGTATCATGAGTACCATTAACAGAATGTAGTAGGAGGGCTAAATGAAAAATGGTGAGGAAATTAATAACCCAGTACTTAGAACAGGGTTTGTATTTTATAAGATGAATAAGGCTTGGATCTCCATACCACCTGTAAAGAGTAGAATAGTCATGAAGGACCAGTCAGTTGTTCATTAGGGAAAGCAGCAGTCCCTGGAACTGTAGCATAATGGTATTGGCTGCAGAAGCTAAATTAACATTACACCAGGAGCCATATATTTCCTGGTTTTTCAAGTGCTTCATTTAACAACCTTAATATTCTTTTAACCACAGGTATTTAGTGTAATGTATATACAATATCTGTTTTCTCATTAGTTTTTTTTTTTTTCCTTTTCTGCCTGTCCCTTAATAGGGATGGATGGAGCAATTAAAACACAGCTCCACTTCAGAGCATGTTGCAAAACCCAGGAGGAGCTTCTGCCTCTCAGAGTGCCAGAGGGCATAGCTGGCAGCAGCTGTGCCATTTCTTCCAAAAGTGTTNTTTTCTAGAGCTAATTATTTCAGATGGACACTCAAAAGGAAGCAAAAGCTATGACCTGATTTATTCTAAAATGCCTTTAGTGTTTATTAGTACATTATATTACGGCCAAAATAGATTTTACAAAAGGAAGGTGAAGGTAACACAGGATAGATTCCTTAACCTCCACAACCTCAGAATATCTATAAGGAAACACCCATTATCTTGTCATTATTATCTTTGCATACAAGTTTTGTCTAACAATATACTCCCATCTCTGAGCCAATTTTCACTAATTTTTTCCTCTTTTTCCTCTCATTACCTTTTTTTAAGTGCTTATAAATATGCAAGAAGTTGATTTCAGTCCTCATTTTCTACTCGAATAATTTCAAACTCAATACAGAAAATTTTGCCTATTTCAGTGTACATGCACTGCAGTGGAATAAATGTATACCGTATATTATCAAAGTCAAAACTCCTATAGTTGATTTAGTGCATTCAAAACTCATTCTGTTTTTCATTGGAAAGTTTGCTCCTTCCAAATCCCAAATAAGAAATCCTGGACTAATCTACAGATTAATTTATCCTGTGCTTCAACTGAACATATTTCTTAGGCAATGAGAATGAGTAATGATACATTGTGGAAACCTCATCAAGCCAAAAATCACAATTAGAAGAGCACAGGAATGTGAGCTACACCAAAAAGCAGTTCCTCTGCATCTATGGGGTATCTTAGGTAGACACAGATTCATGTTCAGCTAATCTGAAATACAACACTTTGCATCTCTTAGGCAAATAAAATGTTTTCATTTGAGCTATTCTAATTCCCTAATTAAATAGCGTAATATGTCAGTTCCTACTTATAGCACAGTGAATAATTCCAAACTTCTATCAAAAATTATGTTTTGATATTAAAAAAGTTTGTTCACGTCACACTAAAATTTCACAGCCAGCTCTATGTTTGATCTATAACCAGTGTCACAGTGGACTTCAAACTTATCTGCCTCACTGCTTATCCATTTATTACATTTTGCCATACTAAAACATCAAGTTTTCTGTGGAGGTATATATATGGTTTTGGGTTGTTAGAGAAATGAGGAGAATTATTTTATTTTACAGTATTTAATCCTCTGCAGCCAAGATGCCTGAGTGTTTCTATAGTCTTTGCTCCTCTAGTTGTTTCTATGATTCCAAGAACAATGATAATGAAATAAAGAAAATACACAACCAGTGGTACTTACTTATTTTAAGATGCTTCTTTTTCTACTGCACAATAAAAACCAACCATGAGCCTCATGAATATAACACAGAAGACAGTATTTTAGTGCATTTCATGCTCTATTATCTTATTTAGTGATACATCAGATTTTAAAATTAATGTAACAATACTATTTACTTAAATAAACCATGCCACAAAGACAGGGAAAAGCCATTGAGAAGGATTAGCAGGAAGATAGCTTTTAGGATGTCTTTGTTAGCACAGTATATTACATTTAAAAATACACAAAGTTAAGAACATCACGTTTGCTTTTTTATTGTTAGCAGTCTGATAGGCTATTTATTTCAGAAAATAGTGATTGAATACTGGCTGCCAGGTAATAAGCTTTCTCTAGTCTGTTACAGGAATTAAATTATCAGCAATCAGTAGTGCTCCTGGTAGCCATGTATTATATGTACAACACAGTAGCTGTCCTTTAAATCAAGATGTATCTTTTAATCAGAAGTATCTTCTTTCCGTAAAGAATTCAAAGTTGGTGCAAGTCCAAACCAAGTTAGAAAAAAAGAAAAAGGCCAACTCATTCATGACTTGTGTGACTGGTGCTGTCATAGTTATTTTTATTTCTAGTGGTGGCTGTGTGGTGCAGGACCCTGCGTAGACTCAGGACTCTGTGAGACAGTCATTCTCCTGTGCTGCCCCAGAGGTTTAGCAGGAGGCATCGAGCAAGCTCTGTGCTCCACTGTGTCCTCTTCAATAACTTCACTAGTGAAAGGGTCAGTCATCTTTGGGAACAACGTACCATGCTGCCTTTTTCTTTCTCAAAGAAGAGTTTAAGCCTCAGGAGAGGCCAGGATATCCTTCCTTAAACAGCAGCAAAATAGCTTCACCAAAGTCCTTTGTGGGAAGCAAGGTAAATTCAAAAAGAGCTGGAATTTGTGAGCCACTACATGGGGCAACTTCATTATTGCTTCCTCAAGTCCTACCAACTGAGAGACCACAGTGTCCAATTACCAGCATACCCAGATGGACACGAAGAGCATGCATCTTTCTGGATCTTCCTAATGAAAAAGGGCAGCAGTACATATTAAGGCCATGAACCTCTTATTTATTCAATGCAATGCCTCGTAAAGTTTTATCTATAATTTTCTGTCTTTATGCATGCAAAAATTTATCTAGGGAAGAAATACAAGAGAACCTGGACTGATCACAGAATCTGCCTATGCACCATTTTTGTCATATGTACCCTAAAGAGTTAATACCTATGATGAAAAAAAGAGACCAACCCACATGCCACAGATTCCAGATGTTCATAAAATAAATCCAAAACTCACTGATTTGAGGCATGCAACAGGAAGGATTACTTCAGACTTTCTTACCAATCATCCCCTAAATACTACCCACTTGTGAGTGTCAGGGACAGAATACCAGATTAAACTGGTTATTTTAACTGTTCCCTTGTTCTTGAGGCTTGATCTTAAGATATTCTCAGAGCTGGCCAAAACTTGACAGGACAAGGATGCAAACAACATTTTGGAGGGTTGGAGGGCTGTACCAGAAGAACTCCAGAGGCTTCAACAAAAATTATTCTGCAATTCTGATGTCTGAAGCATTTTTGCATAAAGAACTTCAGTCATGAAACATGATAGAGTGTCATTTCACAACCAGAAAACAGGTTTGAACATAAACTTTCTCACATCTTATATGGTCACAGGAGGGTTTTATGCCTGATTAACCATTGCTTGAACTTCTGAAACAAGGACTTTAACCCAAATAACAATATGGGTAGGTACTTGAAGAAAGTGTTGAGCTTAGGACTGACTGACCATTCAGTATGGATTTTCAGCTTTTCTCAAAGGCAGATCCACATTCAGCCAAGAGCTCCTAGAATATTTAAGTCTGAAAAAACTTCCCCATCAGATTCAAAAAGTCCCACACTGACCACTCATTAGTTACTCATTAGTTACTCTGTACACAGAAGACATAATAGAAAGCAACCAAATCATTAAACCACTTTCTGACTGTCCTTCTCAGGAAGAGACCTCTTCTTATAGCCAGTCCAAACTTCTCCTGTTTCAACTTCTGTCCGTTGTCCCTTTTCTTCTCACCATGCACTGCTCTGAAGAGTTCTGCTCCATCTCCTCAATGACCCTTTTTAGGCTGTTAGGTGCCCTCAAGGCCTTCCAATCTCCAGGCTAACTCAGACCAGCTCTTCCCAGCCTGTTTTCAAAGCACTCCAACACTCTGTTTTATCCCTGGCTTTCCTGTATTGGGGCACCAAAACTGGATGCAATATCTATCTAGATGTGGTCTAATGAGTGCTGAGTGAGTGGAACAATCTTCAAGGGTTTTACAGTGAAAATTCTTGGCTTCCACATCAATCTATACATTCTAACCCCATTTCAGCTGCTCTGCATGATCCCACAGAGAGCAGTGACCAAACAGGAGACAGCAAGTTATCTCATGGCTCAAACATGGAGAAGTTATATAAGGTACGCAATTCTCTTTTTGGTGATCTGGAGAGCACTCTGTAGTTTCCTCTTCAGGGACCTTCAGAGGCTGTTTAATTTGCCCTGTGCCTGAAAAATCAGTAGAGGTGGCTAGTGTGTTCATACTCAGCCTGGAGTTCTGGTGTGTAGCTGTGAGGCAGCATCTTCACCCTCTAGAGTCTTGTGCCCGCTCTTGGCACAATGAGTACAGCCATACGTCTCCTGCTTTGTGAAATGCTCCAAGAAGTCTGGATGAGAGCACTCCTGAGAACTTGTTACCACTGTTATTATCCCAAGACACACTAAAACATTTTGGACAGAGCTAGAAACCTGGAGGTGGAGAGAGATTTTTCTTGTTGGTGTTGCTAGAAAGGTACATTGTTCCATTTCAGTGCTCTACAGTCAGTACAGGATTAGGCCCCTTGGTTACACACACATTCATTTTCTACAACACTTGTCCTGAAATAGCTAATGCAAAGAAATAGAAATTTGACATTGATCATTCATCTGCCTACAGCCCTTTTGTGACATTCCATATGTTTTGTTCCTGTGTAAGACATTATTTTCCACACCACTCACACTGACTTCTCTTTAAGGACAGCAAGAGAAAAGGATCAAGAAGTGTCAGAGTGGTGACTGCACAGAGTGATTTATCACCTCAGGAGCTCCAATTCCTATTTCATGGGAGCCATTGCACCAAAAGAAATCACAAAATGGCCAGGGAAAAACACAAGGTGTCAAAACACCTAGTCCTGTCTTTCCCCAGCTTTGAAAACTTCCAGTTTCTGGAGCAGCCATAAGAGAGCAACTGACTTTTCATGCTGTGCACCCCAGTCACCTCCTCTGAGAATCCCCCTGCATGACATTTACTTTAATAGGTCTAATTATAAAGAAATGCACTTTTCAGTCAGAACTGAAGAACCAGTAGGTTTTCTTCTTTAACATGCCAACCAGCTGTTTTAAAAGGTACTTCTCTAATCTCTCTCCTTCCACATGTTCAAACAGATGAAAGTAATTTTGTGCTCAACTGTCTATAAGTAATTAGACTGGGATGTAAAGGAGTCTTTATGTATCAGTTCAGAAAGAGCTACACTCTTAGCATACAGAATAATTATTAGCAATCTTCTTCATCTGCAAGGTATACCTTATGCATTTTACATGAGTTCCCATTATTAACATAACCTGACTATCAAAGCTCCATTGAAACTGGTGTCTTCTTTTTCATGTAACTGACTGAAATTCCCCAGAAATATAGTAATTTGAAAACAACAATGCTGATGATTTGTTTCAGCTGTAATTTGTTATTTTTTTCCTCTTCTTTGTTGTTTTCCTAGTAAAGACCTAAACCAGTGGGGCTCCAATATACACAAACAAGTGTTCTGCTTTTGCTACAAGATGGATATTAATATTCAGTGAGGGTCCTAGAATGCTGCCTTTTGTCGGTTTCCTGGGCTAAATTCCCTTAATCTTATTAATTACGAGGTCACAAAAAGAATACTTTATTGGGAAACAAAATGTGTGTTCTAAAGATAGGTTGAATTAAAACTATGAATTTACGAGGAATTAAGTCAGTAGAATACTTCTTTAGAATCTGCCTCTGAACTGTGCTTGACATGTCTGTAAACAGCATGGGCAATTACTGAAAAGTCATGGGGGTGGAAGCATCTTTTGAACAATAGCTATTTAAAAAGTTGGAACATCTTTCACATAAAAAGAGCTTCAGGACTGGGATTTTACTCCGTATAAAGAAAGCTGGTGAAAAAGCACACACCATCCCAGGACTTGCAATCTTGCATGTAGGTGCAGACAAAACAGAACCAGGAAGGGATGCAGCAAAAGGCAAGGTTCTTCATTTTCATCCTATATGGAAAGTATTTTTGAAAGCAGATTGCTTCCTCAAACATGTTCCTCACTTCACAGCTACATACTATGACCACATCTTTTAATGAAATTAAGTCCAATTTTCTTAGAAGTAAAATACCATTTTAGTTTCTCTAGAATCACAAGGCAGCCTCAGGAAGTGTAGTCTTACTCTAGGTGTTTTTACCACCAAAAGTGGAGGAGAGATGGTTCTTTGCTGACAGAAAGATCTGTGTCACAAGAACAGTGGTAGAAGGGCCAAAAGCAATCGCTCATTTGGTCCCTGCCAAAGAAGCAATATTTTGCCCAAGCACGCATCAGAGGACCTTGGCATAACCTTCAAGGATTACAAGCATTGCCTCTGAGTGCAAGTGACTCAGATGCTTTGTGTTTGTCCCCATAGTAAGACACACTCTGTGAATATAACCAGAAGTCAGGCACTTTTCATTTGTTGTTTTGACTGACAGAAACAATACTCTACAGCTGTGTTAGAATAGCAGGCTTCTGCCCTGAAGAGCTGATTTTCTAAACAGACCAAAAAGCAGCAAAAAACCAAACTGAAACTGAAAAGCAAAGTGAAGATATGTCTATTTTTCATACAACTTGTTACAGCTGTGAGAAGTGGTCCAGCAGGACAAAGTCAGGATATTTTCTGTCAAATCCATGTCATGATGAAGGTATGTCAACAAAACACTGTCATAATGGATCAAAACATTATCCCACTGCAGCTCAGTCCAGTCTGGCCAGCCATACACAGAACAATAAGAATAGCAATACACTAGATATGAACATCTTAAATGTGCTGAGAAAGGCTTGAGACAAGCCCTGAGGTGAACTTAGCCCATTTCTTAAGTGGCCTTGTGAGGGGAGCAGGAGATTCACGGCCTCATGGGGTAAGCTGATGGCAGAACACGTGGCACACTCACTACCAACTCCCAAAAACAGACACACACTCTGCTCTAGTCACTCTGTTCCTGACAAACCTAAGACACTTATTCTGTTTACTAGCTAGATGTATGCACCTCTGGTACATACCCTAGCAGAAAATACAACAGCAGCAGGACACAGCCTGTCTGCAACAAAGTCAGCTCTTCACAAGACTGATTTTCAAAATTAGAAGTTGCGCAGTGAAAGGATTCACCACAACCAAACGAAAGGAATTGGAAATGTTACCCTACAATGCAGGTGAAAAGGAAGCATTGTATTTGCACAGTTTGCATCAACAAGGGCAAATAGTGTTCCAGACAGACAAAAGATTACTACTTTCTGGGCAGTAAAGGATGTGTTAAGATGATGATAGCATCAGGCATGCATTTTTCCATTAGAAATCAATTAATCTCTCTCTGGCCCAGAGTTCATGTCATGTGACTTCATGCATAACACTTAATGCATTCAAGACTGCAATGTAAGTATCCCATGGAGGCACAAAAATATGGAAACAGAACAGGGCTGGAACTGTGATTATATCATGTGTTCTTGCCCTTTACATTATTTGTTTTTTCTGGGACCAAAGGTGTGTATGATACATTACAAATGCTCTCTCTCTGCAAATATCCAAAATAATGACTTCCATGTTATGTATTAAAGATGTTCTTGGATGTTTGAAGCACTTAGGAAAGATTTCATTCTGACTTTCTCTGGAATGCCCTTACTAGATGATTCCTCTCTTCACATACGCTCCTAAACATTACAGAAAGCATAACAGGAAAGATCACAATAACAGAATAGATAAAAACACTACATTGATAGAGGTCAAAATTACTCATCACATTCACCTGAATACAATTTCTGTGTTTTGATAGGTTGTTCTCATTGATTCTAGGAAAAAATCTTATTGTTTATGTCCATTATTAATTGACTGCTTTGCTAAAAGTCTGGTTTTGTGGTGAGCACTGGACTATGTAGGGGTTTTCCATTATTGCTCACAATGATATCACCAGATCTGGAGATTTGGTCCCAATGTACCTTGTCAAAAAGCAAATATAATGGTGCACATTTCCTGAGCACAAGGAGGTGTCAAAGAGAGCCCAAGAACCTCATCACAGAGTCTGCTCTCAGCTGGCAATGCTCTATTGTACATATATACTTACAGGAAAAACAGGGACACAGGGTGTTCTCTTTTATCCTAAAAAATTGCTGCCAAAAGCAGAGTGAGAAAAGGATCAAAAATAGGCAAGACCTTGCCAACCACTCACAGGGACTGCCTAGCATAGCTCTTCAGTCCCACTAGAAGGAACATGGCAAGCCTCTGAAACAGCACAGCAAAGTATCCCGATAGCAACTTACCATTTAGCTGCTGTGCGGATGCCCTAGAATAGGCAGAAAAATTACAAAATACCCCACATATACCATGACACGCTTGTGACTCAGCTACCATGTCAGACTAGTTTTTGTGTTGGATGGCACTGTGAAGCTCACTTCAAAAACTGGGGACACGCAGAGTGAGCAAGTTGCTTAGAGTAAGGTGAGTAGGTCAATAAAATGAGAAATATGAAAGCAGTAGATATGCAGAATAAGTGTAAGTTAAAAGGGAAACCTAATTTTTCCCTTGACAAAAACCTCAAGTATTAATTGTTCTATCTAGATAAAACCCTAATAAGTCATGGGGGGTCTCTGAGGATATTTTCCATAATTTAAAAAAAAAAATTGTTTTCTTTTAAATGGAATATTTGCTTATTGTAACCAAGTAGTAGAAGACGCTCTGCAGAGAGGTCCTGCAGATACTAAATTTTCTTAAAATTATTCTTTTCCAGAGAATGAGTCATTCCTCTTACTTTTTTTTCTTTTTTATTGTTTTTTTTTTAAGTTGTGGTTTTTTCTTGTGTTTATTCATTTTATATGATATGAATTATACCAAGAATATACATCATGGGAATACATCTCTTGTTGGAGAAAAATAGTGGATTTTTTTCATTCTTTTAACTTAGGGTCTGTGACTGTTTATTTTGTTTTCCCTAAATTCTATGAACAGTCACCATGATTTTATGATCTTTCCATTCACTACACTTTGAAATATATAAATAGCATTTAAAACAATGAGCAAGATTCACCAGGAGGCTCTGACTGCCTGATGCTGCTGTAGTGAGTGGATACATCCCTAAGCCCCCCTCTGTTGGTTCAAAATCAAATGATGAGCTCTGACGCCATCCAGCAAACCTCTTAATTCCAACAGGTTTGTACCCATGTTAAAAAAAAAGTCCTTAAGTGGTGTTTTGGGTTAGAGATTCAAATCTGCGTGTCCCTGTGCCCCACATACTCTGCTCATAAGCATCCAAACACACTCTTAGGTGGACAGTGGTGTCATCTCAGTTTTAGGTCAGAAAACCATCTATTCTCTGTAAATTGCACAAGGAAATGGATCCAAGCATCTATTTTCCCTGCTCAATCCCAAGAAGCAAAATAATGCAGAACATATAAAATGGAAGCAAAACTTTCCATGAGAATCCCATCTCCTGACAATAAAACACATCTGTGTGACATGACTAAACTACTTTGCATTTTGAAAATTCTCAGCTATAATCTTCCTCAGCAAGATCACACAAACTGAGATCCTACCATGCAACATCTCAAAGGAGGATTTCTGGTGCTCTTTCTAAGTAAGTTAGGACAGTGAAGGAAGTGGGCAGTGCAGAGGAGCTACTTTCTTCCATGGGAGAGAGCTGGAGATGAGAAGAGAAAGTTACACCATAATACTCTTGCTTCAAAACATCTAGCCATGAGCAAGCAGGCAGAACCATTTTTTGATTCTATTGAGGAACTTGTTTCAACTATTAATGTTGATATCAGAGTTGTGGAAATAAAACAACCAGGTACCAGCGCTGGTTCTTTGTTCTCAGTAGGGTAATAAATACAAGTACCTTCGCTAGTAAATAAACAGACTGTTGAAGCAATTCTTTTGATCCCTGTGAAAGCCCCGCGTTCAGAAAGCATTTGCTCTTGATTGCTCCATTATGGGTTCAATCTCTTTCCAGATCACATCGTTGATCTCCTCTCTGAGTTTTCATCAGTGCTGTACTTAATTGTGAGGAACGGTCTGAAAGAAAGTATTGCCAGCTCATACTAACCTTCAGAGTTCAAAGGAGGGATATACTTCCTCTCAGTTGTTTGAATGTTCACTCTTCATTTCAGGTTGTCTTTGAAATTCACTTTGCTTCTTAAAGCTTGTTTTGTTTGGGCCATTTTTCCCCCGTAGAACACAACCTATAAAGAATTCAGAAGAAAACAAATTGTAGTGAAAAGAAAAAACTAGAGCAAAACCATAGTATTTTAGCTATATTGAATTCTTTGCTGTCTACTGTGTTCTCTCTCTGTCACCTGAAATATTGTTCCTCACTGGGAAAAAAAAAAAAAAAAAGTACTTTTAACACAATTTTTAAGCAGCTTGGTTTTATTGAGAAAGGTGATGATGAGTTAGTGGTAATATGAGTCAGACTGAGTGCTTTCATGTGTCAGGTCTCATACAGAATTCTGGCTTCTTTTTCCTCTGAGAATGTATTTACAAGGAATGTGCTTTTCTCATCTTCATTTGTGCACACTAGAAAAAACACCTCATTATTTGATAAGTTGGCAACTGCCTGTGCCCAGGACTGAAAAACAGACTTCTTGGAAAGAGGTGTTTCTGGCAAAATTGCACAATACCTTCTCAATGAATGAGTAAAGATAAGTGTTAGCAGTCTCCCTGCTTTCACTTTACCCACATTTCTTTGGGGCAGTTCTCTTTGATAATTGCTGCTAGAATGCATCATGTTCCCAGGAGGCTCTGCAGGACATCAAGGTTTTGTCTCACTATTAAGAAACTCCTCTTACATGCATCCGTTCCAACTTCAGTCACCTAGCAGTAGACCCTACCCTGGGAGCTCCCCAGTGCAGACCTCGCCCTGGTGAAAAAGAGATTATCATCTTCATAGTTAAATCAAAATTTAGGAGAGCTGAACCATTTTCCACAAGTGTGTGTCTCTCTCCATTTTCTATGGAGGGGAGCTCAGTGAATTAATCTATCTTAAGCACTTCAGTTATGTGTCTAAAATTACAGATGTCATAAACCTACCCAAATTACAGCCTGACAAACTGAGGGAAGATGCTAAGTACTACCTATGCAGGCAGGTGGATAAGAAGTATCATAGAGTGGATATCAGAGAACATTCAACCAACAAAATTCACCTTGGTACTTTATGCACAGGCTATGGATATAAGGCATCTCTCTTTGATTTCTCACCCTACCAGTCTGGTTCTGAAAAGATTAGTTGCCTCTTTCTTTGGTCCTCACTTGCAAAATGAGGAGAAAACTCCCCCTTCACAGAGAGTAAGTACATTACAGATCATGGTATGGAATACAGGGAAATCCTACGGCAAGAGGTTTGAATGGGAAGAGGTATCTATATTTCCTTAAAATAGATGGATAAAATAGAACTGTAGCCCTTCAAAACTGGCTTATTGCAGCATTTCAGGAGTACATGAATATTCTTATAGCAATAAAGGACAAATGACACCTTCAACAGCACCCACTTCTCAAAGAGGGTACCAGCAACCCCATACCATAGTCAGAGCTAAACACAGACATGAGCTGTCCCAGGGTATATATAAGCCAATGTAAATTGCATGTCATGGACTATATAGTAAAAAAAAAAAAAAAAAAAAAAAAACAGTAGTGGGGGATGGGAAAAAGAGAGGGAAGTTCCATCTTCATGTTTATTTTGCTTCATAAATATTCATTCTGCCTATGACCCTCTCCTGTCCTGGCACAGAACTGTGCTGTTTTTCATTTTACCATTAAAGTATGTCACATCATAAACAACCAGTTCCAGCAGACATTCATAAAATCTCATACTCAGCCAAGCCCATAACTTTCCATGAATAATCAAATGCTCTATGCAATAATTTTTAAACTGATAATTATGCACTATTTGATCAGCTTGTATGTTCCTACTAGACACCTGATTAGCAAACACTACAGTGTTTACTCATTTTTCTTCCATTGTCTGGCTGGTTATCTATCTATCTATCTATCCATCTATCCATCTTCTATTTATATGGTTCCCTAATATGACAGTGTCTAAGTAATTTCTATGTATTTAAAAACAGAAACAATATTGTATTTTTTAATTTCTTTTCTGCTTTCTTTCTTTTCACAGCTTGATTATTTTATAGGTTTGTCAATTACATATATTAAACTCATTTTGCCTTGAGATCAAACAAATTTTTTACAGTAAGTGACTGTGAATTTTGAAAACTAAGGCTAAAAAAAAAAAATTAAGCTGTCTTCTGCATTTGTTCCTGAAAAAGCAGGGACCACATTTGTCATTCTGATGGAGACAGAAGGTTCTGCAGTGTTACTGCTCCATCTCTTGAGGACACACTGCTTGGGAGCTTCTCCTGCTAAATAAAGTCTTGCTGGCTCAGTGGATCTTACTTGCCATCAGAGTTCCTGATTATCTCTTGGGAAGATGAAGGACCTCCAGTCATACTGGACATCTTCACACTGTAGATACTGTACTTTAGTCTACTAATAGCAGCAGCTAATAATTTCATAAGCAAAAGGGGCAAGGGCATTGAGGTTTCTTCAACCCCAGTATCTTGCTCTCCCAATAGCATTCTGCACCCCTAAAGGATCCAAAAACTTTGTATCAACTTAGCTATTTGAAGGTAAAAGATGCTTATTACAGGGAGAACACTGGGCACGGGATACAGACTCCAAGCACCCCTTCCCAGAGCTGCTTTGGCATAACTTTAATAAGTTGCTCTTAGCTGAAACGGAAAAAAACACCAAAAAAGTGGGTTGACCACTCAGCACCATTCTCTAACTCACTGAAGTGCTATCACTGAACTCATCTTCTGTCTTTCACTATGCACAAACACAAGGGAGAAAGAAAGAGCAGGCCTGCCCTGCTCCCATGATAGTGGCAGTCTAAAACCAAGCCATAACATCCATTTAGTGCCTCTTTAGAAGAGCTAAATGGATTTTGTAAATTCCATTGGTAAATTAGTGCTAGTGTTATTCACATAAATCTTGCCATTAAAATGATTTACTTCAACTGTAGCATTATTAATGTTCAGTAAATTAGGTCCATAAAATGACATTTGCCATGCCATTAACTGAAGATAATCCACAAAGCTCATTTCTAACCCCCTTTATACTTTTTTATAATGCCCTTCATAAACACTACTGTAGCTCTTTGAGATGCATGCAGTCATCAGTATATGGATAGCTCTGACACAGCATATGCTTCAGATCAATTACTGAATCAGGAGACTAATTTAAACAATTTTACTTGTGGCCAGAAAAAGATTCATTATTTATGAGTGCAAACAAAACTGTATCATTGTTCTTCAATTCAAAACACATGTTCCCTGAAACATCAGCCATCTTCAGAGCATCTTCAGTCAAAGTAGATTATAGCCCTGGAAAATTTTGGAAATTTCAGAAAGTAGCTGAACAAGGATCTCAGGTATTAAAATAGAGACCTTGAAGCAACCAAGGAAACAAAACTATTTAAAAGTTCTTTACAGGTTGGCCAAAAGATAAATCTCACAAAGCATTATAAGTTCATTAACCTCGTTTTTGCATGTTTTTATATATTATGCTTTTCCATTAAAGCCCTGAGGTGGTTGAAGTCCATTCACACTTACAATTTCATTTGAGGAGGAAAGGTTTTAGAAGGCATTAATTTGTCTGGTCTCTCAATTGCTTGATATTGCTAATACAGAAAATTTCAATCCTAGCACTATCATTATCATTTTATGTGATTCTAAGTGTCCTCTGCTCCCACTGATGACATGAGGATGATGTAATTGAACCATGTCTCTCTTGATGGATTTGCAGAGCAGATGATTCATAGATGACTTCACTGCATTGGGACAGAAGAGTCTACACACTCCTAAAAAGAAAATGAGCTACATGGAGAAATATCCAATCGACACCATTCCATAAATAATTGTTTCAATTACAAGAATAAAAATATTCAACATCTTTAGACCAGTAATGTGATTTTATAGCAATAGGACAAATTAATTTTACAGTGTCTGTTCTGTGACAACAAAAAGAATGCAAGCAGTCTGACTGGGGAGTTTTACTTGTGATTACCTTTACTTGAAGCTACCTCAAGACCAAGTCAATATCACCAGCATCATGCTCCAACAGTTTAGGAATTTCCTACCCTTCAGCTGCTGGTAATTGGCCCCCATGTAAAAGGCAGTATTTATCTATGTTTGTGTTCCCCTTCTGCTTCAGCACAAAATACAATTATTTGGCTTGAAGAACCTGCAGAAGTGCTTTGTCTGTTCAAGCATGACTCAAAGAAGACCTTTGGCTGCATCCATTAACCTACTGATCTCTGACAGAACTCCTCCTAACCCTTTCCTCCAACTGCGCATTGCCGAGTTTCTGCACCTGTTCATGCTAAGACAGGAAATAGCAGTCTCACATTTAGCTTTGCTTAATCCCTTCTAAACAGGAGGATCCAAACATTGGAAAGCATTGCAATGACAGCTTTTTTGCCTACCTTATTATTGCTATGCCAAAAGAACATGACGAGCTTGATCATACCTAAATTCATTGCATTTACAGGACAGCATTAATTAGTTTCCCAAACCAGACCATTCTTGTTACTGCACTCTGACCATTCTCAAACAGTTCAAGTGTGAAATGGCTGAAGAGAATTTCTGCAGTGAACACTAGGACCTGGCAGAAATTCTTAAATGGGGTAGATTGCCATACCAGCCAAAGTGCAGATATGAGGAAGGGCATGGGATGCTGGTCCTACACCAGGGCCACCAACAGTCTTGAGAAATACAAAACAAAGATGCCATAAAATATCCAGAAATGTTTGGAGCATGGAATTCCAGCTTCATCCTACTGAGTTCAAGTTCCCATAAAGGACTGCTGCCCCAAATGGATGCTCACCCTCAAGTGGAAGAGCTTTATGTCATTCTTTATGCCCAGGCCTTTGCTGAGCATCTCCATTCCTTTAGTGAGGGGAATTTAGCTTACAGCCACTCACAAATTATGTCTAATATCCACCCGCTCACAACATGAGCCTAATGTCCACCCGCTCACATACATCAATCATAAAACATCAAGTCAGGCATAGTATTTTTAGAACATGAAAGTAATAGAACATGAAAGTCATGATTGCCACAACAGAAGTCCAGCTTCCACCCTAATTAATAGTGTATGCTGCCCCAGACACTTCTTGCTTCATGCGATGTGCAAGTTAACTTGATCCAATTCTTAATGAGTACAAGATGCTGCTGTGGCTTTTGTTACCTGTTCTTCATTAGTTATTAGTAAAAAAACATGAAAATTTATTGGGCAAGACTAGCTAATTAAGGAACAAATATGAAAAAAACCCAGCATATTCCTTTATGTACAAACTACACCAAAGGGTTGTTTGCATTTTTATTTTGAAAAGAGACTGAAATTTTTAAAACAGAGAGCTTAAAAGACAAAAGGTATTATTAGACATTCCCATAAATGCAAATCCTCCTGAAATAGAGTATGGAAACATGTAGTACTTCAACTTTGCCAAAAAAATTGCAAATGGTCCTACAACTTACACTTTGTAGTTTTGACAGTTAACATTTTCTGTATGGATTTTTGCTCTTAAAAAAAAAAAAAAAACCACTAAAAAACCACCAAAAGCCACAGATTTATACGGGTACAAATCTCAGCCAGTTCTTGTAAAACTTATAGACTCACTCATTCAGTGTTAAGAGAAGGACAATACTTTGCTCCTTGCAAAAATGCTAGTGAAGATTGGCTTTCCTCCCTGAAAACAACTGGGCTCTTTGTGGACCTCAATAATGAGATGTAATTACAAAACTCAAGTTTTACTAACCCACTGGTGAAACACCAACCATGTAAAAGATATTACAGAGTACATAATAAATATCAGAGATTTGATTTCTTTGGCTGGCATATACAACATTACTGCATTGTCATTTCTCTAAGCTGTTGTAAAATCATTGTTATATATTGCTATATCTCCAGTCAGAGTCTAATAGCATGGCTGTTACCATCATCACTGAGGATGGTCATATGCAAAAATGGCAGTCCTTTGTACCTCCTGTTGTGCCTTGCCCTGCCATCTGCACACTTTTTGATATAAGAGTATTTTAAATAAGACAGGTAGCCTTACTCTGATGGCTGTTGCACTAGTATGAGCCCAGCAAAGCCAGCTGTGTAGCAACTGCAATGCTCAGTTCCGTAGTTTCTCCCTCTATCCTAGGACAAAAGGAGTACAAGTTATTTGTAAAGCCTACATTTTCACTTGTTCATGTATTGATAATCTCAAGGCAGATTTAGTAGAGTTCACTCGTAGAGTTCAACTCAGATATCTAAAGATAACCCTGAAGCAAGCTTCCATATCACTAATATTCTTCACATTATTTTGCTGATCCTGAGAGGGAATCTATCATAATATGAAGGGAATCAAGAAGAGTGAAACTGCAAAAGAGATATACTGTACCTGTGGTCTTGAGAATGAAAAACAGCATTAGAAGTGTTTAGCCTTTGTCCAATACAAAACCTATGGCCCTGAGCAGCCTTTTACAGGAAAATTAGATGCATAAAGGAAAATCAGAGGAACGGTTAGAGCTGTTTGTATTTGGAGTTGCATCAGCTCAACACAATCCATTTTTTATCACTCTTTTCATTGACCAGGAGCAAAGGTGCATGTGAACAATTTTATACCCAAAAAAATGTTGAAATTCTAAGTTTCATAAATGGCAGCAAGGAGAGACTTAAGCTAAGCTGAAACAAACAGAACTTAGGCCAAAGCACCAACCATACAGTGCAGTATGTGTGTTGGGGACATCACAACAAAACAAGCTTCTCACCCCTTCCTTGCGGAGGTCAACTTGGAAATACAAAACACACATAAGCAGGGAGGGGCCACTCAGAGCCAAAGATCATCATCCATGTACTCTGACAACACAGAGAGTCACAGCGTGACAGAACTGAGGTGAGTAACCTCTGGAGATCCCTTTTTCCCCATTAAGTTTAGAAGGAGCCCATATAACTAGCTTGGCATAGATACTTTAACTTTAGATGGTTAAAGCTGAATGAGATCAATCCAAACCAAAATTAAGTTACCTCTTAATAGATGGAAATAATAATTTTAAAAGTCACAATGCCAGAGGCAACCCAAGGAGGTTGACAATGGGCTTCTGACTGCGAACACCAATGTGTTTCCATGAAGTACTAAATAAACAAGAGGAGATGGAAGAAGAGGCCTGCACTCTTTAAAAGGACAAGTACAAAAAATAAAGTCATGGTTTTAAGAAAGGGAAAAAAAGAACAAAACAAAGCAACTAAGACCAGAAAACAAAGCAGGCTGTTTTCAAAAGTAAACTTGAATCACGAAATGTGTTTAATGTAAAGAACCCAGCATGTGGCTGCATCAGAAATATATGTTAAGGAAAAAATCTTGTGTCTGGTATACATTTCCAAACCATTTTATTTCCTTTTAATAAGAGAACATAAAATATAGAGAGGAGGAAAGGGGTACATGACTCTGACACCATGAGTCTGTCCTTTCTCAACTATGTAAAAAAGATTTAAGAGATGAAAACATTTCAGAGAGCAGTGCTAGCAGAGGAAAGGACTTGGATTCCCTTTGAAGACTTCTAACTCTTTCACTCATCACAGAGGGTGCTTGTGGTGAGGACACTCCTAGCAGTCACCAGAGGTAAGCAGTTTACAAGTAGAGGCTATTACCAAATCTAGAACCAAACCATGAAACTGTTCTTGAGAAATCACAGAAAATCTCCGCCGGTTTCACATAAGTGCTGATGAATGGCACACATGCATCCCTTACCTTCGGCAATAACACTGGCAATACCATTTCCTCCATGCCAGGAAAAACACCAGAGTAAATGCCGCAGCCTTCAGAGATCTTTGACAGGGAAAGTTAGTTGCTGCTGCCTGAAGGCCATGCAAGAGCCAAAATCAACATTTTTCAAACAACTCAAAGGGCAGTCTCCAACAGAAAGAGAGAAATATCTTATCTTTCAAGCAACTATAAAACACAGAATGTGTCTTCTGCTAATCGAGCTTACATGTAATGGAATGCGCTAAGCATTTTATGGAGCACTGCTTTGTTCCTGGCAACCTGTAATTTGCCGTTCTTTGTGCTGGTTTCCTATGCACTGAGGATTATTCTTCTGTGTAATAACAGTGTCTTTCTTTCTAAACAAATTTCTGCTTGAAATACCAGAGAATTGCACATAACTACTTGATTTGCTTGTCAATGAATGCCAATTTTTGTGTAAGGTAAAAATAATCTGCTCTCTGGTCAATGCTTTTCAACAGCTTTGTGAAAAACATTGATGTAGGAGTTCCCAAATAATATAAAAATAAGTTGCATAGTAAACTGCTATTAGCAAGAGCGTATTCTGTGAGCTAGCTGGAAATATACTTCTATTCAGGTCAAATTGTAATATGCTACAACAAATATTACAAGCTACATTTTTCATCAAAATTCCTGCAAAACTAATAGTACTTATTTCCCTACATGAAAATCACAAGTCTTACTTTTTCATTTTGGTATTTTACCTGATATCTTAGGGAAGTAGAGGATTTAGCAGTCAGTCTCTACCCCTAAATATCAGAGTGGGCATGTAGAATTGAAATAATATTTGTATGTTCGTTTTCACATAATTTGTGTTAAAATGTACCCTCTGCCATATACTGCAGGATAACAACATGTACAGTGAGCTCCCAAGACAATTGATTGGATTCCAAGAGAATTGCTTAGCTTCCTTGGTAGTACATAACCACCAGGATTTCTGAAAGGAACTGCAGTGAGCCAGGCTGCAATCACCAGGCTGGAGACTATCCAGAAACAAAGGGGGCTGCAGCCATGTGGCATTATAATCAAAACTAGCTTGCAAGACTTTGTTCTTTCCACTGAAATGCTATATTTACATGACTTATAGATGCAGGTGATTGATAAAAAATAGATTTCCTGGGGTACCTTGTATTCTTTCTTCCCTTTCAAAAAGACTGCTTTGAAGTGGGCAGCAGAGAGTTGTTTTGAATGTTTGAGTATTTGGTAGTCAGGTGAAGAAACCGTCCCACTCATTGCCCTTATGGTCATGTTTTAAGCATCTCCACACTCGCATTCAGTGAAACAGGTTGTAGATTATTTGTAAAGCAGGAGAGACACAAGTTTGTTCTAATGAAGGATGTGGAAGCAGCAGTACAAGAAACTTTGTCATGTAGTTTTAGCATTAGGTTCTATATTTTATTTATATTTCTTACTAACTGGGTTCAAGTCCAACATTTCTTCAAAGGGTTTTTTAAGGACGAAATAATTTGTCCTGTGATCCGTTACACACTACATGCATCTTATATTTTGTTGGTATTCATAATTGTACAGTTCAAAAATGTTGACATATACTCCCTACCATTAATGGTAATATTCTGTCTTGCCATTTCTGGGGTTTTTAGGTAGACTTGTGGGTCTTGTAACCAATCCTGAGAACACTGAATCTCTCTCAACAACTCTCCCAGAAGTTTTCTATAAGTTTCCTGTATCTGCCACCAAATTACTCAAGTTGGGGCAGTCCAAGAGAATCTGTGGTCTGACCTACCTGCCCATGTCCTTTCCAGCAGAGTGTTTTCTGTTTCTCTTTTTAAATTCAAATGTTGATACATAGCATAAATATATATATAAAATATTGCAGATGAGTGATGTGTCAGAAATAATTTCCTGACCTTGTGGTAAAAAAACTCCAACATTTTACAAATGTAAGGTCCTATATTAATTTCACAACTATTGTTAAGGCTCCTACTACCTTATTACCCGAGAATATTTCAGTAGATTTTTACAGCATGCCAATTGCACTGGAGGAATAAAAAAGAATTATTCTAAGACCATAAATTGGAAACTGGAAATATAACTCATGTTATTCAGATAAATCATATTTTAGATAACAGACAGTCAACCAAAGATTGTATGAACAACTCTTTATATTATGTTATTTTGTGCGTAAGAAAGGTTGAGAAAGCATTAGAGAGGTCAGCCTATAGAACTTTTTTTTTCAACACTTTTACAGGTATAAATGAAAATGTCAAGTGCTTCTAATAGGTTAGTTTATGGGACTGTGATAAGTATTTATAGAGATTGGTCTGGATGTTTTTCCATTACGAACAGTACTGTACAGTTTTTGGCTCATGCTTGAAGGAAGTTATAAACCAAAGTGGGTTCCTCATTCCTCAGCATTTGATATATTCTGATTGCAAAACATTTGGGGTTTTACACGATTTA
The DNA here is from genome assembly GCA_013400915.1 of Pardalotus punctatus. Taxonomy (NCBI): domain Eukaryota; kingdom Metazoa; phylum Chordata; class Aves; order Passeriformes; family Pardalotidae; genus Pardalotus; species Pardalotus punctatus. Next base: position 41,238 of record VZTX01029401.1, read on the forward strand.
TTGTAAATAATCTCTCCTATAATGTTCACAGCACAATAATTCACAACCCTGAGGCAAGGCAGTTCTGCAGAAATGACATTATACAGAAGATAACTTTTCAGAATTTACCATTTGCACATCATGTTCAGAATCTATAACACATGTAAAGAGGTCAAATCCTCATTTTTCAAATATTTTTTTCTATCATTTTGTTGCATTTTATTAAAAATAGTTACAGCCAGCCTAATAGCTTGACTGATCTCTCAATACGTTACCATATCGCACAGAGATATAAATTGGAAGTGCGGAAACAAGTCAGGTTCTTGGATATAAGATGCACTGATATAAGATAGCACTGAGGGCTGTGTACTGAGAACAGGCTTCTTATGTCTAACAGCAGTGAGACAAAAGGAAAGGATAATACAAAGAAAAATTATATGCCACTAAAATTATATTTTAAAATGACACATTCTCTTCTAAAAGAAAAATTGGTTTGCATTTACTAACCTTTAAGTCAAATCTGGAGTCAGCGATTTTTCCTTACATTAACATGTTTTCATCTGTCCTTTTTCACTGTTCCCTTTGAAGGTGAAATCATGATAAATCATTGTTATTAATATTTCTAATGGCAAAAAGAACATTCTGTACGACTGAATAATTGGAGTTAGAATCTGAACAGTTGGGTCCTGTTCCCAGGTTTACGACCAGCTCGGGGTATAAAGAGGAATATACACACTTAATTAAAAGACTTCTTGTTCTTTTCCCAACCTTTTCTACCCAAACCCCTATGTCTGGAATTTAAAAAAGCTGTTAAAGGAACTCAGATTCTGAAGTGCAAATCCATTATAACTAGTCAGTAAAAACCTTAATAAGATGCCCATTCCATTTAAGGGAAGGAGAAGGGTCTCTATGAGAAGCAACCCAGTCTTAAAGGGTTGTAAGTCTTAAATGCAACCCTTTAAGGCTCTTGTAGCTTCAAGGCATAGGAGTTCCCAGAAGAGAAACAAGTCAGACACAGGACAGATGCTATGGTCCTCAGGAATGGCTACTGCTGGGGTAAAACACCCAAAAATGAATGGTCCCTTTGAAATCCTGGGATTTCTGTGGGGTTAGGACAGATATTTTGGTAAGACTCAGCTTTCTCCCACTTGCTCCATGTTTTGTAAATTGGGAGATGTATGAGAGATGTTGCAAGGGAAGTATCTCTAGTTTCACCCTTTTCTGTAGGGAAGGTCCAAAGTTCCCAGGAGCAAATTGGGTATCCCAGTTAAAGGTTACAGATATCCTGACCCAACGCTGCCTGAACAAGGAGGCCAAGAACACCGACCTAGCATACTCCCATGAAGAAAGGCTGAAAACATCTGTGCCACACAGCGTGGTCTGCCTGCATCAGTGCATCTTCTGAGAGGAAACATGGGGCTCCAGTGGAGAGCAAAGCTGCACTTGGGGAAATAACAAATTCAGAGTGGTCTGGCTGCAGCAATTTATGTTCAGAAGTCCTAGGACCAGAGCTCACAAGATCATTAATGCAAAGGCCAGTGTTATCAAATATGTCTTCATGATGATCATGATGATCCTCATCAACACCAGCTTACCAACATTGTTGAGTGTGGCTGTAAAATGAGAAATCTTCTGTGTTCAAGTGAAACATATTTACAGAGCCTCTTTTTATTTGTTAGCTAATGACACCAAATTTCATCTCCTAGGATGGCACTTTGCCTGTTCCAGTATTTCCTCAAAAGCAGCTTCCCTTTATGTCCACCTAAGATTATATTCTCCCTGAGGTTTTACCTTTATATGTAGTTTAATTCATGCCCTGACTTTGCAGTGAGTGCTAATGCATCTCTTTGTTCTCTAAGACAAGCATTTCTTTTACCTGGCATGAAGCACAGGGCTAACAGGTCAGGTCTCTCAGTGGACTCCGGTTCCTCAAGTAATTTTGATAATGTTTAGGAAGTTCAGGGATAGCAGTGAAATTAAACCTCAATGATGTCTTCTTTAAAACTCAGAAAGGGCCATCACCCAAAACTCAAGCACATGCACTTTTCCGTATAACTGAGGAGAAGGAATTCTTGCATACTCCCAGCAAGAACAAAATACATATGTGAGATCTAGAGCTTCAAGAGTGGCATTTAAATCAGTATTCCATACAAATAAATAGCCTACTTCACAAAACATTGAAATACTAGACATATAGTGATCCCACTTTCTATAATTGGGAACCTAATTCCCAAGGGATAAAAAAAAAGAAAAACTAAAAACTTTTCAAAGCAGATCCTGCTTGTATCCTGTTCATGGGATCTGACTGGTTTTGTGTTTTCATGATAGGTGTTCTGCAGAACCTGAACAGTTGTACTGTTTAAATAAGCCACAAAATTATGAAAAAGAACTCCAAAAAGTGAGCAAATTGCAAGCCCTTTGGTGCTGAACATGCAGACAACTAAAGATAATGCTCTGGAAGATGTCAGTTGCTAGGGCTCTGTTCCCCCTAAGAGATTAAGATAATGATGGTGCTCAACAGTGTCAATACTGATTATTCAAAGTCTGAATAACCTCAGCCTGTGGGACAGGAAAGGTTTGGGGAACTGCTGAAGAAAGGGAAACACCGAGGAAAAGTGTTAGGAGATAACAGGAGAGCAACACAGAGAATAAGTAGCGCTCCTTACATCTAAATTGTGAGCACATGCTAAATCCAAAAGCAGGTGCCTAAATAATTGTGATGTGTCTTTATTTGGTTCCTGGAAGAAGGTGTTCATTATGTTTCATCTTTTTGTATAATTTTCCCATAACAGCAGTGGGAAATTCTCTTTGGATTGAAGTGGGCCAAAGTCCTGAATACAGATCCCTGCCCACAGGCCACAATTATAAATGGAAATTGGTCACCTTCAAGTGATGGCCTGATCTCCTTGAGTTGTAGTGAGTGACGCTGCATTGTTGTATCGGCTGTGAAGACGTCACTTACAGAGAGCTAGGTGAAGGTGCTGAAGGTTAAAGCAAGAATCCAAAACCTGAAAAAAATAGCACCACTAAAAATAATGAAGGCTTTGGGTGACACTTTTCAAAGCATGCAGTAGGAGATGAACAGATGGAGCCTGTGTGTATTTCCAGTGCTGTGTTTTGAACTTTTAGCTCAGAAGGCCTAGGGGTAAAATTAACACTTAATAAATATGAAGTATTCAAATATTTATTGCTTTGAAAGAAATTGCTCCTAAATAAAAGGAAGAGTTGACACCAGTCAAAATAATCCCCGAGAAACATCTTTGTCCAATCCTCAGGAAACCTTGCCATTTTTCTTACCCCACTCTCCTGCCTTTCCTTGTCATTGCTTATTTGTTTGCATATCAATGCTCATTTATTGTCAGCACTTAATAATTCGTCTCAAATTACCAAGTCTCCATCATCACAAAACCTTCACCATCCCTCCTCAGATCAGCTGTGCAGGCTCAGATGAACAACACAGTAACAAACACCACATGTACTCTGCAATTTTTGTCTAAATTGCCTTGGCACTTCAGGTAAAATGCATCCTGCATGGCTGTAGCTTAAGGAGGTGGGAAAGCCTAAAGGTCAGATTTTTGCATCTTGGTTCTGAGCACCGCCAAATGCCTATGTGCAAAGGAGATTGACTTCCGTCTCCATCAGCCACTGCAGTGTCAGTTCTGAATCTTCCAAGCAGCCATTAACAATGATCCTTGAAGACAGCAGAAGATTAATGAGAGCTTGACCTCTCTGAATGTCAGGCACAGAGTTCATTGTCTCTTGACTTTTTTGTCAAATATAAACATGCAATACGCTCCCAATATAATTTAGAACAGATTATTAGAGATCAGCAGGGTAAATCTAAATATCTTCAGCAGTATTACCAGCCATGCAACATTAATCAGCCTAACAGTGTTAGTTAGTGAAAGCTGGGGTATGATTTGAGGCATACTGGTGCACAGAAAAGCAACATGTAAGCCAAATCTATCCGTGCCCTGGAACAGTGAACCAGAATGGTGACTCAAAAGCACAACTGAGTCATGGGTCAGCCCGGCAAGGCTGCCCTTAACGCTGCATGCACCAGCACTTGTAGGGCACAGGAGGGTCTGAGGTGTGCAAGAGCTTTCTGCTGCCTCTCTGTCCTTAATACAGGCAGGGTAAGGGACAACCCATGGGTCCCCATTTGGCCAGGAGAAGCCAACAAAAGGTCTGACAGTTCAGATATTGACAAAGTCTGATGGAAGAGCCATATAGGTCTATCCCACACCTGCCTGAGATTCAGCTCAAATGTTAAAAGGACAGTGCAAGACATTCATCAATACACAAATGTTGGCTGTAAAAAATTACAGATTTCAATCCAAAATGTTGTAGGCATGTTGACTCTGCATTAACATTGTGATTCTGATGTCATTAAAAAGAATTACATTCAGCACTCCTCCACAATGTTTAATTATCACAAGCATTGAAGCAAGGCATGGAACACCAGATCCCACAGTACTTAATGGGAAAATAACATTTTGTCACTGTACTTATGGCAGCCTACTTCAATTTCATAACATTTTTAAATCAGCAAGGAGGAGGAACATAAAAAGAACTGAATGATGCTGTCAGACTTAAATGGATGCTTGCTGTTACATTTGTAAGAGTGGAATACCTGAACACAGGGCAGATTGCTTCTTTATAAATGTATACAGCAATAATGCTGGAAAATGTGTTGTGGAAAGGATACTTAGACTGGTCAGCTTTGGATTCCTTGATTAAAAAAAAATAATGGTCTTTTCACTACAATTTTCATAGTTGGCAAAACCGCGTTCATGCTGTGTCTTTGTGGATCTATGTAAAACAGGCTTGACCCCTGAAGTCACTTTTTAATAATTAACTCTCGCTAAGTTCATTAAACACTAATTGAAGCTACAGAAGAAAAAAATTGTGAAGTATATGCAGACAGACAGAAACACCAAATGCGATTAAAGATACTGACTGTGGTATATGTGTGTACTAGAGTACACATATTATATAGATTTCAAACTCAATTCCATAGGCGTTTTTAACTCTTTTATACCATGGTAGATTCGACCATGTTCAGTGCTCCTAAAAGTTTCATTAATAAAGAGTTGGAAGCTAAATGTCATGGATATCCTAATCAATAATCTTTGGAAAGATCTAGAGAAGTATACTCCAAACTACAAGATGCAGCCCCTGAAACAGTGCTTTGAAATGAAATAAATTATAAATAATCAGAATCAACAATCTTGAGAGTCCATGTTTTCAAATTTAATATAATTTGTAAATGTATATAAAAACATTAAATATATATTTTACAGTTTTCACTGTTCCAAAACAAGTTACTGAAAGTTCATTTTATTCACTCAAGAGTAAAAAATTAGAGGTTTGTGTTAATCAAAAAAAAGGAGCATTTCATTACAACTGAGTCAAATAATGTGAACTGAAATATTACAGCTCACTGCTTTCCAGCCTGTTACCCCTCAGAACTCAAAATAATTCAAGTGTGCATTCAGACTCCAGCAAAGGTACCACACTTGCTTTTCCTAGTTACTGTGCCCATGGACTTCTCCCACCCACCACCAAAACATGGAAGCTGCTTCCCTGAGTGGCACAATGCTACAACAGCATTTCCTCAGACAGGCAGAAAAGGACTGGGAGTCTGAGTCTGCGTCTCAGGAGACCAATCCTGCCACAGCCTGCTGCATGACTTAGGGCATATCAATCAGCTCCCCTGCCACAGCATTAATGTTAGCAGTAATGAGTATTGCTGCTATGCTAGAATGTAAAGGCTCCAAATCTGAGCTTCCTGAGCCCAGGTATTCCCTATCCAGTAGGATGTTTGCAGCAGAGATGGGCTCAGAGCTTTGTTATTCAGGCTTGGCATGAGTCCAGTGAATCCAATGAAGTTGAGGATCTAGCCAGTATTTGGTAGTCAGTGGCTTAAAAAGTGATGCTCCAGTTTCATTAGGCTCCTCTAAAGATTACTGTAATGCAAACAATGTTGAATGAGAGAACAAAAAAGGCCTGTGGTATTCTAACCTTTTGAAAAAATCACATTGACTGGAATGGACTTCAGCTCTGCTCTTTGATCCTGCTTCCACAAACTCATCCTTGTTATTTTTCAGCATTCTAATTCTAGGGATGTTACAGGAAAGAAAAAGACAAGAAGAAATTAAGGGAGTTGAGAAAAAGCTAGAGAAAAGTAAGGAGCCACATCAGTTGTGACAGTCCCAGAGGTTTTATAATTGATGTCAAAACAGCTCTCCCTGGAAATGCCTTGAGATCCTCAGTCTATGAACCTATGCCTCTTGCACCTCAAAAGGGCAAGATCTGGATTTGTAACAGCTCTTGCTCTCACACTGTTTTCAGGCTGATGAGGTGCTCTGGTTACATGCTCTGGTTATAAGTGCAGCACGCACTGGAGGGCGAGGTTGGTGTTCTCTAGGAACCACCACTGTAAGCACATGCACTTGAAAATACACTCCCCTATTTAAGAAAGGATAGATGGTGAAATGGTTATAGAATTAGTCTTTGGGACCAGGAGACACTGAGTGCATGCTTTGCCAAAAACGTAAGTCACTTACATTATACCTACACAGATTGCCAGGTCAGCCCCGCGCCCATTTCCACTAAAACAAACTATATGGTCAATCTTTCATTTTCCCCAGCAGCCAAAAGCACAAATGTGGCCGTTCCGCTGAAGCAGTAACTTCACACAAGGAAGAGATGGGATACTGTGCTCACCCCACCCTCCTGGGAACGCACTTGGAAATCCCCGGTGGATGAAAGTCTTGCACACAGGGGAGTGACAAGGGCTTTTCTCCTGAGCCACCACAGCTAGAGACAAACTCAGGAAGGTTCAGCTGTACAAAACAATGTGCACTCAAGGCTCCTTCCAAGTTTCTGCATATTATGCACTATTCTACAGTAATGGGAATGCAGAATTACTATTGGAAATATTGCTGCATTGAGAAAGTATTTTCTCATTTTCATAAGTACATTGGGTCAGTCATTTTCCTGTTAAAGGCAATACACATCTTATGAAATGTTAAAAACACCACTGATTTGAAATCCAAGAGGACAAAATTATGTCCAAATCACAATATTTTCACTTTTGTCCAGTTTCACATTATTTCAGTTGGTAAACAACTGAACTTTTTTTAGTTTAAAAAATATCTATTTCTGGATTTAGATTTGGCATGCCACATTTAGTCAGTGAAACTGCTGCTAATATCAGCTAGTCTCTCATTATTTAAATAAAAGAGTTTCACCATAGTTCATAATAATAGAACAATAAAAGAAAAAAAAATTTTAAAGTGAGATGCAGCAATTCCTTGGAGGTTATACATGCAAATTGCCCTGAATCTGAACAACACTTCAACAAGAAAAGCAATATTTTGGGACAACAGTTCTGTTTTTGTAATGAGCCTGTAAATTTCATTCCACTGAAATAGCTACAGGTATATTATACCCCATGAACTATTACAAAATTAAACTTCATAAGCAATATGCCAGTGCTTTGTGTGATGCATTTGCTAAAAGAATCATTCAATTTATCATGTTTTCCTGAAGCGTTATGAGACAAGATCTTTGAATAAAACTCATTTCATTAGGCTACCTTGTTACATGGGAAGATAAGATCTACACTTGACTAAAGACATCATTCCATCATGCCCATAATCACCCTACCTGGAGAAGTAAACATTCGGGACCTGAAAAATGGCATTGCACTGCTTCACTAATGGTACTGAAGGAATACATTAAAAAAAGGTCCAGATGGACATGGTGAAAAATTATCTGAAAGCAAATTCGAATACACAAAAATCTCTTCTGTATGTACTGGGGGCAAGATGTTTGGGCCAGGCACTCACACCCAGACTGGGTAAATAGCATTCAGCAGTGCAAGATAGTTAAAAACCAGATCAAGGGGTACTTACTGCATGCTGACTGCCCTGTTTTCCCATGACAGTTTAAAAAGTATCGAACATTTCTGTCCACCCAGTCCTCACAAGGATCCTGCTAGACTACTTATAATGACACGTTTATTGGCACAGCTTATTTTGTTAAATATTCCTGAAGGAGATCTGAGTTCTAGTCCAAGCTGTGGCACAAATTTTCTCAGTGGCTTTGCAATTAATTTTTCAGTACTTCAGTTTCTCAGCCTATTCAGAAGAAACAGAACTGATAATATGTACCTAGAAGACAGGTGTTGTGGTGATTTTTTAGGTAACATGGTGCATTTAGATACCTGGAAACTAACATTCAGAAGTCACAGAATTTGAAGTCTGATGTTTTGGTTTTTTTAAATTTTTCCTTTATTAAAGTATTATGAGGCTCAACACTAAATATCTTCCTGCCTGCTGAGATATGAATGAAAGGTAGCTCCAGTGAAGCCAACACATTCAAAGCCAAGGCAGAAGCAGAGCTCTGGCTTAACAAACTGTATTTCCTGTTTCATATGCAAAGGTCCTGTGTCAGCTTCACATCAGCTCACATGGTGTACTATACAGAAAACCTCATTTCCAAAATTTCCCCAGATAAAGTCAGCATTCCTAAGACCTTTAATGAAATATGGGACAAGACCTACATGCAAAGCCAAAATGTTTCCAGACAGAATATTTTGTTGTTCTTGTGTGCCAGGACTCACACTGGTGGCCACTCAATAGTTTGGTGAGAAATCTGGAAATCTCATTTTCTTGGTTCACTTTTAAGCCAGATAAATTCCTCATTCAATCTTGCTATGCAACTGCACAACTGTTCTGGCCAGCCCTGAATGGAGAAGACAAAAACACATTATTGGGAAGGAAACTAGGAATGGTTCTACATGGTATTGTAACAATTTGTTTTGTTACAATCTTAGGATTCTAGGTGGATAGTTAAATACGTTCAGAGAGATTTCTTCCATTGCTATTTCACATCTAAGTTGCATGTCTCCACCTTTTACAAAAACATTTTTAATTACAAGATTTTGCTGAGCCCTTGTTTATAAACACCACAAAGGGGTCTAGTAAGGCAGATAGTTTTCTATCAAAAATATTTCTGGATAAAAACATTAAGAATATTTTAATGTCCTTCAAAATTCTTTCCTCTTACAGTGAAAACAGGTACATTTATTGGTTGATATTATTATTTTTGCCTTTCCACATTAAGATTTTTTTCATGTTCTCCCCCTCTTCCTCCTTTATGCCCTTTTTTTCTGTTTTGACATCAGGGGAGAGAGAATGGAAAAGAAAAAGTATCCTCCTTTGGGGGGGGGAAGAGCTGTGTGGGATACTACTTCTAATGAACATGTCGCTATTTCCTGCTGAAAATATGAAATTGTAAGTTATTCTTATGTCTTGGCAAATTAGTAATTTTTTTAAAATCATTCTGATCAGCTATTCCTGACACTTAGTTTTGAAGCACATTCATACCTGTTGTAAGGTTGCTACCTGGAAAATAAATGCATTTAAGTCACAGAAGCTACAAATGTAACCCCAGACAACTCTTTTTGTGCCTTTGCCTTCTACCTAATCCTCACAAAAATTCTTGCTCCAGACTGAAGAGAACCTAACAGCAGAGTTTCTCCCTTACAAACCATGTAAGAATAAGTTACAATTCTCCTAATGATATGTGTATTTAATCCTCATTGCTACTCATCCTGGGATTCATTACATGGATTTTTGATTCAATAGTGTGTATGTCAGCCTGTGTGAGAATTTATCCTGGAAATTTTAAATTGACTCCAATTTCAAAATAGCCAACAAGAAGTTTTTTAAGTCCTTGAGTCCTTGTTTGATGAGGTGCCTGAAGGAAATGCATTCCCTCTTTCCCTCTGTCCCAGCTCCAAACTCAGCATCCAGGGAGAAGCAAAGGATAAAAAGGCAAGCAAGCAAACTCCTTCAGAGAGCTGCATGCTTTGCTGATGGTAGAACTTGAACACAGCACAAAGAAAGGGCTCAGGGACAGAGAGTTTCCATTTATACAGATCAGCATTGTATCAGGGAGCTATTAAAGGCACTTTGCCTACACTGTGCATTGTTTGCTGTAGAAATGATCTTTTTACTATAAATGTTGTTCAGTGCTTTGCTGTGGGTTTCTGACAGGAATTTCACCAGGATCACCAGTGTTACATGAGGCACATATTCACCTGAAAGGTGGAAATAGGATCTTTTATGGTAGGAAGCAAGGAAAGGCAAAGATCTGAGAAGACCAAGCAAAACATCGCTAACTCACAAAGCACTTGATTTATTAGGATGGGAATATCACATGTGAACAGATGACTCTGTCCTAAAACCCTTCTTTAGGTGCCACCACTGATGGCCATTTCTGAGGCTCCGAGGATAGAGATAATATGTCAATATTCACTCATGCCTTATAGGCATCAGGCAGGTCAGGCAGACACATTTTAAAGACTCGAGATTCTGTCTTATGAAAGGAAAGAAAACATAAACACACTGTCAGAAAGAGATTGAATATTAAACGGGAACATAACACAAAGAAAAACAATGAGAAAGGTAGAGAAAAATATAACCTCATGAAAATGCTTTGCAGCCTTTTACAAATTACAATCCCCAAAACATTTTTCAGCGGTGCTGCACATCCTTGCATGATGAATTCAACATTATTAACAATAGGTTTGATTTTCTTAGTTACTTTCTGTGATTCTCTTAGAAGCAGTCCATTGACCCTCAGGGCCTGCTGGTAACCACTGTGACAGTATAATTATGATTTACTAAGTACGAAGGGACAAATTTTCAAAGGCCAGGGCTGGAATTTCACTTTGTAAATGGAAGTAATAATATTCAAAATAACACAATTATATCTAAATGTGGCATGCTTAGAAAATGTAGGAACACATAATTTCCTAATCATTTACTATAAATGTCTTTATACAGGAACAAGATCCTCCTACAAAGAATTCTCCTTTACTTTCATGCTGAACACTGCTTGTTTTGTACTCGGCAGCACTATGTATATACTTTTTGCTTAAGAAACAGCCATATGCTATGAGGCCATATCCTCAGCTGGAGTAAATCAGCTCTACCGAAGCAACAGAGTTGTGCTGATGTACACCAGCTGAAGCTCTGGCCAATGTTTCAAAATAACAAGTGCTTTGAAGTGACCAGAGCTACAGCTTCTTAACAACCTGATACAGCAGATGAATGTAAATCTCACAAGTCATTGCAAGATCCTGATCTTCCATTTCTATTGAAAATAGAGCCATCACAAAAGTGATGTATTGCGTCTCATTTTTATTGTCCGTGAGGAGGTGCAGGTGAAAGCATGCAAAGGGCAGCAAGGGCGTGGGGCTAGAGTCTGTTTCTGAAACTGCCAAGACATCAAAACTGTCGGTGTCAGCTTACCTCCAGTTCATGCTGTCTCGCACAAGCCACCCGACCCAAGTGAAGGTCACGTCTCTATCACTTGGCACTTCAGAGTCATTTACATTTATATGTAATTGTTTTTTGAGTGTGCATGTGTTCAGAGGAGCTGGATGGCTTGGGAATTGATAATAGGATATCATAGCCTGTCACCAAAAGGCCACTAGTTCAAAACCAGAGCAGTTGTTGGAGCAGCCAAAAGGTGCTAAATTTCTGATAGCTGCTCGGCAGCTTAGATGAAATGAGTTGATGATTTCAGCCTGGACATGTGTCCCTATCACAAAATGGGTCTGTTGCTACAGCTGTCAGAAAGGACATCTTGTGGATATTGTCAACAGAAAGGTCAAGGACTGATGGTGTGAGAGTGCAGATGACCTCTTCCTCTCAACCCAAACAGTTGGTTTTCCAGGTGGACTAAGAGACATGTTTCTGGAACAGCACAGGAAATGTCACCCAGGTGCTGCCCTTGTTAGTAGTCTTCTGGAGGTTAAAACATGACATCAGACCTGTGGATGTTAAACCTCATGCCTTTCAGAATCATTTTAAAAGCCTGAATGAAGTGCTGTGATGGCAGTAATAAATAAACATGCAGAGAGACCTATAACAGGCTTCGAAAAAAGCATTTGCAAAACATGTGGCTCAGTACACCTCTCTTACTAAATTTTGCTGACAATGCCAGCAGGTGCCTGGTGGTAGAATTACTGATTTGTACCTTTTTTTTCCCTAGCATCTATTTTACTGACTGTTTGGATTTGTTTTTTTTTTCCCCTAGCTCTGTAAGATTTATGCCCTTTACTAAGTACCTGCTTCCCATATAGAAAATAAATTATTTGGGTTTGTCTGCCTTGCCAATGGGATGAAGAAAGGGATGGAAGTCCAACACACCTATTTAGCTACCAAGAATCCCAGAGTAACAGAAAGCTATAATTAGGCTCCTTGACCTCAGCCACACAAATTAAAGGGTAAAACCTCCCTCTGTGCTGCAACAACAGCCTGAACCAATGTCATCTTACACTGAGCATTACCAGCAGAAGCCCAGCAGAGCACAAGGATTGCAAGTTGTCAGGGCTTTCACTACTCTTCTTCCAAGACAGGGTAGGCTCAGCTGGGAGCAGGCTCATCTCCACCTGTTTATGGATGACAGCACACACACTATTTGCAGAGGGCATAGGCATATCCCTAAATTAGGTAGATGGGGTAGAAAGACAGTGATCTAGCCATGACAATGCAGAGTTCAAAGACAGGTAGCTCATGTGTCCCATCACTTGTGATTGTTAAAGCCAGCTCTGAATTACCTATTCCTCTAGATCTGCAGTTATTGGTTCATAAACTGAGTAGCAAAAAAGCTGATGAGGATCTGTCTGTAGGAGCTTCAGTCACCTCTCTAGACTGAAGTGCACCTGTACTTGCAGAGGTGAGGCTTTACCTTATTAAGGTACTGAAAGAGATCCAAGCCTTTCATTCCTCACACCTCAAAAGAACTTGGGCACAAGTCAGAGCTTCATACCTGGTCTTGTTTCAAGTAAACAGTCACCTCTCAGAGTTTCCTGAAACCTCAAAAATATCCTTCCTGTGTCTACAACTGACCACCTAAGCTCTACCACACTTTGGGTCTCAGAGCAAATAAAAAGATGCAAATATCTTTCTTGTTATTGCCTCAGGAAACTTCCATATCGTCATTCTTCTGTGGTTGTTTGTACACCTGCACAGATGATCAAACACGTCAGATGTATTGGAAACACCACAAGCTGAAACAGATGTATTGTGGCAAAACAGGTGCGTACAGTTATTAACCAAATTTGGTGTCTGTAAGGAGCCAGTAAGCACCACCCCTTCTGAAAGCAGAAATTAAAATGGTTCCCTGTTTATGGTGACTAGCTGAGTCCAGACTTACACAAAATTAACCAAAAGATATTTAAGAGAGCAAAAGCAGTCACAACAGTAACCACTGGCATGAGCAGCTGGATCCCGTTCCCATTCCTATTGAAATTCCCAACATCAAAAGCATCTAGTTGTTTGTCAAGTTACTTACAGGTAGCTCAGGGCAGATAGTTAAAGACCAGTTTACTTTCAAGGGGATTTCCTAATCATAGTTTTCTCTCATTTTTGAAACTGGCTTAATTTCTGCAGCTGATATACTGTATTGTTAGGTCAACTGTGTGTGGTAACTGCATCCTTATACACACTGCATATACACATCATTATACACACTGCACAAATATTTGGGCGCTATTGTAAATTGCACCTTACATCATTTTGTTTCCTACTTGTTTACTGAACAGCTCTCCAAAAGGTGTCCAAGGGAGGTTTACTAGTGTACTTTATATTACAGTAGTATGTACAGGCCGTTATTAAGCCCTGTTATTCAAGCACGGAGCAAGAGAAAGTCCCAGGTCTTACATTTCACATGCAAGATGATTAAAGGAGCACTGGGTTGGGAGATGGGGCAGTGGCAGAGACAAAGGAAAGCCCAAGGGCTCCTGACATCCACTCAGCATCCTCCCTCCTGAAGCTGATTCATGCCACTGAGTCTTCTTCGTGCTGGAACCTCTTGTCCTGTTTGGCTCTTTATTAGTCTGTGGTTAGGTAATGCCCAGAAAAGCCGCAAATAGTATGTGAATACAAAGTTTTGAAAAAGAGAAACTCCTTTTCTCTTTTCTATGCAGGTGTTCAAATATTTGCCATAGCATAGACAGGTGAATAGTCCACCCCACCACCTTGTCTGTTTCCAGCCCCAATGGAGTTGTGGCCACAAGCAGCAAAACAACACTGCGTATTCTTCCAGCTCACGATCTCCATTCACAACCGCTGTGTTTGGGCCTCACTTACCCTGAAATATTGTAGCACTGTTATGCACAGGTGGGATTTCCTCATGTATAACCAGGGCAGAGCTTACGAGAACCTAATGCTGAAAACAAACTGACAATTTAGAAATTGAAAACCATCGTTTTCCTCACTGTGGGACAGAGGAAAGCTATTTGGTCTAGGTTCTTTTCAAGTAATAAATATATGTTGTACTTGTTCAAGTTGAGTTCATGGCAATAATACTTTATCAAATATTCTGTCTGTGTGCTCACACACAGTTAAGGGAAAATGCAAAGTTTTTGGCAATGTTTTGTAGAGGATAGGTATAGCATGACAGAATGAAATGGCTATGTATCAGATAAGCTACTCAATCACAGTCAGCTAGAAACTGGCAACGGTTTAATTCAGAAGTTATTAGTAATAATATCAGGAATTATCTTTGAATCTGCATCAGGGTAACAATATCATGCCAGTTCTGAAGAAAGCAATCAGCATAACAGACTTTATATAAGAAAACCACTGCTCACAAGCAGAATCAAATTTTCCAGTTCCTCTCACATTAGTAAGCAAGTGAGCATAAGAGTCTGTTATTCAGACACTGCAAGAAGGTATAATTTAAAGACAAAGATGAAAATCTAGAGGACGCAATCTGAAATGAAGGAAACACTGAAGGAACTTGAAGTACTTTAGGAAATAAATATAAGAAGAAACTCAGTAAAAGTGTTAAAGTGTGTAAAAATGCTCCTGTGAAAAGAGGATTATCTCTTCCTCATACCTGTGTCTGAGAACTTGCAAATTGTGAGCAGAAGTAATGGACAGAATGATTCAAGGTATAGCTAGGAGTCTTTCTAACAGCAGGGACCATGGAAAACCATGGAGAACAGACTGTTTGGCAAAGCCATGGTGTTAGCATCCCTGCAACTTAGATAAACATGCACCGGAATGAGAGAGACAACGTGGTCCCTTCCATCTGATCTCCTGGCATCGCAAAGCAGGTAATGTGTGCCCCCAGTATTACCCAACTAATTCAGAAAGCCTGTGGGTTTGGACATGACATGCTGCTGCCCAAATACACTTCTGGAACAGCACTGCCATAGCCTGCTCTCTCAGACTGTGCTGGGCAACCAGCCATCTGCTGGGAGTCAGTGAATGCAAAGAGAACTAAAACCCCCATCCAGAAATCTCTTTGTTTTACAATAACATTACATTTAGGGGAAATAGTCCTCAAAGGACCCAGACAAGGTGGATAGTGAGCACAGAAGTGTTATATCCATGGTACACCGTGGAAGCATTCATATTAGTATGGTGGAGATTTCAAAACATTGGAAAGACAGGCTCTGAACCTTTAAGACATTGCTACTTTTAATGCAGAAACGAGAGTCTGAGTTGGTTAATTAAATAGTGATTCATAAAAACTGATTTCTGGTATTTAAATTGGATGAGGTGTAGATGATACTGAATTGTTTATTTCTTGTTACTAGATGGTAAGCATTTTGAGGGCTGGAATAAAAGCCTTTCTGTCATTCTGGTATGCACTAGCCCTACCATTTGATCTGCTCCCTTTTACTATTCCAGCTATTTTTGGCTGATACTGATAAGACAAGTTAAGAGCAAAGTATCTCAAAAACTAATTCCCTGGTTTCTCTCTGTCTGTTATTACACTGTGGGATGTACATAAAAACAAAATGCTTTTCCAGTGTGAATGAGGAGAATATGCCATAGAGCATGGTACTGCTGTTATGAAAAAAATCCTTAAATATTAAAATGGACTTCCACACATGGTCTCATTTCTGGACAAGAAGCAGCCAGCTGATATGAATGTTTGCAGTTTACTCACAAAAGCAAAAGGAAGTTCCTTGAGGTACTCCTGCATAGAAGTGACTAACAGGCACAACAGAGCCTCCTGAGATAAAAAGGAACCGACCCAAACTTTCGTATGCAAAACTAATCCAAAATAAACAGTTCTCTAAGGCTTATAAATATTTAACTTTTTCTCTTCAAAATACTACCTTGACTTTGTGATGGCAGGGACCTGAGATTCCTTCCAGTTTTACATCTTACCTTTCTTATAGTCCCCTTTTCTCTTTCTCTCTAACTTTTCTACATGCAGCATCCACCAGACACAGGAGAAATAAAATGTCCACAAGAAAGTAACTAATGTTTTCAGGACTTGTGACTTGATCAAAAGCATAAGGAAAATTACTTTCCAGCTAATTTATATGCTAAAAATCTGTAAGTATTTGAATTAATTCTCAAAAGTTTTAATTACTGTATAATTACCTGAGATTGCAGGGAGCTGTGCTAGGTGAACTGGAGTTTGTTTAATATTATGGTTGTTTCTGTGAATGATAGTTTAAACAAACCAAACAGAACCTACAAGCAGATGAGATTTGTTCATCATGCACCCAAATGTCTTTCTTCATGGGACAATAAATGCTATTTTTCAACAGTCCATTCCATTAAAAAAATATATATTTTATGATCCATGAGACCAATAAAATCTAACTCAGCTTGAAAGATGAATTTCAGTTTTCAAATAATCCCAGTGAAATGAGTGTGAAAGACCTACAGATCAAGAATTATTCATAGAAATTATTCAGACAATAGTTTCAAATAACCAGCAAATGTGAGAAAACTGCAAGCTATTAACACACAATTCACACACCAGAAAAGAGGCAGTGTATGAAATAAATTACTCAAGACAAAGAGTTTTAATGTTTTTTTTTTCCAAACGGTGCATTACTAGCAGCACCCTTTCACACACCAGATCACTGATGAGGTGGGTTTAGTAGCATGCAACATATAGAGAACGTTTGCTCACACTGGCCTGCAAACTTGAGGCACCAAAAAATAAGTTCTAGAATATCTTTGTAGACAACAGACAAGGAGAGACATGATGCTCTGATGGTGATGAATATGATGAATATGGCTGTGGCTCATATTCAGTGTGGCCATGTTTTAGGCCATGCTGCTGCTCATGGCTCAGGGAAAGCGTAGAGCTCTCTTACTGCTGCCATCCTGCCCTGCCTGGCTTTGGCCCGATCTGCTGTCGTGGGGTTCGATGCCCACATGAACCAGCGACGGTGTTTTAGGTAACTGAGGTTCTGTGCCTCAGTTTCCCTGTCTGATCCGAGGGCCGTTAGCATCAGACAGTTTCTAGGAAGAGGCGAAGATAAGGACTCTCTTTAGCTGCATTCCAAGATTTATTACTCTGCCCTGTAGGAGCAGGGAGATTTTATCTTGAAGGGAAGCTGAACAGAGAGACAGTTTGCTGCTCTCTGGTTGTTGCTTTTAAGGGGTTACAACTTAGGGAATGGTACAATATAATTATGCAATCAGGAATTGATGACACATGACATGAAACCAATAGGAATATCTCAGGTGAGGTACAAAATCAAACTGGCTAATAACAATACAGCTGGAGGGAATTTCCAACCACACAGGCCTGCCACAGGGCCTGAGGTAGTGTGATGGACAGGCGAGGAGTAGATGTAGCTGTGCTGCAGACCCTTCTTTGGATCCACTCTCAGGGAGAGAATCTTGTGGAGGGAAATCAACCCATCCAGAGCTGGTTACCCTGAACATGGGCTGCACCATAGCAACATGGCCATCTAGAGGAGGCCACAGAAGGAAATTTGAGTCTATGCTACTAATTTAAGACACATATTAGGGGCTTAGAGTGAGATGTTGTGAATATTCCTTGTAGTGTCATGCAGCAGACACTGGAGAAAAGCCAAGAGGGATAACTGTCCTATAGGTGTGGAATCAGAGAGAACAAGTCTACAAAGATCAGCAGGATGCCACCTGATTTTCAGACAAGCAATCTTGAGAGAAAGTTACACAAAAACAGTAACAAAATCCTTCATCTACTAATAGAGATGTAGTGACTAGTAACAGCAACATTCTCCAAACTGATGGATTTTTATATGTGGTATTTCCTTCCTAGATCTTTTGGCCTTCCATTTTCCATCTGAAGTTTTCTCTAGACTCTCTACATGGGAACGTGTGTGGAAAAGAAGATCTAGTGAGCTATTCACATGCTGTGCTGTGTTCCTCATCACTCAGATTTACCTTGCTGCTCTGGTCATGACTGGAAATCTGCTGTTGGTAATAATGCAAAGTTCATTGGTGAAACGTCTTCAGTTTATTCATCTGTTGCTGTTGGCAAAACTATTTCTTGCCTTTGACAATTTATGATCAATTAAAGATCACAGGGTTCTTTGTTCAAGAGCTGTACTAGTGACAGCATCTTGGCCAAATTTCATTAATATTGTCACACTAAGCTTCATCTATGATATCACTTGAAGAAGTCCTTCCTCACTTCATCTCTTTAAATGGCTTTAGAAATTGCTCTGATCTTCTAAATAAATCCCCACATCCATTCATTCACTGTTAAGTAATGAGATACTTCCCCTTCTGTTTCAGTGTCAGAAAAAATCCAGCATGACAAGACTAAGAGAACTCTAGCTCTCTTTCCTCTACAGCCCAAAATGATAGAAATCCCTTAAGGCTATCTAGCTTCTAGAATTTATGTCTGCTAGTGAAGAAATCTCATGGAACAGAGTTTCAGCACTGTTTCAGCACTACCGTACTTGGTTCTGCATCTCAGTTTCAAACCTTAACTTTCAAACAGACCTTAAGCCTGACATGGAAATTGGATCCAATTTCTCCTCCATGTGCAGGCTGTATTCTATTTTCCCAAAATCAGTTTCCTCCTCTTTGCTAGTGGGATCTGCAAACGCTTAAAGAGACACCTAAAATTTGCTTGCCAGGCTCAGCTTAGCTAGAAACAGATTAGGCACAAAGAAGAAAAATCAACCCTTTATTTTCCAGAAAGATTTTCTCACTATAGCTGTCCAGAAAAGCTGGGACACCAACTCCCACCCCTGCCACACACAGATGGGATTATGGCAAAGGAGACATTCACAGTCTCCAGCAGAGAAACACTTTAAGGCGTTTAAGGCACCCCATGAGCACCAGCTGGAGTTTACAGCAGAGCAGCTGTTCCAGTATGTGGGAAAGGCGATTGCAGATTAAAACAGACAAGGCATCTTAAGGGAGCATTTGGAGTGAGTTCCCAGTGTAGACACCCCTTTTCCACTCACAGCTGCTCCTAGGGAGGGAGAGTGGAGCACACACTTGCTCCAAAGCCCAGGATGCCCTAAAAGAAAGCAGATCAGTGTCTAAAAATTGCCAGCAAGTGCTGCTGCTGTCTTCAGACCCTCACCAGAGAGTCATGAGGGAGTGTCACATGTGTGTGGCAGACATTGCACCAGACACAGCTGTTACCAGATCCTTGCAAGTGGAAGGCCAGTGTCACTTCTCCAGTGTTTGGTAGGGAAG
Source organism: Pardalotus punctatus (assembly GCA_013400915.1). Classification (NCBI taxonomy): domain Eukaryota; kingdom Metazoa; phylum Chordata; class Aves; order Passeriformes; family Pardalotidae; genus Pardalotus; species Pardalotus punctatus. The sequence goes on from VZTX01029401.1 coordinate 60,713, forward strand.
GGATAAAAAAGGAGGAAACTCAATTTAAATACCAAATATACATACACATGCACACACCTTTGAGAGGGCAGGAAGAGTAGGAGCTTACAAGAAGCCTCATTTTTCCTCTCCCTCTGTTCCCTGGAGCAACACCTTGTTGTGGGTTTATGTGCTTCTTAGAGACCAGAAGATGGACACAGCTTGAAAACACTCTGTGGACAATTGTCCTTCATATATTCACAGGAGTGAACAGCTGCTGACACTGCTTTGTGTTCCTACACCTTGTTTTCGCACCTACACGGAGGCAAAGTTTGGGACTAGGAATGGTGGCTTCCTAGAGAGGTAGACAGCTGAGCTGGAGCAAAAAGAGAGCTGAGCTGGAGCACAAAGAGACTTGACCACAGGCTGAAATTCCAGGCCCCAAAGGGCTTTTCAATTCATCATCTGGGATGGACCAAAGCATTGTAGTTTCATTGTAGATTCAAACTCAAAGCCTGGACTTGAGTAAAGGGCTGAGCTCAGCCTGGGTGGGCATGTACTCAGTGCAGTCCTGCCCATCCTCCCAGAACTTTCAGCAGGAACATGGGCAACTTAGACAGGCCAGCCATGAGGTGGGTCTCCTTTTCAGCATGTTGTCACCAGCATGCTCAGTATTCTGGCTGGCACCAGAATACATTTTAGCTCACTTTTAAGGTATAAAGAAAACCTCTACTCATTGTGAACCTCAGCTGTGCAGACATACACAGCATGTCTGATGCCACACGAGCATCCTTCACTTCTGTGAATTTTCCGTGGACCACAGAAAGAAACTTGCCCCCTTCACACCTTTCCGCTGGTGGTAACACCTCAGATCAACAATTTTTTACTTCCTTTCTCTCTGCTGCCATTTTCTGTCACAGAAAAGCAGGACGTGACCCTGCTTTGGGAGAACTCATCTGTGAGAGTGCAATGCCAAGATCAGCTCTATGTCTCTCAAGAAGGTGGAGTCAGTCATGTTTGCTGCAATGTACGACAGACAACTTCCCACTATTAAAGCACTTTGACAGAACTTGGCTTAGTAACACTGTCATCAACAGAAAGAAATCTGTTTGATTCGAGACCAAACTTTGCATCTACTGCATTAACATCCCTTTCATATTCCTTCAGCTCATAATGGCATGCCAGTAGCACTGAGAAGTTCCCATTGTGATAGATGCTCTGCCGACTCATGACAAACTTGCATTGCCTGCATTCAGGCCTGAAGTCAGCCATCAAAAACACAGCATTAACTTCACAGTCCCAAAATTCTCAAAATACCACGGTGGTTTATCACACTGTCTTAAAACACCCCAAAAGCACACAAGAAATTTTCAGGTATTATGGTCCCCCACCATTTCTGTAAAAAAACAGTGGTTATTTACGGGGAGGGAATCACATCTGGACATATTGCATGGCGACAGTGCTCAGTCCCCCTGCTCCAAAGGCATCCAGTGTTGGTGATGGTTCTCTCTCCATCGCTGCGTGAGTTATTGCTCCATTACCAGCCTGAACTTGGAACACCACTCAGACCGCAGCAATAACAAGACAGATAGGTCTTTATGAAATCTATACTATTAACACTATTTGTTTTGCCACGAGTTGACAACTTTAGTAAATTGCACATAATTGGCTATCAAGGAAAAAACACAGCACTGCTCGCCATTATTATGGTATTGATTTTCAATAATTGCTTTTTTGGGGGTGGGGGCAGTGCACATGTTGGTTCTGTGCTGTAAGAGAGCCTAGAAAGGAACTGGCTGTGTGCATCTGCTCAGTGTCTGGAATGTCAGTGTGGCAAAAATAAAAATCAAAAACATAAAATGTACACCAGGAGAAGATGAAGCAAAGATTTATTATTTTTTTCTCTGGCACTATATTTTAGCAATAAAATAAAAGAATGGAATTAACCATGTAGATAAACACGATGGTAGCCCTGTAGGATATTCATGTTAGTCAAAGGCTGAAATACATTAACATTAAAAAACTCCATAGGGTTATTTTAAATATTCATTAGGAAATTTACAAGCTTTGGTGTAATGGCTGAGGACTCCAGTGTTTTTATAATTGGAAGCCAGGCCAGTGGAAAGATTCTCAGCCATGGGAAAATAATGTGGCCCAGTTTCTGTTCCTATGTTAGAGATTCTTGATTATGCTCTCTAAATATCCATCCCCTGAACACATCCAGAGACACATATACCTGATATTATAGTATTGTTATGTGGCATCATTCATTATCAGTTCTTCTGCTCAGTGTTCCTTTTTTCCCTCCTTTTTTATTTTTTTAATGTGCAGCCATGCCCATGGCCCAAAATGTAGCATTCTACTCTTCTCATTTCAGATGAAAGGGACAGCATTGCTGGGAAGAGTGTAAAGAGTGTCTAGTGTCTCTCAACAGATGATTCTGAAAATTATTCTGAATATTTGCTGACAAGCACAAACACTTAACATAAACCCAGGAAAATTGCCATAAATCTTATTTAGAGATGATTCACTCAAAATTCATTTAACATGAGATTATAAACTGACCCAGGAACAGAAAGGGCATTTCTGACACATTTATTTTTCTTTTGCTTTTTCTCTTTTTGTTTTTAATTCATAATTTTTAAACTATAAACTAGCCAAAAGTCAGCATTCCTTCAATTTTGTAGCCTCCTGTTTCTCTGGACACAGGAGAACTGCCTGAATTCTCTCTTGCTCACTTTCTTGTTCCATAGATGTCAAACGATCACCATGAAAGACTGGGAAAGGAGAGTTCTGAAGATTTACCCCTCCCAGGAGATCTTTGCCCAGATTTGCTATAAAACTCAGTATAATCTTTGATCTTCCAGTGACTTGTACTCTTCTCTGTTACTTGAAACCCAGCATTATTATTAAGCTTAAGTAGATTGCTTTAAACTTCTAAAATATTTACTCTCCTGCCTCCCAATGGGATGTTAACAATAAAAAATAGCGAGGGCTTCTACATTTGTTTTTACTTTACATAAACGAATTAAGCAGTCTCTACGAGGCTCGTTTAGACCCACAATAATGTAAACTGAAGCAACACAAAAGAGCCTCCACAGCCATGTTTACAGAATAGAAATCCTACAGTTTTCGGAGGGAGAAGTTTAGATAAGGTGCCTAACTCATCTTTATTCCCTGGACTGTGAGCAAACCTGGAAAGGCCTCTCTGTTCATAAGGGAAATGTGTGACACTAACAGCTTGGTTGTTTGCTTTTGTATTTTTTCAAGTGAGTTCAAAGGGACTCACTTGATTACATCCCTTCCCCCTCCCCCACCCTTCATCTTTCATAACCATTGTTTAATGAATTTTTATTAGAAAAGCATGGCTGCACTTATGAAAAAAGAAAATCTGTCTTTGAAACCAGGAGCAGAGTGTGTTTTCCCTGGCATTAGCCTGTTAGTTTTTAATATCAGGTTTGCACTGGAGTTGACTCCTGGTGCATTTTGGAACCATAAGCCAACAAAGTGAACCTAATGGGAAAGGAAATAATACAGGAGAAGAGAGCCCCTTTTGAAGTGTGGACAGGAAATCTGCACAACCCTCTCTCCTCCTTCTCCTCCACCTCCTCCTCCTCCTTTTCCCTCCTTATTCCCTACCCCCATCCTATGCAGTGTCCTCCTCTTCTGATAAAGGCTGTCTTCTGCTCTTTTTTTTTTTTTTGTTTAAAGGATGGGATCGAAAAAAAACACCAGCTTAATATCAGCTTCTCTGCAGGAAAAATGTTCCTTGGTGTAAAAAAAGGCAAACAAATCAGTAAACATAAGGAATGAATAAAGGGTTCAACTCTGTGGTTTTGGACAAGGTGAAAGATGTTGCCTTCAACCAAGCTAACCACTGCATCATGTCTCCCCTAAAGCCTCTGAGAACCAACAGTATGCACAGTACTTCTCCTCTGAGTGAAGACACTGGAGCATGTCATGGGTGCCTCAAAGACTTACTAGCATTAGCATCATGTGAAAAACACCAAGAAGAAATTGCCAGGGTAGTGCAAAACATTGCCAGATTGCAGTCACAGATTTGGTCCCAGCTACTTACTGTAGTTCGTTCTTTGCTGGCATCCCCAGTGAAGCTCAGTTTTGTTTGTGTAACTGTGAGAAGTCTGGGGTGATGTTGGTTGTCCTTTCCCTATTTCTCTTAGTTATAGCTTCAGTGCTTCCCAGAGAGACAGGCAGTCAGTAAGAAGGCCTTTAGTTTAGGATCTGGAGGTTTGTCTACTTTGCCTACTCAGTTGTACACTTTGTCACAGACTTTTTTGTGACATTTGGGTAGGTTCAACTATTTAACAAAAATATAACTCTAAAATATCTTTGTGATTTTTTTTGTATTACTGCAGCTTAGAAAGCCATATTCACACTTTCCTATCATATAGCACTGCCTAGGGAGAAAACATGGGTGAAAAAAGCAGATCTTGCAGCACTGGGAATCACCAAAGTATCAAGAGACTTGAAAAAGCGATACAATGGAAAGTGAAAAATATTTCAGATTTTTAAAATGGTATACAGGAATCACTGAATTTTTTGTGTCCACTATCCTTCAACTCATAGGTTCTGACAAGGTAAAAGTGTGTTACAAGAACAATGGATATGTCTAAGAATGGAATACAAACTGCTATAAATGTGACTTGTACCAAAAATCAGGGTTAATATTCTGGCACAGTCATCCAAAATGGCATACCAGAATCTGTTTTCATCAATGTCAGAAATCCAGCACATTATTCTAACATAAACCACCAATACAGTATTTCCTTGAGCATATTATCCAGGACTAAGTCACTTGTAAGTTTTAATGGATGCCACAGCAAAAGCATGGCTGGGACATCACCTGCTCAGTTACTGCATATATAATTACCACACGCAGGAAACACGCTATGAGCACAATGTATTTGTGGGTCACAGGATGCTGGCAGCAACTCTTTGCTGCAGTTCCCAGAGCTACCCGCACATCAGCCATAATAAGCACAGAAAAAATCTATTGTGATCAAAAGGCAGAGGACAACTTCCTCCAAATGCCAGAGCCTTTCTCCAAACTTGTTTCTTCATAGCATTACCACTATCTACTTGCTTTTTAGGATAGGCAAATATCTTCCTCTCCAGCAAGAGAGCTAGCATAAGCTGAGAAGATAATCCCCTGCTAATTCTTACTTGCTGATTTTACTGATGAAAAGAGAAGGTCAATGGAACAGGGCATGGTAGACTTGTTGAAATATTCCTCTACCACTTTTAAGCAGCTTGACAAATTATTAATACCCTGATCCAGTTGCACATTTTTTGTACAATACAGGGATAACAGAAAAGTAGATAACAGCCCATCCAGAAAATTTTCAAGGTGTACAAAACACTGCACACTTTAACTTGCCATGTGCTTTTAGAATCGTTCACAAAAAAACATCATTATACAGGTTCTGTGTGATGTTTTCTGTATTCAGGGTGTTGAAATAGCATTGATTGTCTTCCGAAGTGAGGTATCTGTGTCAGAGCAAGGGACCCTAAATTTTTGTTAAAGCTGATGAAAAGAAAATGGGCAATTATAAGACCAAATTCATTTCCTCCAAAAACAGAAGTCATATGAACCATATGCTCTAAGTTCTTATTTGTTTCCATCACCTACAAAGAGAGCATTGAGTAGCTCAGATGTAGCTGTAAGGAGGGAGAGCTGAGGCAGTGATTCCCATTCCTGGGAAACAGATTCAAGCAGGTTTTAGAGGATCTGTGCAGGAAGGACACAAGATGCTGGGAGGCACATGGCCTGAAAGAGTCTGGAGTGTCACAGGAGCTGTGACAGCAGAGTTTGATCCAGGCTATACTGGCTCCATGCACTATGGCAAATTTATAAGAATTACACAGGCAAACTCCTGATGATTCCCACATGTGTCCTCAGTGTCAAGCTCAACTTTAACACACTAAGAGGGTGATCCCATCTGCCTCTACTGTGACGCTGGCTCAGGTTGTGACCTTGGTGGCGGCCCTGGGGAGGGGGGCACTAATTTGCCCTTCTGCCTGCAGGAACTGCAACCCAGGGGGTGTGTGCAGGTCTGGAGGGAAGGAGCATCATTTGGAGACCACTGTGCCACCACTGACTTACTGAAGTCACTCCTCCAACCAAGACATCTGAAATACAGGAGGCAGAAAAATCTAACCATATGTCTGGCAGTTTTGTCTGCTACGGTGGGCAGCCACACAGCCAGATCCTGAGAGAGAGCAGCCAGAAGGGATTGCTGGCTTCTTGCACATGAGGCATGAAGACATCAAGCTTATCATTAGGAACTAACTGAACTCCATTTTGGAGATGTGTGTTCCTCTCATTGACTTTACTCAGAGCCTCCTACTCCCAGAAAATAACAGAAGATATGAAGATGTCTTGACATCCCAGTTAAAGAAAGACCGCTGACTTAACAAGCTCTAACGATTTCAGTAGAGTTTGGACTTCATTAAAGAGCAGAATAATGAGCAATCTCCTGTCTTACCCACCCTCAGTGTATTGGCCAGATTGGAGCCAACAACTCTGACTTCATATCAAATGCAGTTGCAGCATAGCAGCTAAGGAGCTACCACAGGAGATGGAAACCTTTCACAGGAAGGATGTGCAGTCCCAGGCACTGGCTGAGACCAGGCCTGGCTTTTCTGGCCTGCCTTTGAGAAGGCAAGTAGTGTTTCCACACCCTCATGTAGGAGTTTGTGTGAGTACTACAGAGCTATTTCTGGGTCCAGGGCTGCAACCGCATGTTCTTGTTAAGATCCTGCAGAATGTAAAGCCTGTATACATGTGTTATTGATAACGTGGAAGACCACATGCCACCATTCAGGGCAGCATGGGGTTTGGGCACAGGTGCTAAAAGACCTATGAGGAGCATGAGGGGAATGTGCACCCATGAGCACCCACAAGAGAACAGTACTCAGTGGCATGAGACATTTATCCTCAGGAGGGATGCTGAGAGGAAAGTTGTACTCAGAACATAGTTGTGGCTCCCGCAAGCTCAGGGAGACAAGATGGGCCAGCTTCCTGACCACATCACAGAGTGACACAGTGTTACATCCCTGTGTTAAAGAGCAATCTGAAGTTACCTCATACAATTTCTCTATGCCTTAGTTTCTTTGTGGTATAAAGGAAGTAATAACTCTTCCCACCTCTCTGTGATGCACAGTCACTCTCATTTTGGGGGAACGTGAGCCCTGAAAATTTCTCAGATTATTATCTCCAAGTGGTTGATGCAAAGTTAAATATAAGACTGAGATGGGGTCAACCTGCCTCTTCTTCTTCTCCCCCTTTCAAAGAGGGATGATAAAACAAGTGGATAAATAAAATTATATCAAATCAAACTGGGCCTGAAGGTTACCTTGGCTGAAGCAGCGACATCCTCTCAGAATATCAGTCCAAAAACAGTTTATTAAAAAGTGGTGAGGTAAACCCCATTGTTCCACATTTTTGGCTCCAGGAGGCTGGAGCAACCCTCACCTGATGTAATATTAAAGTGCTTGGCAAATGCACTAAATAAGAGGGGGGTTTCTGCACAAAATGAAAACTTATATAATCCCTTAAGAAAAGCCAAACATTAAACATGTGAAATCTTATGAAAAATTAGATTATGTGAAAAACACTTTAAATCAAAGCAGCAGGTAAAGCTGGAAATAAAGTGATCTTCAGTTAAAATCTGTATGTACCACACTGACGGTAATGCTTCATTTCCTGCAGACTGTAAGTAAATCAAAGCCTACTTTGGGTTTCCATATCTGTCTAAGATCTCATCTCCAAGAATGTATTATTTTGGCATTCCCCGCATTGGAATTACCTCTGGTCTGAATTTGGGTAATAGAGTATGATAACATATTAACAAGTAATAAGCATGAAATTTTTATCCATTTTAAAATGTATTACTGAGAAAGAAAACAAACATGTAAAAAAGCCAGCATTTCAAAAGTAATCAGCAAAAGAACCAAGAAAACAAGACTTAGGTCACAAGAGAAAAATGAAAGAAAACTATAGCTAATTGGTGGCACTTTTGTTGAGAAAGAATGTAGAAAAGCTTCATACCTACTCAGGAAAAGTAAAACAGATGTGTGAAGTGTCTGGCTGAGCTATTGTTTTAACTTTGTAATCTAAAATAGCTGACTTGATTTCATTTTAACAAGGGATTAGTTTAGCAGACAGTTTGGATTAGCAGCAACATATATAAATAAACATGCTACTCTTAAATACTCAGCTTATAAAATGCAGGACAACAAGAATCAGAAAAATGCTAACTTGAATTTTTAGATTACAGAGCCAAAACACATGCCCATTCCACAGAGACAAGGAATTAGCAAGAGCCTTTGTATTGTATAATGTAATACAAGAAATATTTGTGCTTATGATTTCACTGAGAAGCAACTCAAGCCCTGCTCTATACCCTAATTGCAGAGGATTAACAAATATTTTACACCTATGCTATTTTAAGAAAAAGAAGGATAAGCTCATACTTTGTGATTCATATGAGAAGAAACTTGACACAAGTCACAAATTATGGGTTGGATATTCTGTACAGAAAGATGCATGTTGCTTCAGCCATGGGGGGGAGGGGGGAAACCAGTCTGCAATTCAAAAAAACCCTTTCCTAACATGTTTTCCATACAGTAGCAGAGATCCGGAATAACTGATCTGAGGAGGGAAGGTGTCTGTGCTGGTAACCAGAAAGAGGATGAGACTGGCAGACAATCACTTCTCCTCCTGTGTATTCAGACAGCTATCTATCAGTCTGAGCAGCCTGAGAGTCTGCACTAACTTTTAAGTTATAAACATTCACAGACATTCAGGGGTTTATATGGGATTTTATATAGTCCCTTCCAGCACCACCAAGCCGGATGTGATTCTAGTGTCACACTGTTTTCTGTAGCAGTCATTTTGCTACCATCTGTTAGAGGTCAGCACTAGTATGGATTCTTTATTTTTTTAGGCCCCTTAAGTCACTAAAGGCTTAAGCCTGCTACTGAGTCCAGTGCATTTTGACTCTTGCCATCAGGCTGAAGTCTTGGATATACAGAATCACAAAGATCATTCACCTGCAGGAGATGGGCAGCATGCTCCCATGAGTAGCAATTTCCTAAGTTGTTACAGGAGTTTCAGTCCAGACCCTAAATTCCTGCATGCTGTCTATAAAAATAGCCATGCTAGAACAGTAACAGGCTTCCTCAGAAAGGAGTACATCAAGGTGGAAGGAGATCTGCTGTTCTCCACATCCATGATGAATAAACTGAATGCAGCAGGAATTAATTACAGCAAGATATTTAATCTAGATATTTAAAACTGTTCTTATGTTAAAAATGGAGAGGTATTGTGAAGACTTAATAAATTAAAGTCTGAAAAATGAGTTACATGACATACATCTGTGGGGAATGGCTTAGTAAGGCAAAGCCTGGGCTGTATCTGAGGTTCCTTTTGTTTTTCATGGAGCAACATTCACCTGACTTAATTCATGTTCATCAAGAACCGATGAACACATTGATTACACACCATCAGATATATGGCAGGCAGAGCCTAATGTGTATTAAATCCAGAGAATTTATAAGATTTCCAGTTTAATCCAAGAATATTTAGCAAGCAATTCCTTCTGTCTGGAAATGTCTACAAAAGAGAATTCATGAGAGAAAGATCTTGCAGGTGCAGGAAAGCTGACTACTGAAGAAATCAGAGAATGTCAGACATGGAAAATGTATCTCCTAGTGAGAAAAGCTGCAGATAAATACACAAGCTATCAAAGAAAAGAGGCACGAGGATCATAGAATCATAGAGACAATTAGGTTGGAAAAGAACTTCAAGATCATTGAGTTTAACCTTTGACCTTTTACTCCTTGTCAACTAAATCATAGCACTAAGTGCCACATCCAGTCATTCCTTGAAGTGACTCCATGACTTCTCTGGGCAACCCTAACATCATCTGAATTTGTCTTCACCTGCCTGAACCTTTGTTTTAGCCTGTTTAGTTGGATCAGCAATTATCTGATGGCCAGATGGCTGTTGCCCATTTTGTCCTTTTGTTTGTTAAACCTCTGTTTAATCTCGGTTAGATTTTCATAATTGTTTGAGATAATGTATTGATTTTGTGTGGCCAGGTTTTGGTAGCAGGGGTACTACAGGGGTGGTTTCTGTGAGAAACTAGCAGAAGCTTCCCCCATGTCCAGTGGAGCCAATGCCAGCTGGCTCCAAGATGGACCTGCCACAGCTGGCCAAGGCTGAGCCCATCAGTGATGGTGGCATCTCCTCTGGGATAACAGATTTAACAAGGGGGAAAAACTGTAGAAGGGCAACTGCAGCCGGAAGCAGGAGTGAGATCATGTGAGAGCAACAACTCTGCAGACACCAGGATCAGGGAAGCAGGAGCTGGGGGAGGTGCCCCAGGCAGCAGGGCAGAGATTCCCCTGCAGCCCGTGGTGAGGACCATGGTGGGGCAGATATCACTCTGCAGCTGATGGAGGTTCATGGTGGAGCAGAAATCCACCTGCAGCCCATGCAGAAGATGCACAGCGGAGCAGTTTGTGAATAACTGCAATCCATAGGAAGGTCCCACACTGGAGAATTTTGTCGAGGAGTGTCTCCCATGGGAGGGGCCCCATGCTGGAGCAGGGGAAGAGTGTGAGAAGTCCTTTGCCTGAGGAAGAAGGAGAAGCAGAGACAAAGTCTGAGGAACTGACCATAGTCCCCATTCTCTGCCTTCCTGGGGTGCTTGACAGGAGGACATTGAGAAATCAAGAAGCAAAATTGAACCCAAGATGAAGAGAAATTTGGGAATAAGATGTTTTAAGATTTGCTTTTATTTCTCATTATCCTGGTCTGATTTGAAAATTAACAAATTAATTTCCCTGAGTCAAGTCTATTTTGTCTATGGCAGTAACTGGTACTATCATCTCTTCCTGTCCCAATCTTGACCTACAAGCCTTTTCTTATATTTTCTCCCCTGTCCAGTTTTTGAGAGGATTGATAGAGTATGTTGGTGGGTGCCTGGTGTTCAGCCAGGTTCAACCCACTTGAGCATAGGTAACCATATTTTTTATTTAAATATTATAACAAGTAGCTCTTCTTTGTATAATTAAATATCTATACACTTAAGATAATGATGCAGTGCAGAAGAATGCAGGCTTGACACAGTAACAGAAGGGACAAAGGAGATACTTGAGGTATTCATTTATCAGTGGTCAATTACTGACGATTAACCGCAATTCTTAAACAGTGACTGCTCAGACAGTTACATAGCCAAGATTTTCTTCCCTCAGAGCTGTGGTGGGGAGATGCTGATCAAGTCAATTGGCCCTCTTGGAGCTACTCAGCTCTTCCCCTGCACCACAGTCACCAGCAGAATTAAGAAAAGCACACATGGAATGCACTCTAAGAGCCAACATCACTCAAACTCAGGTATCTCAATTTAGTGCCTTAAGTCAATATGGCTCAAAGTATCATAAGAGCATTTTTTCAGAGCTCCCAGGCCACCTATTTGTGATGGCTGGGGTTTTATTGTGAAAAAAGTTGTCGTTTGGTCTCATTATTTTCCAGAACAACTGTCTCATTGGGAACTTCCCAGATGCCAGCTAGTGTCTCCATGAGGAAAACTGAAATTTTGAATCTTTTCTTCCAGTAGTGACAAATGACTACTTTCATTTTTTTAACAAATCCTGTCACCTAAAAAGGAGGTAAGGTCTATCTCTTTTCTATAACAAGGAGAAGCAGAAAGCCCATCAGTAACTGACAGTCATCTTTTTGTCTTTTGGGTTTTCCTGCCCATGAAATACACCCAAACCAAGAGCAGCAAGGAAGAGCACACAACTGGAGACAGCAGGGGATGAAAGGGAGTCCTCACCTTTTCTCCTGTGTCATAGAGCCACAACTTAAAAGTGTCTGGCAAAGCAGGAAGCAAAGGGAAAGTAAGTTTTCGCTACTCCAGTATATTTGGCCTGAGTAAAGATTGTGAGATGTGTCCAAACACTATTTTAATTAAAATGCAATATCAATTTGATTTGAATCACCACTTTTGATATGATACTCAGCAACTTTATGTAGTAGGCTTGAGCAGAGATAAAAAATTAATGCCTTAAATAATTTAGGCATCAGAGATAGTCCCATGACCATAATATAAACATATTGATGTTGGCAAAAAAACATTTATTATTAATTTTACATAAGAGCTACAAAGTTTCAGGTGCACCTATTTCTTATTTCACACCAAACTCTGTAGATATGCAGAGCTTAATAGTAATTAGAACTTACTTATTTGTATCAATTTATATTTATGTTGAGAAAAACAAAATTATGCAGAAAAAGGAGGGTTGTTCTGAGTTTTCCAAGTATATTTGGACTGAATGAGTATTCTTAATAAGTTTTCAGTGCTGCTGCAGTAAATGAGTAGGTGTTTACAAGAATACAAAAGATATTAACTAACCATTTCTGGAATTGTCATGGCAATGCCCCAGATTTCCTATAAAATCCTGAATAGGTACTGACTAAAATGTTATCTTCTTCTCTGTTTGTCTTCTTTACCCAGAGTAATGAACCATATCTAAAAAAATATACATTATATATATATATATGTGTGTGTGTGTGTATACTGTAAGTACACATCTGCTTGAGTCTGATGTAGCCATATTTATAAATATATTAAGGGTATTCAGGCTTTGTGTGCATGTAGGATAGACAAAAGTATGGCCAACACCAAATCTGCAAGAAATAATTTACATATTTTTGTGGCTGTTAATAATCACTTGGCAAAGGGTTATTCTTGTGGTTTCTTCACGACATGCATCTTTGAGGGGACTCTCATTTTCTGAATACTGCAACTTTAAATTAAGAAATCCCTTTGCCTACCCTCATTTAAATTCAAACACACTATTACAGTAAGTCACTGTGTTTGCTCGCTTCATGATCTGGGCCCAAATTTCCAAAGATTTTTCAAGCCAAAATTTTAGACCCCTAAATTTAGAGAGAAAAACAGCATCATTATAACTTGTTTTTCTTATTCAGCATTTTCCTGCTCTGAAATAACAACCATGGAGGCAGAGCAGGCGGGCCAGTTCTGCTCCCCAGCTCTGGCAGCTGCGCGACGCCGAGCAGAGCTCAGCAGAGCATGTAAGGTCTTTCCTAGGTGGCATCAAACTTCCAGGACTGGCTCCAGCAAGAGGAGCAGGATGAGACTGCACAGAGCCGCAGCTGGACCTCCTCGAAGTCAGGTACTGCCTGAACAGTGCTGACTTGCCACCACAATCGCTGAGGCTTCTGAGGCTGCAGCAGGGACCTGGAAGGGAAGAGCAAGAGGCTTGAGTGGTGCTGCTTTCTGAGCGGAGCACAGCTCAGCCAGCCCAGGAGAGCCGTTCATCTATATTATGCGCCTTGTGTATAATAAAACATAGCTCACGCATTTTTAGATCATCAGCTTAAGTATTAAAACGGGCCTCTTGCTGAGAAAATAAATACAAAAAACATGAGTAGAGTAGATGGCACAATCATAGAGAACTGGGAGCAAAATCAAACTATCCCTTCTTTTTCTTCCTTTTTTTTTTTTTAACTAATGTAATTAAAGACTTCCTCAGCATGGACACAAAAGGAGTATTTAATGTGAACTTTTAAAAATAAAATTTAAAAAAAGAGAGATTTAAAGGTTTAATATACCTCCAGGAAAAAAAAAAAAAAGGCAGCTAAAGATATCCTTTAAAAAAAAAAAAAATTAAAGATCCACAAATGGCTGGTGAAACTCTGTTAAGCAGCTGTGACTTGTTAATAGTCACACTCTCCTGTGACCTGAAATGCAGGAATCTAACCATGAATTTTTTACAGATATCCTTTAAAACAAGTGCTGGCTGATATCACTGTGGCACACTGGACTAAAACTTTCTGAAGACACTGTGGCACCTAGAGAAAAACAATTCTCCCAACATTTAGGCTTCAGAAAAACACCTTTTTTTCATTTCTTTTCCTTTAAAAAAAAAATAAAGGAAAGAAGAAAATAAAGAAGCAATCAGTAGCAGTGACTCAGTATTAAAAAACAACAGTATTTTTTTCCCTCTACTCTGCACATATGGTTCCTCTGAGACACCAGAGTTAATGAATAATAACAGTGGTTTCTTCACCAGCCATTGCTAACATTGATACTATGTGAAAGAGACTAAATACAACAGAGAAGTTTCCTCCAAAGATGGACCCAAAAAAACATTCTGGATTTCAAAATGCCAGAATTTTGCAAGGTGTTGATAAACAGATCCTAAATAGCTCTCTCTTAATTACAGCCACAAACAGATACCCAGAAGAAAAAATGTTGAGAGCCATGCTCCCAGGCAATTAATTCAAAATCCATACTCAGATTTTCATCACATATTACTGGGAAGAAGTGAATGTTGCATTAAACTAAGGATTCCTCTAAATGCTAACACTCATATTTCAGAGATGTGCAGGAATAGAGGTCCTGCTTTTCTGCAGCATTCTGCTCCAATGAAGCTGGAATGAAGGCCCTAATGTGGGCCATCTGATGACCTGTTTAATCTTCCTGTACAGCTCCACACTTCCTTCTTGAACAGGAAGAAAATAGCACAAGACATTCCAAGACCACCAATGCAATATGAGTTGACTTAAGACAGGGTTCTAGCAGCTTTCTTGCAGTGGCACTATGCATTTAGTACAGCTTCTTGTATAAGGTGGAGGACAGCACCAGTGCCATGAGACCACCTGGCTTCTGGATTAGAGCATAATCACCTTGAGATGCAGGTGGAGTGAGCACAAAACTGTTTTCAGTGGCCAACACACCAGTCCCTGTGGTGGTGTCAGTACAAGGGCTGATGACACTCCGCCTAGACTAAAGAGCTCTTGCTGAGAAAAATTCTGTGGTGGTCTTTAGAAAGACTTTGCTAAAGTAAATTCAGAAGTGGGACCTTTGTTGCAAACCCCCACAATACATATCAAAATGTAGGGGTGCAGCAACACATAAACTTGCTTCTTCAGCCATTACCTACTTGCTGGACGTAAACTCAGATTCTTGTAATTCACCTTCAAAACACCACAGGGTCAAAGTGCTGTGCTAGCCAGGACACTGCAATCACCAAATTCTTTTGTACATTTAACCACGGTAGGGAAAGCTATTTTATGCCCCATGGCTCTGCTCCTATATTAAAGAGATCTGGTGGAAGGAATTGCAAATTTAAGCATTTCTTCTCCCACATTTTGTTGTGTCTTGGTCTGAGTTTGTGGAAGACCCAGCAAGCATTAGAGCCTAAGCACAGCTATAATAATAGAGCCCTTGGGAAATGTGGCACTTCCATGGCTGCAGGTGTTGAAATACTCACCATGAGATCTCTGTCTCATTAGCTCTGTTCACCAGACTCCATAGCATTGGAGAGGTTACTATAACACTGTGCCTATGTGAGAGAAGTCAGGCTCTGATCTGGACACAGATCAGCCTCCCAGAAGCCCTACCACATCTGGCACAGCCCAGCTGTCAGTCTTCACAAAAAGGAGGACTGGAAAGATAAGAAAACCAATTCAGCTGGGCCCTGCAACAGGTCATTCAAGGTCAAATCAGGGTGGTAATATGAGGAAATGCACTCTGCTGGAGCTCATCCCGTGCCCATTCTGCAAGGAAAACTATGGTCTTTAGGGCTGTCACTTTCCTTCACAACCACTAAATTCAGACAAGCATTTAAAAAAAAAACAATCTCAGAAAAAGTTAAACTAACAAACTCTAAATAGGGAAAGGTGTTAAATTATGTGTGGCCTCATTCTTGTGCTCCCTCTGACAAACAAAATGTGGCCAAAAGAGAATTACAAGCTATGAAGCTGTTAAACTTCCCTTGGACTCTGTATTTCAGATTCCTTATGAAGGAGTTGTTAGTCTGGGTATGTCGGCATGCTGTGTGATATAAGCCATGGGGAGAAGGGAGAAGAGGGATTCTCTTCTCTCTACATGCACACACACACACAAACACGTGTGTACACACACTGCCATCGAAATGAATGAGCCCATTCATAGTAAACACATGTTCTATTAGTTTATTAGGCTTGGAACCAAGTCGCACCATCTCAACCTGCCAGAGTTAAGTTGTACATACCAGAAAAATGTCTCACCTGCAATACCTGTCAGTCTATTCACATTAATGCAAGTCTTACAATTTCTACTGTCTATGTACCAAATCCTAAAGGCCTTTTGCAGCCCTGAAAATGGGCAGGAGGATCTGGGCAGGACGGAGGTAGCGCAGTCACTGGGACTCACCACCTCCTTAGGAGGCAGGCAGTGTTTCCCGCAGGAATGACTGCCAGTGGGAGTAGGGACATTCCTTGAGGTTCTGCTTTCAGATACTTCTCAGAATCCCTCTCTCTGGGTGGGTTGGCATCTCCTCTGCCAGCAAGAGCAAATGGCCTATCTCCCATAGGGCCTTAGCTGATCAATCATAGGTGGAGGGCAAGTTGCCTCTAGCCTGTCTTCTGGCCCTCAGTAGCTCTTCTCTCTGTGGTCTTCAGTGGTACTCAGCACCGGAGGTGCTGGGAATAATCCTCTGTCTGCATCCAGCTGTCTGCGTGCTGCAACAAGAGCCCCACAGTGCCCTGCCAAGCTGCTGAGCCTTTGAAGGCACAGCCCCAAATACCATACGTTCCATTCCAAGGCAGAATGTAACGACAGCTATAATTAAAACCGTCATTAATGCAAACATGTGAAGTCATAATAATAACTAAACTGTCCACCAGTGTCTGAGGTGGTGTCTCACTTCTTCTGGGAGATCAGACCCATTCCAGTCAGAAGACAGGATATCTGCTTCACCTGGCTAGTCCATAACCTAGAGACCTATTGTCTAAACACACTGCATTTGTTTCCTGTCTTTACACACCACTTTTCACTCATCTTCTGGACAGAAGTGCATTGGGACTAGTGCATAGCTGGTGTGGTTGCTTTACTCTGACTGGACACCAGGTGCTCGCCAAAGCCATTCTATCCCCTCCTTGGATGCACAGGGGAGAGAAAATGTAATGAAAGGCTCACAGGTGTAGATAAGGACAGTGAGAGATCACTCACTGAGTACCAGCACAGGTGAAACAGGCTTGGCTTGGAGAAATTTATTTATTATTAATCAAATCAGAGTAGGATAATGAGAAAATAAGAACTAAGTCTTAAAACACACTCCTCCCAAACATCCCTTCTTCCTGGGCTCAGCTTCACTCACAATTTTCTCTGCTTCCTCCCCTGCAGCAGCACAAAGGGACAAGGACTGGGCTGTTGAGTCCCATGTGCATGTGCATCGTACATTGTCTCTGTCACTCCTGCCTCAAGGGGAGGACTCATCACACTCTTGACCTGCTTTAGCATGGAATGCCTCCCACAGGAGACAGTGTTCCATGGACTTTTTCAGTGTGAGCCCTTCCCAGGGGCTGCAGTTCTTCACTAACTGCCCCAGCATGGATTCCTCCCAAAGGGTGCAGTACCTCAGGAGCAGCCTGCTCCTGCATGGGTCCCCCATGGAGTCACAAGCCCTGTCAGCAAACCTGCTCTAGTGGAGGCTCCTCTCCTCATGGCTCCAGTGGCCCTGCCAAGGAGCCTGCTCCATCTCGGGCTTCCCATAGCATCACAGCTTCTTTCAGATATCCACCTGCTCCAGAGTGGGACCCTCGATGGACTGCAGGAGCACAGCTGCCTCACCACGGTCTTCACCACAGGCTGCAGGGGAATCTCTGCCCTGCTGCCAGGTGCACCTCTTCCCCCTCCTGCTTCACTGATCATGGCGTCTGCAGAGTTGTCTCTCGCACATAACCTCACTCCTCTCTCCAGCTGTAGTTGCCCTTGTACAGTTTTCCCCCCCTTGCTAAATCTGTTATCACAGTGGTGCCACCACCATCACTGATGGGCTCAGCCTCGTCCAGTGGCAGATTCAGCGGAGCCAGCTGGAATTGGCTTCACTGGACATGGGGGAAGCTTCTACCAGTTTCTCATCGGAGCCACCCCTGTAGTCCCCCTGCCACCAACACCTTGCCACACAAACCCAATGAAGACGATTGAGTCAATATTGCTCTGAAAACTGCTTGCCTTCACACACAACTAATTCTGGCCCATTGCTGTCAAATATTGCATATTAGGAAAGAAAATATCTTTGATGTCCATCATCAACTCCTAATCTGTATGTCCCAACAAAATTATCTCACAGGAGTTGGAATAAGAGTAAGCACACAGTTCACAGTGTTCTGTTTTGGACTTTTTTTCCCCCTAATCTCTGTAAATAATCTACGTGAACTTTGCTCCAACCAGCTTTTTCTCTGTACCATCAGTACAATACTTTTCTATACCTTGATCTTCATTTCTGGCATATGCAGCAGAACTTAAGAGCTTCCTCATTTAAGGTCAAATTAACTCTCCTCTTTCTGCTACATTTTTTTTTCTCAAAGACTCCTTATCATCCTCTGTGACTACTTTTCACATAGTTTTTAATAACTTAGTAGTCATGATTCCTGAAACAGGATTTCATGCAGGAGTAGTAGATCCCTTGCACTGATAAGAGTGACGAGGAATGTGCTGGGTTTTCCACTATGATTTTAATCTTTCTTACTTTGTGTAGAGTCTCATCCTAAGTAGTCAGTCTGAAACTCAAGGTCCTTAGCTCACCTCAGAACACAAAGTTCATTTTTATTTGCATAACATAATAATGTTTAACTTGAAGCAATTTGAAGAGCGAGTCTGCATCTCCAAATCTCTTCCGGGTTCTGATTCAATTTACAAATCATCCATTTGTAGTTGAAAAAAATAAAAGTAAGCTGTGAATTCTCTGGAGTGTTCACAAGGTCATTTTCAGTAACAGCAATAAGTGGTTTGCAGTCGATTTCAGCTAATAAAATAGTAATAGCTAAGGCCTCCCACAACTAAGACATTAAGTCTTTTACAACCATGCCAAAGCCTCCTTTTCTATCTGAGCTTATTAACTCCCATTTCCTGTTAGCATCCACTATTCATAAACCACTGGTCTCTAGCTGTGACCACTCTCCTGCAAAGATTGTACTGAAATCCCAAAATACTTCTTTGAAACACCTGTGGACAATATAGTTTTGTGCATACCATCCTCCCAAATTAATTCCTTTTACTTCTTAGACATTTTATTAAGGTCAGGCAATGTCATTGTGTAGGCGCATTCTCTATTTGTTTATTCCGGCTGCAGTATAAGGTACAATTGTCCTAATGTAATCCATCATTCCCAGAAATCTACTATTTCTTTGTCAACTGCAGTGGTTTCACTGTTACCTATATGTCTTGCCAAATAACCTTCTTTCTCAGGTGTGTTATTTATGTTACAGAAAATTTACATTTTGCTGGCATCACACTAACCCAGCGGCTTTGGTTCTGTTCCAGGATGCTCAGAGCTTCCAGATATTCTCTTTCGACATTTCAGTTTCTTTTAGCATTTTTTCCATATTAAAATATCCTCTACGGTGCCCCAATTTCTTCTGTACTATCAAAACTTTTTATTTTTGTAATACAGATGGAATCCTGAGCACAACATAAATGGAAGTTTGAAGAAAGAGGGTTTTCTCAAGAAGACATGGAAAACATATAAAACGTGTGCTGTATTTTTCCAAAGACTTCCCCTGGAACCCTGCTGATACATCCAGCATATAAAAAAATCTGGTATTAGACAACATCCCCAAAAATTATCCCCTAACAACTACTGTGACCTTTTTTCCTTTTTTCATATTTATTCAATTCCTCTGGTCTATCCAGACAGAAAATGTTCTGTCACTATTTTTCTCTTTAGAGAGGAATAGAATGGACCCACAGCTTATTCTCTTATGTGTTTTGTGATTCTTGCGGTAATAAATTCACCTATATCTTTTCTTTTTCTTTTTCTTTTTTTTTTTCTTTTTTTTTTCTTTTTCTTTTTTTGCCTCTTCCTTCAGAGGAATGGAATTTGAATAGGAAGAGGGACTGGAGGAAGGCTGACTTTCTCCTCTGATGTGTGTTCTGCTCAAAGACAGCTTGCTCCCAAGCTGGTGTCCTCTGATGCTTCCTCAGGTATACTGTCCTCCTGTCCTCTCTCATGAGAACATTGTCCTGATGAGAACAAAGGCTCAACACATTATCTTTTCCATAATGAATGCTCTTCTCCATAAAGTTAATAAAGACTGTATCTGCCCACTTTATTTACCCTCATGTTAACTTTAGTTGCTATTATCTTACCCCTGTAAACCTTCCCTGACTCTCCATTATCTGCTTCTTGTCAGGAGCATAACATTATTTCAATCAACACGCCATCATGTGCACCAGTATCCAATTTAAAATTAATAAATGTCTTACTTGCTTTCAGGATGATAGTCCATTCATTTTCTGATGAATTGCTCTTATGAAGAATCCCCCAGAGCAAATGGTGCTGTCATGGATCTCCTGTATGCTGCTTCTTACACACTATTTTATAGTGATGTAATCTAGTGCATACCTTCTTCCAGTTTATGGCTTTGCTATTTCCACGCCATCTGCAGGTCCAGATGCTGCTCTTGTAGGACTCCAATTATATCTTCATCAAGCAACTTTCTTTGCACTGTTTTGGATTCTCAATTATGTCCTCTCCTTCATTCTGAACTGGGCACCTGGTTAGTTTGACAAACTCTAAGTACTTTGTCAAGAGTTATTTTGTGATATTCCAATTATTTGTTCCAGATCCAGTCACAATCTCCTTTGTAATCAGGCTCCTGCTTCATTAAATTTCAAAATTTTCTCTTCAGTCACAGACTTTTGCTGTTATGGATTTCACCCCCATTTTTGAATACAGCCTTCTTTAAAAAAGCATTAAAAAAAAAAAAAAAAAAAAA
>VZTX01029401.1:81503-119637 GCA_013400915.1 Pardalotus punctatus
AAAAAAAAAAAAAAAAAAGAGAGACATCCTTATATCTCAGTATTTCAGAACAAAAAAACTCGTGAACACTTTCACAGTTAATTCTCACTGCCTAAGTAACTGAAAACCAAAGAAACCTGTCAGGACTTCAGTACAACCTATTGTAAGACAGCTATTATCTTTTAACTGCCTTCCCTTTTGCAAGTGGATAAAGAGTATGGGGTCATGCTTTCTCTGCAATAAAATTCTTCATTGCTTCATTATTCCACTTGAGATGCTTTCTTCCTTCCTTTTTATTTTCAGCATCATCAGTTACCTCCTGGAGCTTAATTTGTGTACAAGAAACTGTCCTGGTGTCTTGCCTGTTTCCCATTGTTGTGGACAGCTGCGTCACTTCCAAGGATCTCTACCAGACTGATCATCTGGCACCCAAAACCTTTACACATCGTGTGGTTTTCCAGTGCAGTGGTTCACAAGTGCCACACTGACAAGGCTGACACCTTGAAGGAGTTTCTAAGGCACAGGGGTTTCTTTCCTGCCTCAGGGGATTAGAGTGCCTGAAGCCATATTAACTGTTGAACAGATTTTCCCCTCAGATACTAAGGTTTCTCACAGTCACTGAGTTTGTCTTCTGTCCAAATCTCACAGAATAAGTTTCCCAAATGGGGAAACATTCCTCCTACTTGAAGGTCAGTTTTCCTAGAGTGAAAGACATTTCCCTTCTTTCTAAACCCTCAGAAGAACTAGAACTAGGCAATTCCTCTCATTATTTCCTAGGTGTGCAAGCCACATTTCCCAGGTTTGGTAAATCTAACAGCTCTTGGAAGGAGTGGATCAGTTACATGTGCAGCGTGCAGATGGTGTGCACGCATCCAGCATACCTGCTGCTCTCAAGATGCACAGGACTTAGAACATCTGGTCCAAGATAAGTGGTACAGTAATAAATAAGAAAGACAAATAAGCTCACACCTTTGGTATAAAAGAGAAGCAGGCAAACACCACAACAGATACCTCAAAGTGGGAAAATATAATTTCCCTCTGCTTGTCTTTGACTACATCTTTATCATACACTCCATGGAAATCCCAGGCTTGCTGCTTCTAAGACTCTCTCACCCATGCTCAGGATGACAGATCTCTGAACATGATGAGCAAGGCTGAAACTGCATCTAGGTCCAAGCAGGTGTCAAACATCTGAAAATCCATTATATATAACAGCAGTCTTCAAATTCCATTTGGTTAGAATTGCCAAAAGACAGAAGGGCATCATCTGGAAAACTTAACAAAACATAGTTTTAGCTGAGCCAAAAGAAGAAAAAAAAAGGAAAATTACTCAAAGTTACCTCTTATCTTGCTTTTTATTTCTGAAAGACAGAGTTTGCATGTGTTGTACACATCAGTGATATGAAGATAAAAATGAAAGATCCATATGAACATCACACATAGGCTTATCTGCAAATTTATAAAAGGTCTGAGGCTGTTACAGGAGCTTGGCACAGTGAGTAGTACTGCAATTCTTTTGTCTTTCGGTCTTTCAACCACATAAATAAAGCTGTGTCTATATAATTACTGAGAAAGATGTATCTTCAGCCCACAATCTCCTGCCAAGAGGTGGGATGTACTCAGATTTTGTTAAGGCACTTAACAAGCCAAAGCTGATTTTAAAGTTAGACCACAATAATAACACCTCTGTGGAAAGACCCAATGAATTCATGCCATCATAATCACTTTCTCCAAGTTCTCAGGATGCCTGGTTATGACTAAAATCTTTACAATCAATCAGAAACATACTACAGGACAGTGCAAGAATTTACACAAAAATTTTCATCTTATGTGTTCACAACTCATACACTTTATTAATAGCTGCTACTACAGCTTTGGTCTCCCCACTGTGTAAACTCAGTAAGATTTACACATAAGAGCTAGTCTCTCATCTGTTTATGGAATATTCAGATCTTTCAGGGGAATAAACTATCTGACTTAGCCAAATTTTCTTTCTCCAAATTCCATGTTCGCATAATCCCTGCAGAGCTACAGATTCCAAGAGAAGTGCTGCTATTATGGACCAATGTGAGGCCATCCTTCAGTCAGATTCAGGGCTCTGGAAGCACTTTTCTTAATCCAAACAAGAAGTCAGATTAAATTTTTCCTCCCAACCCTGAGAAAATACATCACTTTAAACCCTCACAGCTAAAAAGTATTAAAGTTTTGAATTTGGCAAAGGTCTCCTGTGTGAGGGAGAAAGCTGATCGTTCCAAGTTGGAACTGCATAGGTCATTGTGTCCTTAACAAAACCAAAAGAGAGTGGTTTTACTGAAATCATTCAAGGTGCACTGTGGTTATGCTGTCTGAAGATATAGCCATATATTTAGTATCATTTCAAGTCATAAAAACATGCTCAAAATTGTTTTTTTTACTTAGCTTGAAAAGTTTACTGGCTGGTCACACGTGTACAATTGCAAAATTACTAAATGAATCTTCCAAATGTCAGTATTATTTTCAAAACATATTTGTCATTAAACTGAGATGGCACATGATCATTTTTACTGCCAATGGACCATTTTAGAGACTGAGTGAAAACAGGATTATAACAGAGATTTTCTCATTTACTGTAAGCAGTTTAAATACCAGGATAATTTGTGCTCCTTTCTTAATTATAAAAAAAAAAAGCTTCTGAAAAGTCTTCAGCTAAAGGTTAGAGACACTTAAAAGGAAGTTTAGAACATTGTCAATTGCTTTCACTTTGAAATATTTCTCATAGTTTGGCTTTAAAAGAATTTTTTTAAAAGTAGACATCAAATTACATGGTAGGGAAAGCTCTGTACATACTCTGGTGGGGAAAGTGAAGCACAGTCCTTCCAATCCTACTATTACCATTCTTATTCCCAGCTTCAGAGGAGAATGACACTTCAGCAATTATAAATATAAAAATTTTTAAAAAACACTGTGTCATCTGATCCTTTCCTTTCCATAATACAATACCCTTAACAAGACAGTTTTAGGGTTCAATCTTCTCAAAATGCATGGAAGTTGCAAACTATTCCTGACTGTCCAAGCTGGTAATGGTAATATACAGACAACACTGACTAACCAAAAGTCCTGTGACCAACCTCACATGCAGAGACAACTGCCTGTGCAGCACAGGCCTCAGCTCATTCAGCAATCCTCTCTGAGATGAACTTGAATTTGTGGGGCTGGTTTTGATCAATACCAAGCTTTGTCTCTACCCTTCCTGGTGTTCTTACAGAAAACAAAATACCAAGTCTCCCTACAGGTTTTATTCATGAAAGGATTTAAAGGATTGAGAGTTCCTAAGAAATGTCTAATTAAATACAATAGATTTAGAAGTCTATGACATTGGAGCTTCATTTGGCCATCCATCAGCATTTCATAACCCTAAGCACATTATCTTGACCAGCAATGTGAAAGGTGAATGAACTAGAACACTGACAAGGTTGAGCCCCGAGAGAGAAAAACAAGAGGTGGTGGGGAAAGAGCTTGCTGAAAAGAGATCTAAAAGAAGAAATAGAATTACGTTTTCTAATGTTGGCAAATAAGATAAATGGACATCAGCATTGCAAGTTTTATTATCTCTGGGGTTTGGAAAGCAGAATTTCTACCAGGAGGGAAAAGCTGTCTCTCTTGCTCTCAGATAATGACATGTTAAAATCCAAAATGCATGACATAATAAGGGAAGTTAAATGGCCTTTCAGTACTGAAACTATGCCTGAAAAATTACTTATGTCTCTGTTCTACCCTTAAAGTAATTTTTCTGAACATCATGATCACAAGTGGTAGCTCCAGGAAGGGAAGTAAAGTTAGTTCTAATGAGGCTGAGGCCATAGGCCATGCCATGTGTGCCAGAGTGAGAGAGAATCATATGGCAAACCTGAGGAAAACAGGTGGATTTTTTCTTCCATTGACTAAATTGTTTCTTCTTAAGTCATGTCATGTTCATACTCTAGTCAGTGGAGAGCTAAAATCCAGCCCTAAGGCAGGGCACAAGGTAATTGGTTTTGTTAGTAAATATGTGCATGGTCTGCAGCTGCAAATTGACCTGGAAAAAGATACTTCAGTAGCTGAGAGTCAAAACTCTCCTTCAATCCATAAGTGCTTCAGAAAGTTCCAGCTGAGCCTCAGTTTATTAAAGGTATATCCAGCTCAATAGCCTTGTGAGACAGTTCATTCAGTTTGCTCACTCCCAATCCTTTATAAGTGAATAGGGAATGGTCCTCAGACAACAAGATGCTTAAAACCAATAGGCTTTTTTTTTTCATCATGGCAGTCTGCCCTCTCTCACCTCCATTCCTGGACCCCTCTGAAGCATGTAGCCAGCCCAACACTTCTGGGAAGCATCAGCCTAGTATCTTTGTGTGGTAAAGCCAATATACCCAGGCGGTGACAATTCCAGTGCTCCTATAGAGTGGGTCCTATTATGATGGGAAACAGGATGCGGCCTGCAGTCTCCTCTGCCGTTAGGAGAAGCTACTTGGCTCAACTGAACAGTGGAGTAAAGTAACATTGGTTTAGGACATATGGAAAAAACTAAAGGCAGGAAAAGTATGATTTAATAAAAAGTGATTTCTAGAGTGCCCGCTACAGATACACTCAGCTGCATTGCATAAATTTTAAGGAATGATTCCAGATTTTTGTGCTTTATTTGGTTTTGGGTGTTTTCTCAGCCTCTGCTGGATTTCTCAGTTCAGGTTTCTGCTGCTTTAGAGATTCAAAATTATGTCTTAATTTCTTCCTTTCTTATATGAATTCGTCCAAATGAAAAAAAATTGTTTCTGTAACAGACTTTTCTTTCTACAGCCAATATTTTATTGTGTTCATCAGGAGTATGAGAAATGCTTCATTACTGGCCTCATCATCATGAGGAGATGGGATTTTCACCATCAGAGGTTTACATCTACTAATGTGTAAGATTTAAGGCATGTGTTCTACAGAAACAAATAGTCTGGCATTTATGTCATTTCCAGGAATCAAGTCGTATTTCAGCCACATATATGTTGATCTGTTGATCTTGAGGCTTTATTTCCAAAAACCAGTGGTTTGTTTGTGACTTTCAGACATAGGCTGATGTGAAGAGCATGAAGATGAGCCAATGTTTTATCAGTGCCCTACCATCACACCTGTCCACCAGTGCAGCCTGGGAGGTTTCTGTAGCTGTGTCACCAACCATTCCCACAGTGGGCATACTGTGTTATCTCTGGTAAACGCATATTTTGATAACCCTAGAAATGGCCTTATAGCTCTTATACATTTCCATATTGCCTAGTAGCATGTTTAGTGGCCTGAAGCAGATTGAGCATTTCATGTGCTCTCTCAGGATGTTATTTTATCTCTCTCTTGGTTTCCCCACCTGTAATATGTGCTATATTTCCTACTGAAGGATATGGTTGTGATTAGTTTTAAATGTTTGTGAATCGTTTTGAAGTTGAAAGGTTTGAAATAGCAGGTTTTGGCTCAAGTTTTCCACAAGCAAAATTGAGAGTGTGGAGAAGGCATGTTTAACTCCAAGCAGCAAATAAGAATCCCTGCAGCAATTGTGAAGAGAGGCAGGTCATATCACGAAAAAAATAGGTCCCTGAACATGGATTCAAGTAACAGCTGGAATTATATTTTCATGATGTTTGGAATCACTTTAGTGCATTGAATGCAAATATTCATGCTTTAAATAAGAGACTTTTTTTTCAAAAATACAGACTAATATAAACATCCAAAACAAAAATTATAATCCATACTCACAAGATAAGCTTTTTGCACTGTTTATTAAAGTTTCTATACCTTTGATAAACATCAGTTACAAAATCAGAAGGAGTAGCACTGAATTTATTTGACTAATCTCATATGTCATAGCCAACATGGTCAAATTCCAGGAATTAGTCATGCACAGGGACTCTGGAGTGGCATTTTTGTTCAAGATTCAGATGCCTAAACTTAGTGCTTAACAATTTAGATGGCTACAAAAGAATGAGGTGTCAATCTACTCACTGGAGAGAACCATGGCAAAATAGCTGCCATTTTAGATGCTCTAGTGAGTGAATGAACAAGTGTGAGTATTGGGCTAACACAGAAATACATTGTCAACACCTACTTGGAGGCCAGACTGTATCCCACTCCAAGCTGTAACCAATCCCTGGGGCTTAACAGTTATTGTTTACATAAACCAAATTTCCCAAACTATGATTATTTGGCCTTTGTTAGAGAACTAATGGAATATTCATATTAGCGCAGTTCCTGAGAACTACAAACCATCTCATTTATTTTAAAAATTGGATGTTTTAACCAATTCCTCTGAAGAATCCTTTTGATATTCCTAGAGGAATTGTGTGAGGCTAGGAGAGTGCAGGGCACCCAGTAGGCAGTGCTGGGAATTGCTCTTCAGTGTCTTCCTCTGGAAGAAATTGCTTTCCTCCAGAAGAAAAGGAGGTTCTGTCATTCCTGCCAATTTCAATGAGAAAGGGTCCTTTCTGTAATCACAGCAAAGATAAAAAAAAGCTTCCAGCCATTCTTCCCACTGTATAGCAAGAAAAGGAACCTCCTTCCTTTGAAACTTTCAGCAGGGAGGCAAATCATAGCGTAGGTGGAGTTAAAAACCAGAATGAAAGCTTTTTGTGATATGACACTGTCTCCTAACTGCTGTCACAGATATTGTTAGTACAAGGCAGAGAGAGTTAATTTTGTATCCTTTTGGAAAATCTTTATAAATTTATCTTGTAATAAAGATCTGTTTTAGGCAAGGGGAGGTCATCTTTAGAGTTCTGAGTGACACACCTCTAATAAATGCTTTAAGAGGTGCTGTTATGCTAGCACTGTGTCACTGGCACTGGGACAGCAGGAAAAGGTTTTGGAAAGAAAGTACAAGAAACCTGCCCCTTGAGCCCCAGCTATTCACCCAGTCCCACCAGCAGTGAATCATGACACCCACCTCCTGCTACTGTATCAAGAAACCTTATTTTGGACTAAGAATGTGCTCATTAGATGTCTAATAATACCTGAAAGTCACTGTAACTGAGATGCACAGAACTTCCCCACCAGCAGAAAAGAAGGACACATGGGATCAGGAGTGGGAAAAATCAATGGAAAGTATGGTATTCTACCCAAACTTGTGCTCACTGGAGCTCAGTGGTCATATTATTCAGGCCAGCAGGAAAACCTGATGGAAAACAGTCAGAAAGAAAGACCATTGACACTTGCTCTTCAAGGAGGAGAGGTGATGATTTTTGCCCCTCAGGTAATTTTTCTAGATATACAAACAGCCCAGAGCAAGGCACTGAAGTACTCTTCTACCCATAATGAAACCCTGGGTCTTATATCCAGTGTAATCCACTCTTTCCTCTAAAAGTCACAAATGCTATATTTTGCAGATGGGTCTCAGAGAATGTCAAAGGACATGAAAATACATGTGCAGCTAGACAGCTCCTGAGTGAGTACCTGTCTGTAGTGACTCTAGAATGAGACCTACCCAAGGAAGTGTTATTAAAAAAAAGCATTTGTTAAATTTGCCTGAGATGTCATAATATGATTAATTACAATAACAAGGGAAGATCACCCTTTGTTTCTACCTCATCTATTTTGGGGGAGGGGTTGTTAGCACAAGCATTAGACCTAGAATAAGTCTCAGCCTATCACACATTTTAGTAGGAAGTCAGAAATCTCCAAGAGCAGCAGCATTGCACAGGAGCTGCTGATAGCTCCTCAAATGCATAGATTATTCTATTTTTGATGATATGCGTATGTCAATCTCAGAGCAAAATTGAGCCCTTAGGGCAAAATTCTTCTCTCAGATCCACACATCAATGGGAGTTCCCCTCATGCAGGAAGAACAGACTATGGGAGGTGAAAGCTGCTGTGTAGGTCAGGATAGAAAATTTTGTCTGTAATGTTTATTTTTGAAATAGTAGATTTAAAATATAAATGTCATTTTCTGTAATAAAAAAGTATTTGAAAATCTAGATCTGCCCTACCAGCATCACAGAAAAACATATCACATTCACAAACAAACAAATATTTAGCTCAGAGGTTTTGGAGTAAAAGAGAAGGTAAAATCATGTCTTCAGAAAAACTGAATATATCAAACTTTTTCCTCTAAATGGTGAATTTCTTCAGAATGAAAACACTCTTTATTATAACAGACTCACTGGGGACAAGGTGCTTGAAGATCTGTGTAATCCTTCAAAAGGTGAGAAATCACATTCCTAGTGCCTTCGGGCCTTTACAGGCTGTCTGGGCACGTATGTAAAGAAGAAAAGCCTCATTCCACCGCGCTCACCATGGAGTATGTCCAGCATATAAAATGGAATTCCTTTATCCAGAGGGGTTGACGAAGAAGAAGGATCACTAATCTAGGGTAGCCACTCAGGAGTTCTGGTGCCACCTTCCCAGTTCTCCACAGGCCAATAGTGCATGTAAATTTTGGGTTAAACATAGTAAAATATACATGTACAAAGAAAACAGCCTGTCAAGGATTTAGTTTTGGAATTGCTCCCAAAGTGTGTATCTGAGCAGGTCTATGTTCACTTTACACATGTCTTTCTTTGCATGCTTCTTTAATGATAAAATTTATCCCTTCATAGTGAAATGGTGCAGAACCTATACCTCCTTTTAATTCCTAATTCTCTCTGGCTTCTAATTGAAAACCAAAAGATATTAAAAAAATGTTTAAAAGAGTGAATCGGGGCATATATCCTATAGTGACTCTCTGAATGGGTGTGAATTTCACCTGAAAATTCCAGGCTGTTGGTGTCAGGTTAAAATGTTGGTGGTCTGATTTAGTCTTTCTCTCTCACTTCTGCTATTTCATCTCTTTCAACATCTTCCTGCTTGAAAACTTCACTGGTCATTAGTCACTATTGAGATCATTAGCATGCAGCCTTGGCTCTCCACAACTACCGTAAACAAAGATATAAAGTGCTTTCTCGTATTTCTTACTTCAGTTTCAGAAGCAGTTGATATTGCAATGGGGTAAAGGGACTTACAGCTTCAGACAGTTACAGTACAAGCAAAACAGCAGCCAGGGACAACACCTAAGGCTTTGGAAAGATGTCACTATTTTGAATTATTAACAAGAAACAGTCTAAATTAGAAACTCCACTAATGTGCCTGTAGGAACCACATACCCCTAACACAAATGTTTATGAATTAGGTAAGCTTTTAAGTACTAGTTAAATAAATATTCAGCTATAACCCATTCTGCCTGTGGATATGTAGTTAGAAATCTTTGTTATCCTGCTAGAGACACCATGGATATAAAATGGTAACAAGGACAGCTATAAAAAGTTTGCATTCTATTTCCACTTGAGAAATGTCAAACTTTATTTTTGTTAGTGTCTCTCTAGAAAATATTTCTCAGGCAGTTTTTTAACCATAACCTGAGAAGAATATTTAATTGCAGGAATAATCACTGTTGAGTACGAAAATTAACTTAATACTCATTAGTTTGACTATGGCAGTACTTCTTAACTTGACTTGTAAGATTTGTGCAATGAATTATTGAAAAGCCATTATTGAAATAACCTCTTCTTTTCTAACATGGCTGCTCCTATTTCCCCAATGAAACACAGCATGCATCTGTTACCATAGATACCATTATTTTCTGAAATAAACATTACTTTTTTTCTCATTCCTACATCCACAGACAAAAAGCTAAACTATGACACCTTTTCCAATCATATGTGTTGTAGGTACAACAGTCCATTTAAATAATAATCTTATTAACAATAAAAAACCTATCTTACCTCAACATGCAGACATTTAAGTGATGTGAAAGATGATAACTTTTTAAGTTTATTAAACACAACATGGCATGTACATATACAATCTTTAAAGGCGTGACCTTTCTGGGACTCCTGTCAATGTGTAAAATATGAGGAGGAGGAGTTTCACTAACAAGACGTGGGGGGACAGGCAAAGGTTCATTTAAACAGCAAGTTTCCCACAGTGTGCTTCTTGTACCTCTTGTGTTCTAGTCCTGTGGTCTCTGAAACTTGGAAAGGAACCTTCTATTCCATAGCTGGGTTGAATTTGGGTAATTTCATTTGATTAATTGGACAGTGCTTTTTAGCCTTGTTCTCCTGCAGCACAGAGAGTTTGGGTAATTTTCAAAAGTCTTGTATACAATTCCCAAAAATAGCACTCAGTTCAAGGAACTTAGAAAACTGTCCTCAGGGATCAATCTTGTCCTGTCTATGCTAAGGTAGCCTCATGCAGTAGTCCTGAAGGAAGTGCACTGTTGCAAAGAAAATTCATCATACTTCTAGCAGTAGGGAGGAAACTAAATTTTCAGAGGTTGCTTCTCTGTCAACTATTGCACATGCAAAGCAGGTGAAAAAAAGGACAAAATAAAATAACACCACAGAAAATAAAACACAAATGTACATACAAGTGAGTAGAAAAAGCGTCATACAAGTTTCATCCTGGTTCACTTCTGACCACAGTCAGGCAGGTATGCAAAGATAACAGATGTTTGTAACTGAGACCAAAAACAATGGCCTGGAATGCAGAGGATATAAATCAGCATTTGTCCTACATCTTTAGCAGAATCACACTGAAGTATACAAGCAGTACTCAGCCTTTATAGTGTTATAAAAGATGTGTGGATATTCTAAACATTTGTTGTGCTTAAGAACCCTTCCTCAAAGCAGCAAATAGCAAA
Source organism: Pardalotus punctatus (assembly GCA_013400915.1). Taxonomy (NCBI): domain Eukaryota; kingdom Metazoa; phylum Chordata; class Aves; order Passeriformes; family Pardalotidae; genus Pardalotus; species Pardalotus punctatus. The sequence continues at coordinate 92,140 of VZTX01029401.1, forward strand.
AGCAGGCCATACCAACCCCCAGGCACCAAGCAAAGAGAGGTGCCTTGCAGCGTACCTCAAGGGACAAGGGATTGAAACTATCTTGGACCACTTTAGGAAGCAGGTCCCAAAGGGAATACCTTGACAGCAGCCATCTTTATACACTGGAAGGTTTTCAGAGTAATCATTCTTTAATGACCAATCAAAACATCAAGAGAGACATGGACTTTTATGTAGGTAAGCCTAGAGCCACTCAAGGCTTTAAATACTGAAACCAGCTCATTCAATACCAACAGAAAACAAGCAAACAGACACTGTTGAGAACGGGATGGCTACTACCAGCAAGAGACTCCAACATCTGAGTCAATATAAGATGTAACTCTTTGCAACACATTATGGTGTTCTATAATAGTTTACAGATCCTAGCTAGCATTACTCTTCCTTCATGTAAGTATAAATACACCTAGATCAAGGCAGTATATCTTGCTAGGCCCTACAAACTTCACAGATTACAGCCCAAGTGGAAGTCTGAGACTAGACTAGCTTGTGGCCTCTCTGTACTGTTGTGCATGGCTGTCCCTTTTTCAAAATTCAGTGTTGCTCTGGTAGTCAGAAACCTCCATTACCATTTTTGAGAAAACCATGAAAACTTATGCAATCTGGCTTTCTTTTTTATATAAAGACCACTGCATATTACAGTTACCAAACAAGATTGGATATAGATCAAGCATCCATACAAAAGGAATAAAGCAATCCCAACTAATTCACTCTCACCCAGAGACACCTTGATAGGCTGGAGAGGTTGGCCAATGCAAACCCATTGAACAAGAACAAGTGCAAGATGCTGCGCCTGGGTTGGGGCTATTCCAAACACAAAGAATGGATGGTTGGAGAATGGATTGAAAGCAGCCCTAAGGAGAGGGACTTGGGATGTATTCATTGAGGAGAAGCTCAACATTACAGACAATGCAAACTTGAAACCCAGGCAGCCAAACAGCCTGGACTGCTTCAAAGTCAGCATGGCCAGCAGGTCAAGGGAGGTGATTCTCCCACTCTGCTCTTGTGAGACCTCAGCTGGAGCACTGCATCCAGCTCTGAGGCCCCCAACATTAAAAGGATGTGGACCTGTTGGAGCAAGTCCAGAGGAGAGTCTCACAAATTATCAGAGAGCTGGAGCAACTCTGCTAAGAAGACAGGCTGAGAGACTTGGGGTTGCTCAATCTGGAGAAGAGAAGGCTCCAGAAAGACCTTACAGTACCTTCCAGTACTTAAAAAAGGACCAACAAGAGAGCTGGGGAGGGGCATTTTACAAGAGCAGGCAGTGGCAGAACAAGATGTAACAGCTTTAAACTGAATTAGTTTAGATATTGGGAATAATTTTTTTTCTATGAGGTTGTGGAGGCATTGGAACAAATTGCCCAGAGAAGATGTGGATGCCCCATCCCTGGAAGTGTTCAAGGCCAGGTTCAGTGAGACTTGTAGCAGCCTGGTCTAGTAGAAAGTGTTGCTGCCTGTGTCAGACTGTGTCAGGGGCACTGGAACTAGATATGTTGAAGGTCCCTTCCAACCCAAACCATCCTGTGATTCTATGATTCTGTGAACAAGGAATGCAGATAAATTAAAACTGTTAAAACAATCTGAGGGGAACTATCACTTGTCAGGATAAGCTATGCCTTTCTGCAACAGTAAGATTCATAAGCTCCAAGGTAAAGTGAATGAGGCCCAGAAAAAGACATTTTCAGTATGAGGCCTGATAACTTGTTTTTTCTCAGTTTTTGAGATTAATATAATTTTGATAAAAAACTAGTGTTTGAACATTTAAAGGAGATAAGTGATTTGAACTCAAGAGAATCTTCTCCCTTATTTTCTATAATTTTTCTTCCTCAGAATTACTCCAGACCTCACATTATCTTCTAGAGTACAATTTATTCAGGAAAAATATTCATGGTGAAAAAAATATCTTCCCTCTTCCTCTCCATGAACAAAATGCTGAACCCTTCTGAAAGAAAAGATATTAGACACCATTCAAGGCCCAGACATGATCTGTTTCCAAATGCAAAATTCCAAATGCTCCATACCTGATCCTTTAGCAATAAGGATGAAGGGACAAACAGTGCCAAGGCACTGATACATTAATCATGTGCCTCTCTAATAAGCAGAAGGGCTCCTATAAGCACAACATCCTAGTTCAAGTCCTGGCTCCCAAAACTACTCCAAACTGGACTTCCAAAGGCATGGACATCTATCTATAGCAGCAAACATATGTCTGCCCATCACGGGCCAACAAAAGCTACTCACCCCCATAAAAGTGCAAGTCTCAAATACTAAAGAAAAGGTATGTGAGTCCCAGAAATAAACATTTTCAGAAAATCAGACTCTATCCTAATTCTACCACACTGAGAAATAGTTCAATATTTTATGAACACTACAGCCTTCCTTTTATAGCAAAGACAGTAACTAAAGGAGGAGCAGTAGCAATCTCTCTATTAATAATGGCTGGCATCTCGGGTAAACTTTTTGTCATGAATATACAGATATACAGATATACAGATATACAGATATACAGATATACAGATATACAGAAAAGTCAGCCCATCCATAAATATCCATACACGTTACTAGTCCTTGGCAAAAATGGTTTAAAATAAATTAAATTAGCCCTCAAGGAAAGACCTCATTTATCAACCAGTGATAGAATGTTCATTCATTTCACCATCTAATACCAGGTTAGAGCCTGCACGTCTAATGAAACCACTTCAGATTGGCTCAACTTTTGCATTTCCCAGCTGTTCCCCTTGCTTTGAGCTAGTTTAGCTTCTGCTTGCAGCCTAGAGATTTCCACATCCTGAACATTTATATATTCAGCACTAGATCACAAGTGATGATGGAGAACATTTCATGATGTATGGGCCACATTGAGATACATCTGGATGTGCTGAAAACAAAAGGGGACTGGAACTAGTTTTCCCAAGTTAAAATATAAATTTGTCTAAGGTGAATGCAAGTTTGTTGGCCACAATCATTATCTGTGAGCCTTTCATATCCTTTAATACTGCACAGAGACTCAGGCAGCACTGGAAGCTTATGTGAGTTGAGAACCTGCCTCTTAACTGATCTCTAATCAGAAGAGGCCATAAAGCTCTTTCCCTCAACCATCCCTCATAGCAGTGGGGTTGAATCCCCCAAAAATTGGGTCTTCTGTACATTTAGTATCAGCGAGATCAACACCCTTTCAGATGCCCCATTTGCCCAAGTCCTGTGTAGGCCTCAGACACTGTAACCATCTTTCTCTTCCTATGAGAGTAGGTTCTTTTGTAAATCAAGTGATCTCTAGACTTCAGCAGAGAGCCCAGTGTCCCAGTATTAAGGGTTCTACAGTGTATGCAGTCCAGCTTTTTTTTTTTTTAAACTTGAAAAGGGATAACTATAGACCATTGAATATGTAAATGTTGAACTAAAGCTTCTTAATGTTGAAAAAAAATAAGCATTCATTATTTCATTAAACAGCCAAAAGTCAGGAAGTGCCACTACTGGCATTTACTGTGCTGTTGGATTCTACTCCCATGTGTATACACATTAAGATACATTCTTTAACTATATAAATCTTTTTCTTTTCCACAGGACCCCAGCTTTATCCAATGCACAATGTTCAGTGAACACAGCAGTAGTCCAATATTTCTCTTTATCCTCATGCTTTATTTACTGCACATCCTCTGAACATTGCATTGAATATAGAGTTACTTGTTGCCTCATGGGTTTTGTGCTGATGCTCCCAAAACTAGCATATCAGTGTACTATAAGGATTAATGAATTTATGGTCACAATCCTCCTATGTACATGCTAGGAGAGTGTCATTGCTACGTACGCATTAGGAGAGTGTCATTGAACCTATTTTATAGACTGAAGCAGAGACACAATGATATGCCTGATGTAAGACAGTAAGTCAGTGGTATATTGCACAAATCTACACTGCCACATAATCCTGGCTCCTTCCCTGAAGTCCCAAACCTACATGACTTGTGTTAATTAGATTCCTAACAGTCAACACTGAGCATATCCGTAAATCATACTCCTGGTCTTGTGACTTTAACACCCAGAAAGCAGAAAGCCACACATCCAGTGATATCCTGGAAATGTCTGACTGCCTTCAGTGTATCAGCTTGGAAGTCTGCAGCAGGCTCGATCCACCTCTCCCACATGATCATTAACTGTGCAAATGATAAAGCTAAATTTACACATATTGCCATGTTTTCCTTCATCATCTGCATACAGACACCTACCGGCATCTCAGGCAAGTGAAGAATACTCTTAGAAGATGTCTCCCCTCTCTTCACATCCCAGTTCATTCCTTGAGCACAGTTTACCTCATGCAGCAACTGAAGAAGGGGTCCTGTGGCAAGAATGTACATGGAAGTTGGAGCCATAAGAGATTGCTTCATTAAAGACTCCAAGGCTATGTATGTGACAGTTTAAATTCTGTCAAGTTTTGAGGCATTTGTTTTTTAACATTTTTGCCCATAAGTACATCTAAATCCCTGGTCTCAAGAGGTCTTTTTGTAACCAGGAAGAGAGGAAAATTGGAAACTTCATGAAACCTAGGAAGTCTACAGTGCAAAGCTGATATATTTAGGAAATATTCAAATACTGTATTGAGCCCCACCTAGGGAAAACAATAACATAATTCTTTTCAAAAAAAAAATCTGTAGAAAAGCAATTTCCATTTTAGTGTACTATAATATCAGAAATCACAGTAGGGAAACCAGTCAGACTTAAAATCATAGCAGAAAGGTCATTTGCCTGCAAGTGGCATCAGCGACAGTCTTGGGCTACACTTATGCCCAAGTAATCGATGTTTACCCTGTTCTGTAAAGTATCTTTCCAGAATCAAGAGCTCTAACTTTTCAGCTACTCCATCTGTTCAGATAAAGTTGGGAAAACCCAGATTGTAAAGTCTGGTGCTAATAGTCACTGAGTCATTGTGTAAAAGGAAATCTTCCCCCCTGAAGAGAACAAAGTAGTGGAACCACTGTCCTTTGTGCATGGGAGGACAAACAAAGGAAGCATGTGGAAGACACTTGTCATGGAATTGGACATGTCTGTCCAAAGAGAGATGTCTACAGAGAAGGTGGCTACACCTGAGCAAGTCTTCTAAGACACACTTTAATATACTCACAAGAGGTCTATTTGCCTAAGGTGTCTGCTTGCTTCCACTGACAAGTTTTGATGTGGCCATCTGAATTGGAAACATCTGAAGGTAAGCAAAATGAAACAGATGCCTAATTTCTGCAATTCAATCAGGCTAAGAGGGGAGCAAGCCTCCCAGCCACAGAGATCTGTCAGGTGCCAGGCACACACACAAGAAGAACATGAGGCACATGGAGAAATTAAATGTGGAATCAGAGGACCTGCAGCCCTCAGGTTTTGGTAGAGTTTGAGAAGTAGCCAAGAGTCCTGTGTTAAGGTTTTGGAACTAAGTGCTTAAATTCCTCTGAAGTCTAATTTCAGAGTGAGGCATTAAGTCCCTTTTTTGGATCCAATTTTCTGACCTTGTATTTTTATAGCCCCTTGGTAGCAATTATAAACCAGCAATTAAATGTAAGAGTAGGATCATTACCCTTAATCATATTGGTAATGAAGTCTGAGTATTTGATTCAGGGAAATGAAATTACATACATTTCCTTTTCTTCTGTTATCCAATCTCTAGTAATTTACATGTGGTCCTTGAATGTAGCTCTGTCTTTCTGTGGTTGCTCCTGCAGACTTGAGTATACAGATTTCTCTCTAACTTTAACTGGACTTTTGGATATGCAGGCAATATAGTGGTAAAATTTCCAGAGTTCAACAGTATTCATGCCAGCAGATACTCAGTCCTGTTTCCTGTGTAGCTCCTCATAATTTTCTTTTCAGATGTTTGCAGTTCAAAAAAATAAAAGCCTGAGAGAGAAGCTACTCAAGAAAGAAAGGAAATTTTACTGACAATTTATGAGGAATTCGTTACTGTGTTTATTTTTATCTAATTAAATTTAGAGAGATCTAGAGACAGTAGCCAAAAATAGGTGGCTATACAGTCAAAGCTAAATTTTTTTTAATTAAAAATCAATTTTTGCACAAAGAAGAAGAAATATATAATCAAAGATTAGAGAGGAAACTTCCCTCAGAACTGTCAACTATTTCAGAAAGCAAAACAAGTAGCCACTGGAAAAAAACATGTTAATTGATGAAAATGGAGAGGAAAAAAATTCTTATCCTAACAGTCAAATAGCAAAGGGGTACAAACTTTTAAGATGAGTTGGGTTTGGAAATTTTTGTTTGTTTCATTTTAGCAATCCCTGAAATATCTGTAAATCAGACACACTGTGAATACATAACCAAAATAATGTTATGGTACTGCAAATCATCAAAAGAACTTATCTCTCTCTCTTTTCATCGTGTAAACTGAACATGAGTAGACAAAAAATAAAAGTGTTAAAACATATTTGTTTATAAATGGCTATTGAACTGTCTTCTGGTGAAGTTAATCTTTCAGCACACACTGTTACACTTGATTTTTTTTCTGATAGCTCTTACAGTATACCGTATTGTACTACTGTACTACTGACAACCATTCACTGCCCATGTATCTTTAAGCTACAAAAAGGAAGGTTTAATTTTTTTATAATAGCCTATCTCTTACATAGTTATTGAAAGGAAAAACAGGATGTCAGTTTGTGGTATTGGCTTAGAGAAAAACAGTAATCATTACGTAGGAATATTGCACCAACTGCTTTCCACTTATGTTCCATGTCAGAGCTTCAATAAACGCAAATACTTGCAGAAAATGTAAGGTTAGAAAAGCCATGTACAGGTTCTGACTTCAGCATATACAGCCAGCTGCAGACAAGAAAGAATAAAAAGATTCTGGGAGGATTTGTAGGAAGGGCTGGGATATGAAACCACACATCTCATCAGGCTGACAAAGTTTAAATGCAACTTATGTGTCAGAAAAACTGACTTTCAAACAAGACAAGTCTAACCTGATTCTTGTGACTAGTTTGGAAGCTTAGAACCTGATTCACAGACCTAACAAAGCCTTCCAACCAACACTGTTTGCTTTGTTTCATCAACACTGTTGATGAAACAAACTGTGCACAGGAGCAAGAGGATTCCCTAAGTTCACTTTTCAAGATCAGGATGCTGGATTACAACTAGAAAGAATAAAACTATAGGGGGAAGTTACATCTAACATACCAACAAGCAGGGACATGGAAATCACTCCTTAATCACCTGAAAAAATAAAAGCCTGATGTAGTGCCTTTCCTATTGATTTGAAAAGACAACACATCAGAGGCATCACATAAAATTCCTAGAATGGCCCACTATGAAGGCTCCTTCTTTCCTGACACCAGGGAAAAATTATTAACCCTTTAAAAAAGTAGGATACCAAACAAAATAAAGCAAACAAAAAAAATTAGTATTAGATGGGGTGCAAAGTGACTTCTAATTAACCATACTAAGCTACAACTTGCTCTGTATATTTTGCATAAAAACCAACAAGAAACGTGTAAGTGAAATAAAATTACTACAGAGTAAGATGCACAGCTTTGATTCCTTGCAAGGAGAAAGTGAATAACATGCTTGAAAAAGTATTAAATACTGAAGCTCTGTTTTAACAAGGAGAAATACCTTGTTATTCATATTCCCTTTAGTAGTAGTTATTCTGTGTATCCATTAACAAAGGATTACAAATATTTATAAGTTTATTCATATCTCACTTTTACAAGATGTACATTCATATCATGTGATTCAACATAATACACTCCAAAAATGGAACTCAACATGTCTGGTGAATTAATGTAGGAGCATGCTGGCATAATCAAGACCTAAAAAAAGGTTGTTTGCTTGTTTCTTTTTCTCTTCCGCAATAGCAAAGGGGTACAAATTTTTAAGATGAGTTGGGTTTGGAAATTTTTGTTTGTTTCATTTTAGCAATCCCTGAAATGTCTGTAAATCAGACACACTGTGAGTACATAACCAAAATAATGCTATGGTACTGCAATTCATACTGGCTGCTCATACTTTTGCAAAAGCAACAGGTTTTTCAAATATAAAAATAAATGCAAAGCATTGTCAAATTTACACTCAACATAATTAAAATAATACACATTTAGAATTTTCAAACAAAAAATAAATAAAACATCCACATACATTAATACAAAGAAACAGAGATATTTGCCTGTCTTTGATGTAATTAATACATACCATAAGCCTAGATTCATGAAAGTATTGCTTTTCAATAAATATCTTCAGCTTCAAAATCTGATATTTTCTACATTCTTCAATGGATTTTAGTTATATATCAATTTTCAATATAAGGTGTATGAACTGCATTATGTTTCAATTATTTATTGGAAATCAGCACATTTCTAGGCTGATTTACTAAAATTAGGCACCAACTTTTAGCATCAAATCTGTCTAACAGACAAAATTTGAGGGATATCTGGCATCATACCCCTTTCGAAGAATGCCTCAAACACCAAAGCCTATGGCCTTCCACTGACCTGGCTAGAAAAGCCAGCTAACAAAAATAACCAATATAAAATTAGCCACTGCATTACATTGACAGGACCCACGTTGTACCTTTAAAAGAAGTGATTTAGAGATGCCATTTTACAAAAAGCATGGGGCATAAAGCAGAAGAATTTTGTTTGAATATTCATCTCTGAAGGAGGGGAGATCACACTTTGTAGCACTTCGAACTTCTTTTTTTGTTTTAGTTTCCAAGCAATACCAGGCCTTCTCCAGGCCTATCACATCTTACTGCAACCAGTAGAGATTTTCAATGGACCAAAGGAGAAGCTGTTGCCATGTTATCCACAGCTGTTTGAAAACTAGTTTGCCATGAAAATGCTGTCACATTAGGGAAAGAAGACAACTTAGTGGGGTGAGCATGTTGCTTACAGATGAGAAGTGGGGTGCTTCAACCATCCTTTTTAAACAGGAACACAAAAAATTCCAACCATATTGGTTGTGTGCACTTTATAGAGTTGAGTCAAATTAGCAATTTTAGCAAGGACACCACCTAGATCATTAGATATTAGATATAAAAATAAACACATTTCTAAGACGGATGTGTAATCTCTTTTTTCCTATGCTTTGAAAGTTTTCCTCAAACTGAAAGGGAAGAAAAGCCTGGCATCTCCAAAGCAATAATGTCTCCAAAAACTAAAATTATCTGTTAAAAAAATAAAAATTATTTTTCCTAGCACATTTAAACAAGCATAAAACTTGTGTATTTTTTGTCAAAAAAAAAAAAGAAATTAAAATCCATAGGCTGGGTTTGCCTTAGGAATCTGGATTTCCATACTATTACATGTCTATTTTATTTGAGTCAACAGTCCCAATGTGTCAATGTTATGTCAATTCAAAATCATGTCTTATTATTATTTTATAGGCAAACATAGGACTAAAAGACATAGCAGATAAAGCATGCAAAGAATTGACATCTGTACACTTGGTCTGTGTGAAAAATTTATAGTAGGGGAAGTTGGAAATCAAGGTTTCCTAGCAATTCATGCATGCTGTTGGGAACTTGGAAATTTGGTTTTAGTCTTAGCACTGACACAACTCGGCCCCATTGAGTCATAAACAAAATTCCCACTGACATACAGAGTCAGAGAATTGGACAGTAATTTCATGTTCTGTGGAAATAACTCACAGGCACATTCTGACACTCCAAAAGACATTAAATGTGCCCTTTAAGACTTCTGCTGAAGTCAGATACAGAGTTTAAATTTCAAGGAGCAGGGACACTGCTAAGTGAAAGGTTGTCTACCACCACAAAGTTCATGTCAGATTATGATCTAGGGGATGCTGCTACATTACAGAAACAAAAGTAATAATACTCAGTGCTGACAATGGGTGATGGAACCTGGGCCTTAATTTTTATGCCTTAATTTCTACAAAAATGGGGATAATAATTCTTACCTTGTTCATAATGGGTGAGGATTAAATAATAGATATTTATACAGTGCTTTGCAAATAAACATTATATAAGTGCTAAGTATTATGATATTAACCAAAATGTCACTACATCTATATGACCCTACTAAGCAAAAAAAACTTTCAGTATAATTTTTTTTCACATATTTCCAAGTCAATAAAAATGAGCCATGGAGTCAACTGGCTATTTTGATAAATATGAATGAAGTACTTTAACTTATTTGACAATTTCAAAAAAGAAACAGAATCTATTCTTTCCATTATAAAGGGACCCATGTAATGCATGAAGCTTTTTTTATAGACTTGCTTATAAACATCATTATTCATTTGGCATTCATTCAAGTTATTTTTCAAATACCAGACAAAACTTCTGAGAAAGATTCTTTAGCAATCCACATACACTAAGGGAAGGCCTCCTCCAAGGAAATTCTGCTCAGTGGCTGCTGTTTTGATGATCTTGGAAATCTCACACTTCTCAAATGGAATATTACACAAAGATCAGGCTGGATGATGGTGGACAATAAATGAGGCTTGGCCTGTCTGAGAATCTCAAACAATTACAATACTTTTAAACTTTAATAAGCACCTCAGTACCATGACTATGTAATATTTAACCTCCAACCTACTTAAGAAAATAATTAAAAAACAAAAAACAAAACAAACAAACAAACAAAAAAAAGAGAGACCACACATTAACAGAGATGGAGTAGACGCTTTGGTCCAAATTCTCAACTTGTATGGATCACTGGAACTCCACATGGTGAATGGAGCCACAGTGACTTATACTTAGAGAAAAGTACAGTCCAATACATGGTAGGCCAGGTAGGGTACCTCATTTCTTCCCAATGATATAAAGATGACAAGAAGAGGAGGCCATCTGCATGCATCATCCAAAACAAGGCAAAGCTTTTATACCACCACTAAAGCAATTGGCCCATTCAAGAAAGCAAAGCAGAACCAGTTTTGGCAACAACTTTTACACAGTGAACCTTTTCATTTCCTTTCATGCTAAATGAAATGCAAGAGCAGCATGAAGCACCTTGGCAGATTCACAGTAACACTCTGCCCCTCTCCCCAGGCTGAGCTGTGATACCTCCTTCAAAGCAGACTAATCCGATAAATCTTGTCACCTTCATCCCTTCTGTGGTAGAGAGCAAGATTGTCCTCTAGACATCCATTGAAAGCACTCAGAAAAAAAGTAAGAATATTTCATTCTGGAAAGATGCATGCTACAGTATCAGCCTTGTTTCATCTTAGCAGGGAATTGTATTCACGTTGCCACTATTTTTTGAATATCATAAAGAAGGAAAATTTCTGAGAGAAATCTACAGGCATTTTTGCTGTGTTTGTATCTGGTAGAACAGCAAAGGTGGAAAAGTTATTCCTTCCCATGCAAGGTGGATGCATACTGCATGTGTATCCTCTAATACTTTGAGATAGGCAGCACTTCTCAGCCTCATTTAGATGTCGAAGAAAATTCAGATCCCAAGCCTACAACTTCAACAAGTTCATTCTATGGAATTATTTGAGGGTGAAAATCACTCCTTTCTGAAAGTCCAGCACAGGACTCCAAAAAAATCATGTAAGCCTCTCTTAAATTCTCAAAAGAGGATTTGAAAGGCTAACAATTAGGTTACAGGTACAGACAAGCAGGCCCCATTCAGTCGATATCTCTATGCCTTTGGTCTTCAACACATTCAACACTGTGTATCTACTTCTCCTCCGATGGCTGCGGGTGTCCAGTACAACAGGTTACTTACTATAGCCTAAACCATCTTTGTAGTAATGTTTATCATTTTTCAGATCTACATTTTAGAAGTGCTGGAACTACTCCAAATATTCCTCATTTTAGCCAGAATTTCATACATCATCATTAATAACACTTTAGTTTCTAGACAATGTTTTGTTTCAATAAGAAATTGCTATTTGCCTGAGATTTTGTCTGTATTTCTCAGCAACAAGTAATGCTACCTTAATATTTTGGCCTTGCTTTAAAAAGGTCACCAGCTTTCACAGAGAGGTAAAAAAGGCAGGCAACTTTTATCAGTCCCAGCAAACCCAAGACATTAACTACTTCTCACGTAATAAAGAGAAGGGAAATGGCACAATTCTGACATTCCAGAAATTTTGCTTGCTAGAAAATATCAAAATTTGAAGAAGAAAAAAAAAACAAAAAAAGAAGAAAAGTGTCTAAAAATTTTTCTAAGCATGAATTTTTGTCCTACATCAATATTTGGATTTGATAAATATTAGCAAAAGCCAAAACTAGTAATGGATTGCTAAACAAGACATAAAAAGCAGGCCTAATAATGGTGCTATTCAGAGGATAGCCTTCCATCAACACAGACCTTGGTAGTGAAGGCAACAAATAACTATCTTGTTAGATCAAGACAAGACCGGTATTTGTACCTTCCTCTCTCCTTCCCACCGAAAATTTTTTAAAAACCCCCAAAGCTAATTAGGTGTGAATAACAGAAACAGTGAAACTGGGGAGGAGGGTCAGTAAACCGAGACACTTTGGTAACATAATTTCAAGGATTTCCCTGCTCCCCATCCTTGCTGGATTTATAGCAGTTACTTTGCTTAAGTATTAGCTTAATACTAGGTGTCCAAATCACAGGCAAAAATAAAAATGGCCAAATACTGAACTTGTCCTCTTCCACAGAACACTTCTATGGGTTGTTTTAGTTTGTTTGGGTTTGTTGTTGTGTTGTTTTTTACTTAGAATCACAAGAAAGTGTCACACAGACTTTTCAGCTTGTTTCCCAGAAATACAGCACATTAAGTTGACTAGAAATCATAGTATCCACCTTTTCCCATATGTGATAATGTATAACTTTACCCATTCATAGGAGACTCAGACGGTCATTTTGGCAAGGAGCTGCAATGTACCAGTCTGAGCATAAAGGATTTAAGTTATGGTTCTTGTAGAATTGGTTATTAACAGAATAAGTACGGCTATTTTTTTAATCTATAATATTTACAGTATTGCACTTTACTGCACTTAATTGCATTTCACTAAAATTAATGCTGCATCAGTATTATGCCTTAAAACCATATGTCCATCTTTGTTGTATAATTCATTCTTTCTACATCCTGTAAAACAGCGAGACTGATTCAAAGATCTAGGCATTTGGGGGAAAAAATGAAAAATTGACCTTTTTCTATGGCACAATACATCTCTTTGAGTTCAGGTAATTCTGGCAAAACAGGTACATTTCTTATTGTTCCCATCTTTCACGTTATCACTAACAATTAGTAAATTCTAGTCTCTTTCTTTTTCTCCTTTCAAAGGACATAGCCATTAGAGACACGTACATTTTTGTTATTGCTTTTTTTTTTTTTTTAAGGAAAGAAAAGAAGGAAAATAAAAACCTGCCTTGCCTCAGATCTGAAATTCCACATTTAAATTCAAACCAGTCCTGCAGCAGCAGCAGCTCCTCAGTGATGGAAGAGATTCATGGCAGTGAAATAATACTGTTGGCAACAAAGAAATGTCATCTTTAATGGAGACCAGCCCCAAGGATTTATTATTTATTATTATTATTTGTTTTGTTTAGTTTCGTTCTAATATATTTCTGATCTTCAAAACGTGTTTAGTTTGACACATGCACAAGGTAGCAAAACTGACAGCAGCAGATGACGTTATGCCAGAGCGATCACTTTTGCCAGGGTCAAAAATCCAAAGTGTCCCCAATGTTCACAGATTAACATAATTTAGAGATCGTTTCCTTTTTTTTTTTTTCCTCTTTTTTGTGATTTTTTTTTTTAACTCTCTTTTCTCTCTCCTCCCACCTACTTTGTCCTCCGAGGAGTCTCTGACTCGCGGGTGAGTTTGCTGCTCGCGCGTGTGTTGTGTCCGCGGCGGGTGGAGCGTCCCCACCGCGCCACGCGGCACCTCCCGGCCGCCGAGTCCCTGGGGCCGAGGGGCGAGCAAAGCGGCGGGAGGGCGCAGACGCCGAGCGCTCGCAGACCTCGAGGAAGGGGAAAGAAATAAAAACAAAACCGAAAAAAATATATATATAATAAAATAAAAAAAGAGATAGGGCGGCAGGGCGGCCGGAGCGCTCGCTGCTCGCCCTGCAGCCAGGGAGGGAAGAGGATGAGCAGGGGGGGCAGAGCGGCGGTCCGTGCTGGTCACACGCCCGCCCGCCGCGGGCACCCGGGGCGGGGTGTGATGGGGGGCTCGGGGGAAGGGTGTCAGAGCCCCAGGGCCTCGGCGTGCTTCCGGGCCTTCAGCCGCAGGTCGGCGATGCTGGAGTTCTTGCTGTTGCTCTTGGCGGCAGCGGCCACCACGGCGGCGGCGGAGGCAGACTCCGCCAGGGAGGCGATGGGCAGCCCGAAGGGCGGCGGCGGGAACATCAGGTAGGGCGCGTGGGCCGCCAGGTGCGGGTGCAGGTGCGGGTGCGCGTGGGCCACGCCCTCCAGCTGCAGCTGCGCCTGGACCTGGGCGGCGGGGGCAGAGACACAGTGTCAGCCCCGAGCCCGCGGCGTGGGGCACACAGCTCCTCAGCCCAGCCCAGCCCAGCCCAGCCCCAGGCCACGCACCCCCCGCCTCGAGTCTGATGAAAAGACCAACTTGTGAGTGGAGCACCCTTCCGTACTCAGAGCGGCAAACCTCCGCTCCTCGCTTAACCAAGGGCACACGCTTAACCCTCGTCCTCGTGGTTTTAAATAAATTAGTCAATAAATAAATAAATAAGGCCCAACGCACGGGCGTCAACAAGTGCTAAATAGCTTTTTTTTTTTTTCGGGGATGTTTATTTATACCTTGCTAAAAACTTTTTGGCCATGGGTCCCTTCTATACCCGGCCAGTGTTTGCTTTGGAGCTTTCTAGACCTACACAAACACGTTGGGTTGACTGAGAGATTTCAGCTCTGGGTAGGTTAGGGGAGGAGTGGGGGAGAGTTTATTTATGTATTTAATTATTTTGGTCCAAATATGTCTTTTAAAAATCAATACAATTAATCTGTCAGCTCCACGTGTCTCCGAGACGGAGAAGGTGGCTGAGGGTCCCTTTGGGCTGGAAAAAAATCAATTCCCCGATTAATTGACCAAAAAAAAAAAAAAAAAACAACGGAGGGGGTGAGAGTTACAACCGCTAGACGCAGGACGGAATTTCATCTCCCTCGTCCCGGTTTTCCCCAGCGGCCTTCCCTGGGTGGCTGCGCCTCGCTGGGGCATGGACCCGCAGTGGCGTCGGTGCCTGCGCTCCGCCACTGCCCCTGTCCTGGCTGACCATCACGGTTGCAGAGCATTTGGGAGCAGCCTCCCCACCTTCGGGGTGGCCGCATCCATCGGAAAAGGACAGGTCTCGATAGCCCGCCTGGGAATGAGGAGGGGAACGACAGCGCAAGAGTCCTCATAGTTTCTTCCCCTCATGGTTTTGCCCATCTGGTGGAAAAGCCTCCTCCCGCAGCGCTCTCCGGCGTCAGGAGAGGGGAGACCAAAGCCCCCCGGGCGGCTCGGGACCGAGCCGGTCCGCCCTGCAGAGGCGATGCGCCCCCCGGGAGGCCAGTCCTGTCTGCGGGCGGCCCTGGGGCCGTGTGCCAGCCCCTCGCACGGCGGCCGAGGGGCCCTTAGCCCCGCCGGCGCCTCCCGGGGCCGCGGGACCCCCCGCTCCGTCCCCTCCCCGGTCCCGAGGAGCACTGAGCTCCCGAAAGCCGGGCGGGGGCTCCTTCACGGAGTTTTACAGCCTGTTTTTAATACGTGCCAACTTCTATATAAATGGCACTTGTAAACGTGTCCGGCTTCCCCCCGTGGTAACGAATGGGGGTCGGAGCTTGCTGAGGGAAAGTAAAATAAAACCGGAGCTAACTACCTGTTGGAAAGGCATCCTCAGGGCTCCCATATTCACATAGGGGGCTACTCTGCAGGCGTCTAAATGGCTGGCGGTTCCCAGGATCACACCTGCGGGGAGAGACAGGGCCTGGTGAGTGGCGAAGGTGCCCCGGGGCTCCGAGGCCGCCGCCCCCCGGTCGGTCCGCACCCCTAACCCACCTTTGTGCATCTGGTTTTCCTGCTTTCGGCACTTTGCTCTCCTGTTCTGGAACCAGACCTGTGAAAAGAAAAAGCAAACAAAAACAAAACAACAACAAAAAAACCGTGGAGGTGGCCTAGGCAGCTGGTAAGGGAGCATTATCTCAGGAGCTAGGGATGGAGGGGTGAGGCGAGTGACTGTGCAACTTTGCTGAGGTATCTCCTCGGGAGCAGCCGAGGGGAAAGAGCTCCATCCCAGGTGGAGTGAACCCCTTTCTGTGCTGTTGTAGGGCTGCTCGGAGGGGAGGTCCCGCTCGTCGTGGTCCCTCAGCTGAACCTAGGAGACGGGAAGAGCCTTCGCAGCTGGAGAGACCGGGAGCCTGCCGCTTGGCATCGAGTATCGGAGGCCCCCGTGTCCCCTGGGGAGGCAGTGGAGGTCTTTGTGCCACCCGTCTGGGGCGACACTTACTATAAGACTACCCACAGGACGGGTGGGACCTCGTACCCTTCCTAATCACATCTTAAGCAGCCCGGGAAGAGCCAGCGTGGGCCAGGTCAGACTCCAGGGTCTGGCCCCCAAGAGACTGGACCTCCTGCTCTCAACCGAGCCGGGCTTGAAATCGATGATCTCTGACAAGATGCGAGACACTGAACTTTCGCGAAAGGGTCTGAATCATTCTCCTTTCCCTAAATGTTAAAGAAAACAAATTCCGCTTCTGCAGACTTCTAAATAGACAAGAGAAACATCTTTTGCAGGCTGGGTTGTAAAGAAGCGCTTATGCCCCTACCCGAGAAACGCCTGTAATCCGATAATACTGCCCCAATTCCAGCCGTTTTCACTCAAACAGTCGCAGAACTTTGCAGTTGCCACTGCACTTCACGTGCCTCTTTTCCAGGGGCATTTCAGACCTTCATTACCTTTCCCCTTCCTCCGTGCTTGATTAGCAGCTCTCCCCAAAGCACCATCAGAAGCGTGAGCCAAAATACTTTGCGGACCCTTATCTTTACACCAAAACCTACCGAATATGGACAAACATTGACTTTCACCGCTGATAAAATCTTGTAGTTAAGTAAACACCTACAACCTTTGATGTTCTTGCACTTGCCAAGAGATCATACGGTTAATTAATACTAACTGCACTTCCTACATCAAATTTTCCCTTCAAGCTTTCTTCAATTGCCTTAATGATGGTCATTTACAACGGAGTAATTAGTGCAAAGAAAGGCTTCCGAAGGCATTAATTACCTCGGGTACCTCAGTGATTTTCTTAAGTACGAACTGGCCTTCTCCGACTCAGCTCACCATTTTTCCTGCCTATGGTGGCCATGGGGGAAGCGCGCAGCGGGCGGCTGCTGAGCTCCGCGGGTGTGGACAGACCGACCGACCGACGGACGGACGGACAGACGGACAGACAGACCGACCCACCCACCCACCCACTGTTTGCGGGTCCTGTCCCTGACGGCTGTCGCCGGCGCAGCCCTCACTGCGCTAACCGGGCATTGCTGCCGCCCCGCTGCCCTGCACAGCGCAGCGCGGCACAAGCCTGTTTTTCCCCGACTAGCAATAAGCAAATATCAACAACATGCATCGCTTCTCCTTTTAACCGGACTGTTAGGGATTTATATAGGTAGATAGATAGATAGATAGATAGATAGATAGATAGATAGATAGATATACGTATTTAAATATAAGCATGCAAAATATTATCGAGCTGTAGCGACAATAATACAATTTTAAGGTGGTAAATCCTTGCAGGAAATCTCCTTGTGTGTGTTCCCCACGCCCCCCGCCCCCCCCTCCCGCGCCTCGCCAAAGCAGTGTAAATTGTCAGAAGAAATTTAAGCAGCGTTTAAACAACTTCTCTTGCAAATCAGAACATCTTTCAAACCGAAATTATATTTAAATCTAGAAAACTAAGTGCCCTTTCCCTTTAGCTACGAAAAAATAAGGTTATGAGGAATAAAAGTGATGAATTAGCCACTGCGTTAAGCGATAATAAATCAGGCTTGGTGTGATTCGCGATCAATTCCAATTAGTCATGAATATGCTAAGTAAAGCACAGTACACTGTTTTAGACAGTTATTTCTTCATTAAGGATCACTCAGTGATTTCTTTCACAAATGCTCTAATCTGATTTCCTTTTGATTTCCATTAGAGACAGTGAATAATGACATTTAATTTAGCCCTGCACCATAAACCCAAAGATATTTGTTGTAATTGAATTACTGCCTGCTCCTCACTATGGTCTCATAACTTTCAATTATAACCCTGACAGCTGGGTGATATGAGTTTCCAGTACAACACTAAAAATAAAAGGTTAATAAGGACTAGCTACCATAGGAGCTTCAATTTATTTACAGCAAATTTCCACGCTAAATTGAAACTATATCCTTTAATAGCAAGGGACAAGAGGTTCAGATAGGAATTAGAGAACAATTCCAAAAGTATTAGGGGAAAAAAAAAAAAAACCTTTCCCTTTTCTGCCTTTTTTTTTCTGCTTCCACTTATTGATGGATAGTAACTCTCTGCTTATTTCCCAATTATTTATCCATTTTTTCTCTTTTTCCTCTTTGTACTTACGTATAGGGTTGTTTTTTTAATCCATGCAAACCTCTTTTATAAGATGATTGAACACTTTTTTTTAACCTCTGTCATAATCTCCTCCTGATTTTTTTTTTTTTTGGGGGGGGGCTTTTTTTTTCCTTGTTTTATTGTGTGTGTGTGTGTGTGCTGTTTTAAGATCTGTAAGCACTTGAAGCACCAATTTTGCTGTAACTATGAACATCCTGTTAAGGTGCTCCTCAGTAATAAAGTACTTGAAAGAAAGAGTGCAGAATTCAATTACAAGTAATTTATTTTTATAGAAACAGTACATCAAGGCCTTGGAAAGATATTACAGAGCCCAAGTAAGAAGATCTGGGAAGATGACATAAGAGTTGATGTCCCCTTCAGCAAAAGTTTAATCTTTTCATTAATTTATATGGTGTGGTTAGATCAATCTTCCAAGAAAAAGTAGGCCAGCAGCACTCTGAACCCCTGCAATATGCCCTGCAAGCTGCCATTCCTAAGACATGTGCCTGGCACGATCCCTTGCCCAGCTCGATTTGTACCGAGAGTCGTGGGAGCTGAGGGGAGAATAAAACCTTGAAAGAAAAAAAAAGAAAAAGAAAAAAGAAAAGGAAAGGGGGAAAAAAAGGAACGAAAACAACCTAGGTACTCCATTTATTTCAGGTTTTGCCTCCAGGAGACAATTGTTAAAAGCGAGGTAGTGGCTTGGCTGAGCAGTGTGTTGCCTGCTTGCTTTCCACGGTTAAGGAGGGGGTCAAACAGACCCCTCTCCCCACTCCAGCTCGAGGCCCTATTTCTTAACTTCCGCTGTGCCCCGGGAGTGAGGTCAAGCCGTGGAGGCCTCCATCTATGCCCACAGAGCCATACCCATGCCTGTGTGTAGCCACCCACATGCTCGTATAGACAGATATACATATACATGGGCATCTCTTATCTCCAGGGTGTGAAGGCGTTTTGTTCAATGGAGGGGTTGCCTTGGTGACTTTTTCTTCTTGGGCTTTAGTTTGGTGTGTGTCTGTTAGGTAAAGCACAGAATTTTAACCCAAGAAGAGATTTCCTTCAGGTTTCTCCTGCTCTGGGCCTGCTCAGAGAGCCACAGGTTGATCTTATTAATTATTTCTAGGTAGATTTTTGTTAATTATTTCTATGCTGGATTTTTTTTGTTTCTTTTATTATGACATCTGTTTTGTGGAAGCATTCCCTAGTTGGCTTGGGGGAAGAGGGAGTATTTTTCCTCTGCATCAAACTGAAAATCGAATTTTAACATAATCGATGGGGAGCCACCCAAACAGACAGCTCTGGTGGCCCCGGGACTACAGCAACCCGAATTTATTTTCAAGATTTCGAAGTCTAATTGGCATTTAGCTGTCTCTGAAGCAGGATGGGAGGGACGGGGGAGAACCTCCACCAGATGGGGTGGCATGCATTCATACGCTTGCTGTGCGAATCAGAGCCGGCACCTTTCCCCCGGCTCTGGCTAATCCCGTCCCTCAGCACCCAAACTGTCTAGCCTTATTCAGGCGATTGTTTTCTGGCCTTTTTCCCTTTTTTTCCCCCTATAATGGCCCCATAAAAGCGGGAAGAAAGTAAGGATTAAGGGAGAGTAAATGGCACGTTTGCAAGGGAAAAAAAGAAATTAAAAAAAAAAAGAAAAGAAAAAAAAAAAGGAAAAAGTAGTTGTCAATACTGTCACCATCCAAACACCCTACCCCGCACACATGCAAAAAAAAAAAAAAAAAATTTAAACAGCCTTCCTAGGAAAATCAAGAAACGGGCAGATATTCCCAGAGCAGAATTACTGTTTGGCAGGACAGGTACAGCAGAGTTGCAAACAGCTTCCCCATCACATGTGTCACCTCTGCCTTCACCTCCCCGGTTTGCATGAAACGGGCCACTGTGCTAGGATCCGCTGGCAGTTAGGAAGTGAGGTGCGGATGTTTCCAGGAACAGAGCCTTTCTCTTACCTGAACCCTAGCTTCAGATAGTCCCAGCCTCTGGCTTAGTTCCTCCCTCATGAAGGCATCCGGATAGTGAGTCTCATCAAAAAGTCTTTCCAGCTCGTTCAGCTGCTCTAGTGTGAAATTGGTTCTGCTTCTCCTTTGTTTAAGCTTGGTCTGTCCGTCTTCATCTTCTGACTTCACATCTTCCCTCTTCTCTTTGCATTCGTAGATCCCTGCCGGGAGGGGGAAGAAGAAAACGACACTGAGCCTCCCCTCGCACCTCTTCGAAATTCTCTCACACGGGGGTCTCCCTCCTCCCCTCTTCGTCCCCAAACTCAGCACAACTTGCGGGTGCAGCTGGCGGGCGGGCAGGGGGTCCCCGGACAGGCCCCGGAGGGGCGAGAGGGGCTAAGATCCGCTACAGGCTCCACGCCGGGCAGGGGCACCGCGCCCGAGGGCCGGAGGGAGGAGGGGAGCCGCGCTGCCTTGCCTAACTGATGCCCTATCAGAAAAAAAACTGTACAGATAAATGCAATTTTATTTTCTTTCCAGGGTTAGGAGGAAGCCGTGCCGCCCGTTGGCACGGGTAGTTCGGGGAAGGGGTTGGTAGGAAAACCGCCGGCCCCCGATACCTCCAGGCGATGGGAAGAGGTGGGGGAAGGGGGTTTCTCCAGCGACGTTTCCTCCCAAAGTAAAGAAGGTTATGCAAGAAGCTCCCTACCGCTGTCATGGTGAAGCCGCGGTGAAAATATTTGCCTCCCAAAAGAAACTTTCCCTGGGCATGAAACCGAGACCACCCGTGTCTCTCCCCCTTATCAACCTTCTTTTCCCCAAAATATCTGCTAGCGGGTCGAAACCCCGGGGCCGGCGGTTCTGCGCGGCCCTGTGCGGGACAGTGGACTCCAGGGCCATGAGTGCTTCCCAGCCCCTCCGGAAGAGCAGGAACCCTCCCAGCCTTCAGGGATTCCAACAGGGCTCGTGGAGAGCTTGAGACCAGAGGCAGCCACTATGCATGCTTGTCCCGAGCAGAGGGGTGGTGGGCTGTGGGGGCAGCGGGTAAAACAGTTCCCCTTTCTGTCTCGGGTAGGAAGATATGTTTTGCTTTGACAAATTATTTCATTATTATTATTATTATTATTATTACTATTATTATTCCCACTTTTTCTTAATGCCGGGAGGCCTAAGGTACTGTCCTTCTTTTAAATCCAGCTAACGAAAAGAGGAAATTATGGTGGAGCGAGGGACACTGCTTTAGACTGAACCGGTTTCCCGGGATCCCCTGCCTGCCTGGGGTGCCCCGCCGGCTGCGCATCCAGCGCGGGCACCGGCGGAGTCCCGGGACAAGCTTGTTCTGACTGCCTTCTTTGTCATGCCTCACGTCCTGGGTGGTGTGGATCTGGGGGGAGTTGCATCTGTAGATGTGCCCGAATTAAATCCCTTTCCCCTCCCCAGATACACAAGTATTATGTACGTATGTATACACACAGAGAAATGTGGCATGCACATATATTAACCTATATATTTAGGGGCATCCCAAAATGCAGATTACAAACTACAAATCGTAAGTCAATTAAACGTAATAAAGCGTCCTGAACTGCATCTGGGCTTAAGTAAGGCCGGACCCAAGCAGAAGCACTCGTTTTCACTTCCAAAATGAAAACTGTCCCTGGCCGTGATCGTTCCTCCGGGGTCAAGGCTGATGCTGGCTGCATAAAACTTTGGGAAAGGTTTGCCCTCCGTATGGGGATATTCACTGGTTGGTTTTAATGGCGTTTTGTTCTCATTTCTCCTGTAAAGGTAATCCCTATGAAAAGACGAGGGTGCTAACCCAGCAAATGCCTAGGGAAAATCAGGCGCGTTCAAAAACTGTCTATTTTCCGAGGCTACAGCATGTCCGTGATAGGTATAAAATATTAACTAGCATATCGGCGGGACTGAAATCACACGCCGGAATCAGTTGAAATTAGACTGAAACCTGGCATGAATTTAAACTGTCACAAGCATCTCAGCTCTTTCCAACTCCTCCCTTCCGTCCCCACCCCCAGCCCCTCTCCATAGATTAGATTACCTAAACATACAAGCCAGAATTTCAATTCACGGGGAAAAGGGAGAATGGTCGAGGGGTTTTTTCGTTCGTTCGCATTCTATTTTTAATTCCTGAAGCATGACTTGCTTTCATTTTTAAAAATCATCTCTTGCGTGAATGATTCCCTTAAACTGAACCTTGTTTTTCAGTCTCTCGACTAGAGAAGGAAAATAAGCAGAGCCGAGTGGTACTGGCTTGTGCAGAAATACGGGTACCCGAATACATTATTATACCCCGTTCTTCTGTTTGGGGAGGGGGTAGAAAAAAGGAGCATATTAAATAAAAGTTTGGGCTGTAAATTAAATCTCCCAGTGTTATATTAAACAAGATCAAACAGTAGGAAACAGCTGAAAGGCTGGTTGTTGTTCCCCAACCTATTAACCGGTTTTTATTACCCCAAGCTAGCCAGTAGCTCCCCAGGCAGGTCCACCTGTCTAACTTGCCTAGAGACACTTTCTCAACTTTCTAATCCCCACGTCCCTTTTATTCTCTCCTTCCCCTGTGAGCCTGTGTGGGGTTTTTAGTTGTCTTGCTTTAAAAATATATATATATTTTAAATTTAATTCGTTGTTGTTGTTGTTGTTGTTGTTGCAGAGAGGAGGAATGGCGTTTTGCCCCTTGGTCGGCGGGGTGCCGTGCTGCCCTGGCCCGGGTGAGAGGACAGGCAGGGGACAGAGGGACCAGTCGGCCGGGCCGGCCGCTGCCTTTCGCCGCAGAGATGTTTTGTCTCACCGGGCCCGGTCAGCTGCCCCACAGCCACGCTCCTCTCCTCGTCCCCGCCGGTCGGAGCCTCAGAGTAGGACAGGCTGACCGACCCAAGACAAAATGTCCAGGGAGAACCCTCTTCATATTCCGCTTTCTCCCAGAACAACCAGCAGCATCCTGACGGCCCGGAAGCAGGAAGAACAGGTCTCCTAAGGCATTAAAACTCGCCGGACAAGGTTTCCTCGTGCAAAAATACAGATAGACAAAAACGTCTGACGTGCTGCGCTGCCCCCTTCCCCCAGGCGAGAGAACGCCTAACGCACCGGATCGATTTCGGATGTGAACAGGGGCTGGCGTGGGGGGAAGGACCGAAGTTGTGACTTATTTTTCACGGCTATGCTCACGTTATGCATGCAGGAGTTACATGTTCCTAAGCCTGTGTTCCCGCCGCTGCGGGAGGGAGGTGACCGCAGGAGGGAAGCAGGATGCGGGGAGCGATCCCTCTCGCCCGGCCGGGGCTGGAACCGGGGCCGCGGTGACCAACTCCTCCCCGCTGCGGAGAGCCAGGGACGGCCGGGGAGGGGACGGGGGCTGCCGGCCAGAAGCGCGGGGTGGAGGACTCCCAGCCCTGCTCTTACCTTCCGCTGTCCTGCCCGTGTTGAACTCCTTCAGTTTGTCCTTGTCGCTCTCGACGTGGTCTTTGAAAAGATGCACCGGGCAATGGTTGCTGCTCTCGGTCATGTCCTGCAGATTAGAATCAGAGTTTCCAAGCTCCCTAGAGCGAGCCAACCCACTCTCCAAAACTTCCCTGTACGTGATCGTCTCCTTCTTGTTGCCGCTGCCACTGCCGCTGCTGCTCTCTTTGCTTTTCTGGTCAAAAGATTTGGATACAAAAGCCGTAAGTTCTTCCATGGCTGCCCGGTGATCTTATCCACAGAGATCCACTTGTTTTCGATCGGAGATGTGGCCGTCCTCCACACGCTGTTTTTGCACGTAGAAGATGGGCTGTATAGGGTTAGATCACTCCTGCTGTTATTTATGCCTTTCAATTTGAGATCACACTATTTATACATGGCTACCTCAGCCCAACCCCCAGCTCTCCCTGTCTCCAGCAATTACTGACTGCTCCATAGTCGCAGGCGGACTCCGAGCAGCTATCTCCCCCACCTCAGTCCAGCAATTGGCTTTCTTTTCATTTCATCACTCTTTGGCATCTCTGCACCTTGATTTAGGGAGGCAAAGAGGCAACAGCGAAAAAGCGGGGGGGAGAGGGAGAGGGAGAGAGAGAGAGAGAGAGGGAGAGAGAGAGATGAATAAAAGGGAGGGAGGGGGGAAGAGGAAAACATGAAAATAGGTATCTACATTCTGTAAATGGGTCGCAGAAATGAGAGTCGAGGAAGACTTAATTGATTTTAAGAACATCCTGTGCGTGGCAACACTGTGAGTAAAAACGGACCCACAGCTAACCAAATAACTGTGCTCCTGCAATTAAATGTATCGCTGTCAAGAGGAAAGGAAAATGAGTGTTCAATAATAAAGGTAATGAATAAAAATTCGGAGATGTGCATTTGTTGTAATCATTGGAAATTCTACATTATTTGCTATTTAGATAATTTTCTTAATTAAACGGTCAAAATAACAGGCAAAACAAAAATGCTGTTTTAAAAGTGTTGCCTGTTCTGGCTGGCGGTGGGTAGGTGGGTGCGAGGAGGGGGACGTGTGTTGCAGCTAAACAAGTTGTGAGGTGCCTCGGAGATCCGTGTCGGTGTGTTCGGAGGATTTGGAGTAGGTTGTTTGGCTGGGGGGTATCTATAGGTAGGGGGTCTCTCCAGACGCTTGTGAACATTGCAGGATCTGTTTTCTTGTTTATTGTTGTTGTGTTGTCTGAAGGTACTGTAGGGGGAAATTAAAATCTAAAATATTTCTCTGGATGTCGAGCTATCCTGCTACATGCAGCAGAGGGGTAATTTGCTAGCATGGGAGTGTGTACACGACAAATAGAGCATTAAATCTTTTTTTTTTTTTTCCCCAACGAAACATATCCTGCTAGATTTAACATAGAACTGGCAATAATTTCCCCGCCTTGCTCTTGGTAGGCTGCAGTTATTTTTGTTGTACTCATGGAATAATTATTATTCTGTGCACTTGAATAGCTGCCTGAAATTCGTCTCCAGATAACAGCGCGGGCATTTCCAGCGCCTCCTCGCATCGTTAGATCCCCACGCGGAGCCAACTTCCCAGCTATTTATTTCTGTCTCTTCTCGGGCTTTAACGCGAAGCTTTATTCGGTATTTGGAGGAATTTTTTCTTCTGGTGGTTTAGCTTTTTACGTCCTTCTCGTTCCCTCGCCTCGAGTTTGAGATAATCAGAGACCATCATCACGCCACCCTCTCCTCTGAATCACAACCAAAGTAGGCTCCTTGTTGGAGCAAGAGGCCATTGTTTCTTTTGAGGGGGAGTGTGGGACTGTTCTGAAAATTAGCAGAACATTAAAACACTAAAAATACGTTTAATTAATCCAAAGGTGCCCCCAGCACCAGAGTTAACACCTCCACAGGAGGAGGGGGAAAAATAATAATCGAGGAAGCAATTAATAAAGGGCTTAAAAAAAAATCAATCTCCCCCTGTGCGAATTTAAAATGATTATCTGGGGGACAAGGATTGATCATTTGATCTCGGCACTGCGGATATCCCTGACATTTATTATATTGTCGTGTTTCGGTGGCATCCTTCCTCCAGAGTTCGTTTAACAAGTGAGGGAGCGGAGGAAGCCTTACAACTTAACAAACAGGTCTTGTCATCGCAAACGCCAATCAAATCCGAGGCTCTAATGTATATCACACGGCACCACATAAATAATAAAGGCAAGCGATAGAATGGGAAGTAACGTATGGCTGAGGAAAGATTCTGGCACGACACGCCGCTTGTGCGTCTCTCACGCAGTCTGCGCGTGTAAGGGCTCGTAGTGGATTGTTGTGCAGGCTGGTGCGTGGTGCGACGGTGTCACGGACACGCGGGGACACCAGAACGCGCTCCCGCGTGCGAGAGGCTCCGTACAGGGGCTGGACCCTCGTCGCAGAAACTTTCCCCATCCTTCGGCTCGACCGGCACCGATCCCTACCGTGCCCAGTCTCTGCCTCCCTCGCAGCAAGCAGCAATCAAGGATAAATATTTACTGACTCCGCGTCCCCAGCCCCGCAGAGGCACGGTGCGCGTCGGCTTCCCCGAGCTGCCGGAGTTCGCACCAGTCCGCCGGCTCCCCTCTTCCCTCCCTCTCCCCCACGGTCCCGCTCTCCTCCCCGCAGCTCCCCCCTGTGCCCAGCCCCACGCCTGCAGCCCACCCGAGCGCGGTGCCACGCTCCTCCCGGAGCCCCCCGGGCGCCTCCTGCCACCGCCGAGGCTCCTGCCCCCAAGGACAGGGGCAAACCCAAGCCTCCTCAGTAAGAGGGGGGGAAAGAAGCTCTCTTGCCTGTTCTCCATCCCTCCCTCCCTGCTTCCCAGCTGGGCGGGGGCATCCGGTGGGAAGGTTGGTTGCCCCCCGCTTCCCGCAACGCTTGGGGCGCAGTTCGGCGCGGGGCAGCCACCGGGTGCGCAAGTGGAGCAGCGGCCCGCGGGCCACCGCCACCGGCTGCCCTCGACGGCAGCAGGGAGGCCGCCGGAGGGGAGCCTTGCAGCCGCGGGGAACTTGCCTCAGAGGAGCTCCGAAAGAGAAAAGCGAAACAAAGCACCGGAAAGGGCAGGGAGAAAAACGGGAAAATAATAAAAACAAACAAAAAAGGACCAGTGCAAAGCTCCACTCTCCCGGGGATCCGGCCTCCACCCCACGCCGCGGACTCTCGCGGGGGCAGGCGGCGGAGGGCGCAGAAGCGCTGGCAGCCCCGCGGGCGCGCACGGCCCCACTGCGCGCTCCGCGCAACGCAGATCTCTGCGAAGGGTGACAGGCCCGTCCCGTCGGGTCCCAGCGGCGCGGCGGGGAGCGGCGGGAGGAGAGGAGCGCCCCGGCCCCCCCCCCCTTTGCCCCGCCCGCGGCTTTGCGGGGACCCAGGGCAAGGTGGTGCAGGTGGGAAGTGGGGGGCCATTTTGACCCCACTACAAACTTTGATGGCGGGTTCAGAGAGGAATTACCTTTATTGCTGCTCCTGATAATGGGCTGGGGAGGAGGGATGGAGGGAGGGATAACGGGAAGGAGAGGGAGAGAGAGAGAGAGGGAAGGAACTGCCTTCCGAATCCCATTCCCTTTCAGGCGGAACTCCTGGGACCC
>VZTX01029401.1:123446-179809 GCA_013400915.1 Pardalotus punctatus
AAAAAAAAAAAAAAAAAGAAGAGGGAAAAAAGTTGAGAGCTGTAAAGTTTGTACTGAATTTACCTACACGAAATACACACAGAGAGAATTGTTTGCCTTCTCTAGTAATGTGCGAGGGACGCTGCAATTTTGAACTCTGTAATAATGATTAATAAGTCAAAAGGGCATATTTTTCTTTTATGGTATGCAGCGCTCAAGGGAATATTCCGTGTATGTCTTTAAAACGAAGTAGGAATATTTACACACATGCACAGAGTTAGCAACAGCACCAAAGAAAGAAAAAAAACACGAATATTTCAGTGAACTATTACATTTTTTCAATTATTTCCCAATGAGTATTTCAATGAACTGTTACATTTTCCCAATTCACAAGGAAGATTTATGGGATTATTAAGATTTCTAGTGGAAATATTATACAGTGGAAGTTTATCGTCTCTCAGGGATTGTACACCATTTGATATCAATTTCCAGATGTTATGATCTTTTTTCAGAAAATAATTGAGTATATTAACTTCTTCCCTACAGAAGACTATTTAGGGTTTTATTTATTTATTTATTTATTTACTTATTTACTTATTCTGTTAAGGGCACAACTATTTTCCTCACACCCCTCTCTTGCAGAATTAAATTGTTGAAACATCCGAGTAAACTTCAATTAGATAACAGTTTAATACTCAAGGGAAGCAATAATTTATTTGCCACTTTATTGCAAGCAGAAGCCCGTGAATTGAGCTATGTTTTAAAATAAAAATAAGGTACATCCGAGAGCGACCGCCTGCTGATTTCGCTGCCCCCCGCCGTGGGCAGGGCGGGAGGCCCTGCGCTCTCTCTCGGTGGGCAGCGGAGCCCCCGTGGAGTCGCGGGGCTGTGCCGGGGGGGCCTGAGCTCCGCCGGGACCGCACAGTGAAGGCACGTCGGCAACGCCACGCGTGTTCCTGAGCGCCACGCGTGCTCGCGTCGGTCGGAGAGCGCCCGAGTCCCCGCGGGGCCGTCAGCGCACAGCGCGGACTCCTGCCGCACGCAGCGCTCACGGCGGATCCGTCCGGCCCGGCACGGACACACACAGCTCCTGCGGCCCCACTCCGCGGGCCGGCGGGGCTCGGCCACAGCGGCGGGACGTCCCCCTCTTCCCTCGCCCGCCGGTCCCCGCTAGCGCCGTATCAGGACAGGCGGAACTCTGCCCTTCCCGGGGCTGCACCCGGCCCGCCCCGGCTCGGCCCGTCGGGGGAGCGGAGCGGGAGGCAGAGGCTTCGTAGCTGTGCCCAGGAGGGGCACAGGGCGGACGCGCCCCTGGTCCCCACTTGTACAGGCTGCGGCTGGGCGAGGTGTCCCTTCTCCTGAGCTCTCCCTCGACCCCCGAGAGGGAATCAGTGGCTGTTGCAGCAGCATCTCCCTCGAGGAAGGATCGAGCTGGGTCGTCCCGGTCCCCGCTGAGCTGGTTCCGGCCCACGGCAGCCGCGGCCCTCGATGGACAGAAAACTCCCCTGCCCGGCCGCTGGTGGAAGAAATGCAGCTGGCCGGAGTGGAGTTTCACCCCAAAAAAAGGAATTAAGGTCTGCATCCGGCTTCACTGTCCCTACAAGGCGAGGTGGGGAGCGAGGGGGCTAACATTTCACAGGTTACCTCACCTCACGTTTATCGGGGTAGTTAAAGGGAATAAAAGAGGTGGGGGAAAAGGAGAGGGAAAAAAAATCAACTTTAAGGGACTCTGGGTTTAAATAGCAGCCTTTGATATTTTGACAGTAAAATGGAAAACACTTAACAGGAGTCAAGTTTTGATGTCTGAGGCTGGCAGCGCCCCCTAAAATTATATTGTCTTGCCTGCTGCTTCAAATTGGACCCAGGACCTTATAACATCTCTCCAGGTCTTTATCTGCAGCCTCTCTGATTGCAAAACCATAACTGTATCGTTTTACACCAGTCGACTAAGCAAGTGCCAGTGGAATAAAATCCACAAAGTGCACACACATACCAGCTCTACAGCTAAAGCAGTCTGTTCTTTGCAAGTTGTAAAGGCCTACAAATTAAATACCAATTATTGGGAGCAATAAAATGTCTTTTATTGCATGAAATCTACTTAAAACAGAAAAGAATAGTCGTTTTATTTTGAGGAGTGGGACGGGGGGCAGCTCACGAAGACATATATTGGCAGAGAAAGATTATATACAGCGCCTGCACGAGGCCACAATGGAGACATTCTACGGCCAGCAGCAGGCAGGGCTTCCCCCCGTGTTGTACAGAGGGGGGCTCTGCAGAGGTGCTTATGATAGGGATTATTGTAGGTGAGACTTGGGGAGGTGGGAAGCCGGGGAACAGTAGCTCTACGTAGAAGCAAGTGGTACAAAAAAGTTATATGAGAGCAATCCAACGTGCTTTTAAGGTCCTTTCCAAAAGATGTACTAAGGGGTTGGTGATGAAAACTACCTGATGTCTCCTCTTTCCCCTGCTCACTTTTCCTTCCCCTCTTTGGGGAAGAGCAGATTTCTGGCTTTCTCTCTTACAAATATCCCATGAAAAGGCTCCCAATTCCCTACTGCAGTCTCTGGCCCCCTCGGTAGGAGAGCCCTCTGGGAGGCAGCAAGGAGGGGTGCAGATCCCTGGAGCTGCCAGCCGCACAACCAGGCTGCCATTCCCCCACAAACATCCTCAACTTTCTACCGAGCAAAACAACAAACTTGCCAGCAATCAGCAAATTTGCCAGTGGGAGGAATGTTTATCCAGATCAGACACCTTCAACTTTGCCTGGGTTCAGGTGTCCTTCACCACAACACAGTCCCTCCCTTGTCTAGCACAAAAAAAGAGTGGAAGTAGCCAAAAAGCTGTACTCCAGCAGAGGAAAAACAGTGTGATAAGTAATATGACAAACTTAATTTAATATGCTCAGTCCTTGAATTGCATATTGAGCCCACTCTCAGATGCATGCATCCCACTACTAATTTCCCTACTGTTTCATTACCCTCAGAGCATCCCATCCTTGTGGTTTGCCCATATATTATGACTGTGCTTCACCTTTGGCTTCACTTAATGCCAGGAATGGCTTTTGAATGGGAGATGACACAGCCCTTGGGAGCACCTACCAAGCGTGGTGGGTCATGACATTTATGCTGATGGAGGCTTGCGTTGTGCCGTTTTAAATAGGCTTTGAATCAGTGGGGTTTGTTTTTTTTTCCAATGACAAAAGCAATTTTAGGATTGCAAGCTTGTTTCTTAACCTGACCTCATTCTAGGTGAACTAGATTCTCCCACTCACCAGAGTGTATTATCCGGAGCTAGGCTGTGGCAACAAAGACCTTCCCAGCTAATTACCTGCAAGCGTGCAGGCTTTCTGTGGATGAACTGGATTTAGAAATGCTTGAAGACTAGATTTGACTAGACTTAGAAACACAGGGAAAACTGAAACTCTGCCACGTGGTTTACTGCCACTTCAAAGGTTCCCGTGCTTGCTATGTGAAATCTACAAGTTTTGAAATGAAGGATTTAAGCACTGCACTGCTGCTTGTGCTGTGAGGACAGCAAAGGTGCAGGCAGGAGTTCAGGCTGCAGGTTCCACACAGCTTTTGCCTGGCCTGGAGGAGCCATCACCACAAGAACTTGGGTGTTGGAAAGAGCCCTGAAGTGGCGCTCACTTCCAAGGCATACCTAGAGACAATGGTCCGGCAGTAACTGGGAAGTGGTGGGGTCACCCTCCAGCACCAGTGGAAAGAGTAATGCTGCTGGGGCTGCTGGCACCAGGAGCAGCAAAAGTGAAATATTTTCCTTTCTCTGTTCCAAATGGAGGGGCCTTATTTTCCCAAATGATAGTCTTTTTTTCTCCACTGAACTTCCCCAGCACCCCTGCAGCAAAAAGTGCCTTGCCAGTGGTTGCCCAGGATTCACTCACAAGGGCTCAGCTGCTCAACAGTAAGGATGTGGCTTTCAGAGCTAGTGGGATCTCCTGATATCAGCCCCAAGGAAATGGAGGCCCAGGGCTGACATCTGCAGATTCCTCTGCTACACTGGGTCCTCATTTAATGCTGAATGAGGAAAAGCTGTGGGGAGCAAAAGGTTTAATGGAATAGTAATGCTGCTCTGTTTGGGGCAGGGCGTGAGAGTCACTGTTGGAGACAAGAGTATTTATTCATTTATTTTTCCTGAAAGAGGGGAATTCTGTCCTCAACATTGCTAAATAAGTAAGACTTAGGCTACTGCACACCGAAATCACACCATGCGCTCCCATTTACACCCCTTGCTACATGTCCTCACACACAAATATTCACCCATTGACAAGGCTGTGGAGGTTTCTGGTTTTGTTTAAAAATTGGCTGCCTGCAGCCTCCCCTTAGTTCCTCTGGGTATGCATGAGCAGCTGTGGAGAGCTGCAAGGCTAGCCAACAGACCTTGTAGCCCCCACAGATGTCAATTAGCTTCTCTCGGGCTTCCTTTGGATACACTCGGGTCTTGAGACCTCCATGTGCTGACTTATTTGTAAAGCATGAGTTATTCACTAACTCCGTGTTACTAATTAGAAGATTATCAGCTCTTGGTGGTTCGCTTGCCTGCTGCAGGGAGGTTCCAAGGAAACCGTCATACAGACCACGCTGAAGGAAAGCATCGATTACTGTGGTGGAACACTCCTGCTTTATGCATTAAGGAACAACTGGAGGGACATGAAAGGTTTTGGAGACTCTGAGTGCCTTTCCAGGCTTGGGTAACCCAGAAAGCAGCTTGCTGCAGCTGCACCACCCTGGTTTGGTGGGAGCTGCTGGCTGCTAGTGGAGTCAAGCCCAGGGATGGGGGGAAAGATTTTGGAAAAACATGCAACAAGCCCATGCTGGGCTGTAGGAGGGGGGAAAAACCTGTATAAACCACACTGGCAGCTAGGGAAAGACAAGGAGTTGGGTGCTAAAAGTGCAAGGAGGAAGGGAACAGTTAAGTACATTGCCTCTAGACACTGCAGCTTTTTAAACTAGTTAAACTGACTGCACTCCTCTGGGAATTCGTTTTAGAGGAGGCAAAATTGAGTGCATCTTTAATTTGCCTAATTTTCTTCATCGTATATATTTTTGGATCCTCCCTGTGCTAATGAATCCTTGCTGTGTTCACGGGGAGTGAAACTTGTTAATATTAGCAGAGGTCATCATGGCCTTTCTCCCAGCCATCTCTGTCCTTCCCATGACTCAACCAAGCATTCAGGAGGGTCATGCCGGGGAAGGAGAAGGGTCAGCTCAACCTGCCTGAAGTTTAACCACTTGCCTTTGATAAAAGGCACACTTTGATCTAACGTGTGGCATGAAGTGCAATATATAGTTAATACTTATAAGCTTATGTGCAGAGAAAAAGAAATAAGGAGGCAGTAACATGAATGTCTTGGTGCAGATAAAAAGCACCAGTGTAAACCAGAAGACAAGTGTAGGAACAAAAGTGGGTTTGGTGATGCTGCTGCTGATGTCCTGGAATGTCTGGGGTTTGTGATCTGTGACTGCTCTAGGGATTTCTTGTGTGCAGTTAAGTAATTTCTTCATCTTTGTCTGTCTCAGTTTCCCACTAGCAAGGTGGGAATTAAACAGAACAATTTGTCTTCCCTTCATTTGTCTGCATTATCTACACAATCTAAAAAGTGTAGGGCATTGCTTCTATTTTTGTTGTGTCTACTGCTTGGCAGTTTCATGTTCCTTGGGGTCCTCAGGCATTTTCCGTAACACAGATAATAAGTTTAACAGGTTCTCTCTCTCCCCCCCTTTTTTATGCCTTTGGCCACAGAGCTCATCATATCTTGTTCTCATAAGCCAAATTCAGGAAAGCATCTTCAGAGCATCTCTGTGGGATCTCTGCTCCTCACTGAGCAAGGCCTTGCCAGATTACAAGGAAATGATGCTTAATAATTGCAGCTGTCCAATAGACTGATCCATCACATCTGTTCTGCTTGCCAGATGAGTCCAGACCACCAGTGACCCAAAAGTAACTGCTCTTCTTAAGACTGCTCTGAAAAGCAGAGGGGTTCCTGCAATTTTTAAAGGGATGAATCACAAAAGGAGGACCCATGCAGGATGTAAACTCCGTGCTTCCACAATGAAGGTGCACAAATCCTTCAGTGGGGTGGCTAGGAAGAGCAAAGCCGTTTTAAAAGTGGTTTAGTCATTTAAGAGTCTCTGCTCTCTCTCCACTTTGAGACAACTTGTTCAGATTTCAAACTGTGGTGAGTGTAGTCAATTCTTGTTGTCTTCAACCCTAATAAGTTATATACTGTGCTCTTCAAAAAGTCATGTCCCTCATATCTCATAAATCACCAAAGGGTGAGTCACCTCAAATTAGAGAGTGCATTCAAGAGGGTAGGTTTAAGTAATTAGTTGGGCTTTCTTTTCCCCCATTACAGGATATGATCAGATTGAATCTGGCAGACCTAGCTGGAACAGTTTAAAAAGTTACCATCACCAGCTGCTTATTGGTTTTCCTCTGCCAGAGTTTACCTCCATCCCCCACATGCAGAAAGAGCAGTGTGAGCATAGACCTTGGCCACTGATAAGCAGGAATGCACAGCTTAAAAGAGTCTTGCTTTCCCTTTTTGTGCCTGCGTAGCAGTGTGTGCAGGGAGTAAGTGTTGAGGACTACTATACTCATAATTTGGACCATCAAATGCATATGTAAAGGTTTGGGACTGACTAATTCCTACTTTTTATGAATATGTGAATAAAATTCATTGGAGTGTTCTGAATAATTTTCCCTATTTATATTTTGATGTTATATCTCATGTGATTGTTTTTCCAGAGGCCCACAGATGCAATTAATTTTAAACACAACTTACTAGTAATAAGAGCAAACATGGTTGTGTTTTTCTGTCCCTTACTTTCTAAAATATTTTAAGTGTTTTTTTAATATTTGCTGTTTTGTTTTCCCATGGCAAATATTCAGGATCTGTGGACACAGATTTCATGCTGCTTGAGGGAGGAGATATAAAAATGATACTTTCCTTTAGAGAATTATGATGTGAATGAGAGAGAAGATAACTCCCTTTGTGGTCTATTTGTGTATTACCAGGCAACCTTTTCCTGTGCTTCAAGATCCTTCATGTTCAGATTCATCATTCTTTTATAACAGATAGATTGGATGAAATGTCAAATACAATTGTAAACAATTCTTATTACTTTTAAAATTATTATAAGATAGAACAGGCCCAATGGGAGAAAAATTGTATGAGTATGTTTACTAATCCTAAATTTCCTAACATTGCTTTGTTGTTGAGGTTGTTTTTGTTGTTTGTTTTTTTTTTGTTAGACCGTTGATCAGTAACAAGGCCCAACAGTAGCGAGTTTTTTCTCCAAAGTAGATGTGTGATACAGACTGGCAACTTCATATGATTTCCCTGCTTTCCAAGGTGAACAGATGAAATCAGAGTTAAGTCTGCTACTGAAAGCCATTTTCAACATAAAGAATGACAAAAGCAATGACTTTTCAAAATTATTATCAAAAATTTTGAAATTTGTTTTCCAAGGAAAATTATTTAGAGGACAATAGCAATGCTTTCCCAGTTTATTAAAATGACACTTTTACAAATAATATGTGATAAAACCTCCTTAATCTACACATACTCTTTTATTAATCAAAAGATTAGTACAGGGGAAAATCAACATTCATAAGAATTACATTACATATACAGTTGTAAATGCAAGTGGATGAGTTTCAGAGCTGACCCTGTGCAGGATTCAGGGTGCCGTAGAAATCTCTGCGATGTGCCGGCGATTTAGACAGAGCTCTCCGGAGTCCAGTCTTAGAGCATGCAGGTTTATTGGGGGAACAGGATGGGGGGAGGGGAGCCTGCTGCGGAGCCGCGGGGCGCAGCACCGCAGGCAGGAGAGAGAGGGAGAGGAAAACCCCAGAGGGGCAGAGGGAGGCAGAGAGCAGAAGAGACCAATGTGTCCTTTACAGTACAGTAAAACAGCTTCCCTGCTGAATATTCTAATTTACAGTAACCAATCTAGTACAAGATACAAATCCTATAGCATTTGCATACAGCCTATAAGAATCATTACATTACCATTTGGACCCCTTCTGCCAGGCCAGCAGGGTCAGCTTTGACCCCTGTACTCTTGATAAGGAGAAGGGCATTGTTTAATCAAAAAGGGGGGATTACAGACAGCTGGCCATAACATTGTTTTCCAGTTGTTCAGTAACAGAGGCTTGGCATTTTAGAGATCGAAACTTGCTTTCAATTCTATTTCACTTACAGGTTTCATATACTCAAAATTTAAGCAGTCATATTTACGAGGCCTTCCTGTTTCATCTTCCCCAACAGACCCCATTTAAAGCAGGACTGGGTGGCATACTGAGGTCCTTTTCTACCTGAATTATCCTATGATCCTAGAAATCACAGCTCAAATCATGCTTCTGATGCACATGCAGGCCATAAACTGCCCGTGTGAAATTTGAAAGCCTAGTGTCCCTCACACTAGAGCAACAGAGTACACTCCATCCTGGAGTAAGACACTCGTGGTGTCACTAGGAAATGAATTTAGCTGCATCACCACACTTTAAATACTTAGTAATTGCCTGCCTTCTTCATGATGTTTTCAAAGGCCTGACCTTGGGAATTAATTTCCAGGTGGGTTCACATACCAATCTCCCCATTTGCATTTAGGAGTTCAGGCTCAGAGCATGGACAGGCATCCACACTGCTGAGTGTACCACCACACTAAAAGTTTTCATTTTTGAGGCTGGTATCACTGCCTTACTGCCACACCCAGGGGTAGGAGAAGGTCCCTCAAAGAGTCAATTCAAAGCATCTAATTAAGGGTCATTTTCTCAATCTCTCCCTAACAGACAAAATCTTCATGCAGAAAGGCTACAGCTATCAGCCTACTAATGTCAGTACTTACATTAGGTATCTACTACAGCCATATAAATATTTTGGCCCCCTCTGGTCATAATCCCTCACCCCTCCTCCTCTCTGCTCCCAAGGAGGAGGATGCTGTATCCAGCCCATGCCAGGGACTGCCAGACTTTTGGTGCAGACCAGGAGCATGTTCATCACGTAAAACTGATGACTACGGAGCACGGCTAGAATTTTTGCACCTGGAGCTGACTTGGTGCACAAAAATGTGACTAGACATAGACCAAAGTAAAGCCATCAGAATGCAGATGATGTGCGTGCTGGGTTTCCAACACTATTTTCTCTAGAGATCAGGTCCTGCTGGGATGGGCTACTTGCGCATGTGGACATCAGCAGAATACGCTTCCCTGTTGTGCTAATATAGCTACCTCTGTCATTTCCCTGGTGGAAGACAAAGATGAAATGCTTCCCCAGAGTTTCTGTATGAAGTACTGAGGACTGGATCTGTTATCCCCCATAAAACTGAAGGAATATAATTGTTCATTCAGGCACTGTGCTCCCTACAACCACACTTGCCGTGCCTTTCAATGAATCCAATGAGCAATGCTATCTTGTGCTAAAGAAAATTGAAGACGGCCAATAGTGGTACGTAGTATGAAACTGAACCACTTCTCCACTATATGAAGTAGGCAGATGATGCCAGACAGGAACAAAGTTTTCTTACTCCAAAGCAAGGTACAATGTAACTTTGAACGCCTTAAAATCTTGTGGAGAGATACCATATGTAGGAACAGCTAACAAATAAGAATTTAGGTAACAATAAATTAATTTCATATAGTTTTTGCCAATATAGCATCCACACAAAAGTGGCAATTGCACTATTAATTGCTTTCTTTTATAGTATCAAGGTGATGGAACTATGGACAAGAGTAAATAAGAGATATCATGAGCAGGTCATCCAGAGCAAACACACTCAAACTTCTTCCACTGATGTCAAATACTTGTTATATTTAGGTTTCGTTTTTGTGCAGAGAGGAAAGAGACCATCGAGGACATGCAGTCTGCCTCAAAACATGTGAACATAACCCAGCCTTGCTATTGATAGGACTGCAAATCCTCATCCAAAAGCCTTTAGTAGTTGAGGCAAGTGCAGATGGACTGGAGTAGACTCACTGATTGTCAGATAACTGCTCCCAACACAATCAACAGGGAGATGTGAGAGTGATGCAGAGGTCCAGAGCGCCCCTAAACAGTTGAAAGAATGAATGGATCTCCTATAGAAATCATTCCCAGGGACTACCATGTTCTCCTACAAGTCTCTGTTATCCTGGATTTGTAGAAAGCTGTAATAGAAATACTAAAATCAGTCTGAGTGGAGATGAGTTAATGTGAGAATACCAGATGAAAGAAAAGGTAGAAGGGACATGTGGCTTTGGCACCTAGACTAGCAGGTCATTAAAGTCTTTCCAGATCCACATGCAGCTTGTCAGCTCTGGAAAACAAGGGAAAGCAGAAAAAAAGGGAACAGGATTGGACAAGAGCCTCAAAGCAGTCAGAAGAAGACATAAATGAGCAAGAATAAATCTCAGTTATGCCAGAGGTGGGACACAAGGGCAGAAGAGAGGAAAGACAGCAATCATTGAAAACCCCTAAAAGTGGGTACATGAAAAACCAGAATATTACCACAACTCTAAACACCAAGAGATGTAAAGAGGAGCCACCAGGCTGTACCTCTTGTCTTGTGTGGCATGGAATCAGTAATCTGGAAACACTGGCTGGGCTGTGTCGACAGGCTCATGTGTCGACAGGGCATGGGAGTGTGTGAGTGTGAGAGCATGAGGCAGACAGACTAGTTCTACCATAAAATAAAATTACCTTTCCTTCCTATAAGGTCTCACCCTGAGCTCTGCTGCACTGTTGCTGCATGGCTGCCACAGTGTACCACCTTAATTAACACAAAAGGGAACAAATAGACACAAATTTGGCACAGGGATTTTAAGGGGAAGTTTTTTCAGGTTCCTGCAACCTTCAGAAAGTAGCAACTAAATGATAGAATCAAACAGCTGTGGTGAAAGCCACTGCCAAAGCCAAATCAGGCATTTCTTCACTCCTAGCAGCAATATACTGCAAAATTAAAAGGCTGATTAATGAAGATGACATTACAAGAGGCAGCCCTTACAACTCCTACATAATTCAAAGGGTAAGTTGAGGTACAAGTGTTGATAGCTTAAACACACACTGACATGGAGAGTGCTAAGGCGATAGTGGAAAGAGGCATTTATAAATGATGGAAACAAACCATTTCAACAGAGCAGCTCTTCACTGGAGGAGAAAATGCAGACCCGCAGACAGCCAGTGATACACTGGTGTAAAAGGTGATGGGAATCAGAAAATACTGAGCTCAACAGCTGAGGAGGCTTTAGAGCATCAGCACGGGTTCAGGCAGCCAGAACCTCCAGGACCCGGGTGAGCACTCAGTGCTCAGGGACCTGCTGATGCTGCCATTCCGATTTGGAAGTTTCTCTTGCACAATTGGCCTCTGTCAGGGACAAAGAAGGCTATGGACCAGGGGTGTTTCTGGCTCTCACTGCTCTGTTGAGCTCCAGAATGCCTTCTTTTTAACGCAGTTTTCCTTGCTTATTCATTTTTTTTCACATTTAACCTTAGTAGAAATTTGTTTTCACTATTGGGAGAAGGGGAGTAAGCTCAAGCAGATGCATGAGGATTAACTGAAGCTTCAATATGCTTGGTTATATATGGTTATGTTAAAAAAAGGGAAAAAGAAAGAAATTGAAAAAAATGTAATATAACAAATGTTTTAGTGTTAGGCCATATGTCCTTAACAACTATCTTTTGCACAGGTTATTGGAAGCAGTCTGGAGATAAGAGTATTAAACTACTGAACTTGATAGTGAAATAAATGAGACCTAGAAATGGAATAAGTATATATATTTTTAATGTTTGTCTATAATATTTTTGTACTTGTAACTCACCAGTAAATTATTCTCTATTTTTTTTTAAAGTATTTGAATTTTTTACAAAGACCACCTGTAATATGGTTCTGAGATGTTTCATCTGTCTTAGGAATTCTTAGATGGCTGATATAAACTATGTGGTTGAAAAGTGTCTGGTATTGATTCAAAAGCATAAACAAGGCAAGGGGGTTTGGTTTTGGTTTTGTGTGTGTGTGTGTGTGTGTGTGTGTGTGTGTGTCTATTTATTTAGGTCTCTTCTTACAAAACTCACCTTTTCAGTACCCTCTTTTTACACAGGTTTCTCCTCATTTGAGCCAATGTCATCCACAGCTCCTTATTCGCTTCACAGCATTTCCCCGTGTGAATGTGTTTCTACAAAGCTTCCAGGGTTCCACACCTTTCCAACTGCTCATTTGGGGGAAATAAAAGCCCTAGCTATTTGAACAATAGCAAAAGCCAGGGAGTTAAATTTATGTGAGAGAGGTGTGACAAATAAACAAGCAAAACTTCTCTTTTGAGTGACCAGGAAAAGGCGTAATGAAATTCCACAGGAATACAATGAATTACTCCACATACAGACTCCTTCAGGGGGCCACAACCTGATCCCCAAATGGTTAGACTAACCCCTGGTTATTCTGGGAACGTACCACCCTGGTATAAAGTCAGAATAGTAAAGGTGAGTTCAGGAAATCTGTAGCCATTTTTATAGCATGGAGTTTTCCTTCCAACACGTGGCTGATTGATAACACCCAGTGGCAGCAGCAGGGCCTGAGCGTGTGGACTACACACAGTTCCACTCAGGATCAAGCCAAGACATTGTCCTCAATCCCCAGTTGTTCCCTGAACACAGCAGAGCCATGTTTCAGCTCCCAGTGTTTGTTTACTACTGTCTGCCACCTGTTACCTGAAATCAGCCCAGGCAGGTTGACCCAAGCACGCTGACACAAGATGTCCGCTTCTCAGCTATGTACTATATGTAAATGATAAAGTGTAAAAGTCTCCCATGGAAAAAAAGCCAAGGAACTCCATGCCACATAATGGAACCAGAAAGAGGATATTGTTACATAAAATGTTAGACTGTTTATTTTTCCTGAACTGGGTGGAACATAAAGAGTAAATTGAGAATGTAGCTGGTGAAAAGTGAAGTTGATTTTAAATTAAATGTATAAGTTAATCACATTTTAAAACATAAGGTTGAAGGTATTGGGTAATGAGAAGTATAACTGCATTCACATCCATTAAGTTTACTTATCTAAAAGTTAGGTGGCCAGTTAAAGGTGGTGGAGTGGGGTTCCTCTCCTATACTGCATAGAGAGGCTATTGCCTCAAGAGGAAAATTTGTTCAATTTCATTTGTATGTCCTGTCTCAGCCCATGCCTCATGCCCCAGAGGGATATCACCCTCTCATTCTCTGAAGGGCCTTCTCTGTCAAGTCCAGAAGAATCCCAAGCAGATCTCTGAGAGCCATGCTTAACTCTAAAACAAGATGACTCTTACCCTCCTATGCAGTACCATGGACTCAAAAGTTATTGCCTGTCATCTTCATAACTTTTTAGAAGTAGCTATAAGACAGTTTTATTCCGGTAATGATGTGTGTAATTTTGGCCCATGCTCTACTGACAATAATATCCCACAGTATGAAAACAAAACCTTTCAGCTTTTATAATAAATGTAAAAGTACCCATTGCCTTCTACTGAACAGAGTAAGACCACTCATGCGTGCATCAGTCTCTATACATCTAACTGGTTCTGCATTATTATATACATAGATTACTATCTGTACATGGACATACAAAAAATTGTTGCATATGCATACCTTTGCATTTAGGTGTCTCTGAATGCAAATGATATAAAGACAGCTTGAGCTGTATGGACTAGCAACTTATGATTTGAGAATATCAAAAAAGAAGGGTAATTTTTCCTGTGTTTATAAAAAGCAGCTGTTTCACTGTCTGTGTGGCTTTATCTACCAACTAGCTTGTTCTGTCAGATATCACTGAAAGGATATCAGCTTTGCTTATGCCGTCTTATGCTACAGCAATGGTTTATGATAAGGAAAATATTAAGTGTGTGGCTCATTTAATCAGCAATTTTGCAAGTGTTTTAC
Source organism: Pardalotus punctatus (assembly GCA_013400915.1). Lineage (NCBI taxonomy): Eukaryota > Metazoa > Chordata > Aves > Passeriformes > Pardalotidae > Pardalotus > Pardalotus punctatus. Next base: position 137,332 of record VZTX01029401.1, read on the forward strand.
TTATGTCAACAAAGAACAAATTGTTTTTAGCATCTGGTATCTATAATGCAGCATGCAGCATAAATTATTCAAATCAAAGCAACATAAATCTTTGTACAACAAAGGTGAAGCCTCAGAATTCATTGCTGTGTGTTACAGCTTTGGATAGGACAATGACCTCTAATGAAAACACCTCAGTACAGTCCCTACAGTCCCTATGCCAACTTGCCACTGAGGACCTGATTATCTATAAATTTATGGGAAGCTGCAATAACTGGTGTTTGCATCCTGATAATGTTTTCTGACACACATCAGGAGATTCAGCTGATCTGTGTTAGAGATTATGGTACAGAATCTGCAGTTTATACTGGCAATGAGTAGACAGAAGGTCCATTTGAGACCTTTAGCTATAGACAAGCACAGAAGGAAAACCGTTTCCATAGAAACATGCCCCACAGCTGTAGTTAGTATAGGAAAAATAGTTTTATGATTATTTCAATGAAGTTCTACCTTTTGTTTTCAATGCAAGGTGTATACAATGGGTTGTTTCATAGTGTGATCTCACTGTTGCTAAGGTCTTACGTGAGAAATTCACCCCGAAGTGAAGGACACTACCTTTCCCTTATGTGTTCCTAAGAGTTTTATTAGATTGTGTGGACAGTGTCCACAGAAGAATGATTTTTATATAAAACAGTATTGCTTTTCAACATTTATTCTCTGTAAAATAAATACTTACTTTTACATGAACTTAAAAAAAAATTGTACATTAAATTCTCAGATAAAAAACAAAGGACCAGATAAGCATCCAACAAATCCAGGAGAAGGATGTCCAGTGATTCCAGGGGGGAATGAGTCAGCCTGAAAGAGAACTATAGGAAAACAGAGGATGGGCATGAGTAATTTGCTAACAGGTTTGGCAATATCTTCTTTCCATTCGGGTAATTTCTGATTTAGATGGAAAATTTCCAACCAGTCCCCTTTAAATGACAAGGTTGGTGCATCTCCAAAATAGTTAATCCAAGACACTTTTAAGAGAATGCTTGGATCTTCTGCTTGTCATCAAAAGCACAAGGCAGAATCCATCTTGCAGTGGTAAACAGACAGACTTGCACACCTAGATGAGATTTTCTCCTTTTCATTTCAAAATTGTCAATAAGGCTGCGAATTTTCCCTTCCTGCTTGGCATAAGCATGGACTTTATTAGCTGCTTCTGTGTACCTATGCAAAGTGCAGAGTAGGATAACACTTGGATATTTTCTTAATGAGTTTGAAATAAGCAGAATTGCACCAAGTCCCTCTATGGGCTGGGAAATGCATGACTAGGAGCTGGATTTTGTGCAAAAGCAAACAAGCCCAAAAAACAAGAATTCAGCACTGAATGTGTTGAAGTCTGTTTCCATGTCAGCTGTGGCGTGGGCTTGGTGCGTTTATTATAATGAGTGGTTATTTTGTTTTTTCTGTCAGTTCCAAACAGGATTGAAATCACATCCTCCTGGAAAAATTTCATTTGTGGACTTCATACCCAGGCAAAACTGGTGCAAGTTGAACAGATCTGTCTTAATGTCTCTGAAAGGCATATTTTCCAGAAACCACATTCTGTACAATGAAGGAAGACAGAGCCAGATGAAAGATATTTAGATGACAGGATGTAATAACTTACAGAGCAGGAGGGAAGGTTCTTAAGTTGGATATTATCCCACATACTGCTTAAAGGAGCTGTGTTTCAGGGGCTCCAGTGGTCTCTTTATGATCCTAAGTATTAAAGTTACAGGCTTAAGTTAGTGCTTAAAATAGATGTTGTCAGTACACTTAAATGACTCAGTCCTGCTTCAGAACTGATGTTTCACAATCCATCAACTCAATCAAACTTGGGTTTATAAATCCCAGGCAACTGATGCAGAAACTGCTTTGGTGGAACCTGTACAATTTCTGCCATTTTAGGCAAGTAACTTTAAAATCTATGTCAGTTAATGGTAAGAAGAGGCAAGAGGTGGCTTGATATTTGCTAAATGTACAAAATCCCACAACAGCATTACAGGAAAAGGAAAAAAAGAAATAATTGTGTAACATTTTGTGCACTATTTTAGCAATAACATACAAAGATCATACCAGTATAAATTGGTTTGGCTACAGAGGATTTGAAAAAGTACTTTAATAAAAAATAACTTAATAATCCACAATTCACATATACCAGACAGAAAAAATAAAATAAAATCTACTCCCACACGCCTCCAAAACACCTCCAAAGAAAAAATTCTTTCCAAAACAAGAATTACTAGCTTAGTCATTTTCTTTTAAAGTTTGCAATATGAACCATCTTGGCTTCCCAACAACTGCAGCAAGGCTTCAAGAAGATTTTCCTCATAGCATTTAATTTATTAATGGGATTTGCATGCACCCTTCCAAAGAAGTATCAAGAAGTATCATTGTTCATGATGGCCAAACAAGGGGAAGAATATTTGTGTCATAAAAAATCTATCCATGTTCTTCCCACAGAGAAATAATTACATGTTCAAAACTTAGAGAGGTGGAAGAGTCAGCTCAGATTCCACATAAGTTTGTAGGATTAATCTCCATGTCAATTCTAATGGTACAAAAGATCTGAGTGTAATTTCCTCTTCTGCCTTGTGGTATACCAGATTGCAGAAGATTGCATGTATTATTTTAAGGTTCTCCAGAGAAAATTTCCCTGGGCTTCCCTACAAGGACTTTCAACCACAGTACAGCTTTTAAGGGGAAAAGAATTAGAAGAAACAGAAACCAAGAACTTCAAGAGTATAGGAAGCAAGTTTCAGAGCAAGCAGAGGTGGTAAAAGAGAGAGCAAATTCATGACAGTATCTGAAAATGAGAGAGGAAATCTCGGACTGATTAAAGGAAAAGGCAAAATTACCACTGACTATTCCAGGAGAAAATATTGTGCTGCAAGAGAGAACTGTCAATAAAATCAGGAGTCTGAGTTACACCAGCAAGCTGAATTGCCACATTTTCATATGAACTCGAGTGCCACAAGCTGATACTGGTAGATGCATAGAAGAAGGGAGCTGTAGTGAAAAGGGTCAATGTAAGCAGCTATTGCTGGTGGCAGAATCACCAAATACAAAAATTTTGATGAAAGGTGAAAACAGAAATATTTTTGACTTGGAGATTCTGAGTGCAGGGAAGACATAAGCTTGTCCTCACTGTAAGCTGACAGGACTCAAGGAGCTGCAAGGTAACATTTGGGAGAGCCAGCCTGCTCAGGAGCCTCAGCCATCGGTCTGGGCGTAGCTGAACCTTGTGCTCAACGCGGAGCAGCCAGACCTGCAGCTCCAGCCTCTCCAGCCTAAATAACTGCTCTGTCACAACAGAGATATCTTTGCCTGCTTGTTTGGGAGAGGTTCATGGCGGGGCGCTTTGCCTTCTTTGTTTCCAGGAAAAGCATGAAGTGTTCCCCCCCCGCCTCGCCCCCATTTTAGAAAAAAGAAAAGAAAAGAAAAGAAAAGAAAAGAAAAGAAAAGAAAAGAAAAGAAAAGAAAAGAAAAGAAAAGAAAAGAAAAGAAAAGAAAAGAAAAGAAAAGAAAAGAAAAGAAAAGAAAAGAAAAGAAAAGAAAAAGAGAAAAGGAGAGCTCTGTAAATTGAATCAAAAAGCAACAAGTATTTCTTAAGGTTCTGAAATCAGTTCAAGCACTTGGGCAAAGCTGTCACAGCTAGAGGCTTCTTAGACAGCCACAGCAAAAGGGGACTTTACCCCCATCAAGCCCATGTGACAGTCCCCCACCATGGGGAGAGATGGGAAACAGCCAACAAGTTCCATGGTTCTTTCACCAAGCCTTCCCCTCGCTTTCTATTTTGACTGTGTTGCAGGGGTCCATTTTAGGGTGCTGGTTTTATTGTTTTGTTTTGGTTTTTTTATTTGGATTGCTCTCCAGTGCCTGACTGCTGAAGAGAGAGAGTCTTAAGAAAGGCAAATCCATTCTGCATCAAAAACAAAACATCACATTTCTAAAAGAAGGAAAACAACTGCTTTTTAAAAACAAGGCTGTGCTTGTTTGTCTGTTGGTTCGTACAGAACATTTATCAAGCCAAAGGAGTCCTGTTGATTGTGTTTTTCCAGTACAGACAGAACAAAGGATTATTAAAAATAATATAAACTGATGACATATGTTACCAGTATTAAAATTGATGCACATTCCTGTGTAGCTCAGGGGGAGCCAGGAGCTGGATTTTATCTTTAACAAAGTCAGAAAATAAAAGCAAACTGTTTCAGTCTTATAGCAGGGAGGTATTTCTTTCTGTCTGCTTGGAGAGTAGAGGTTGGGGGAAGCAAGGTTTGGTTTGGATAAAACTCAGACAATCCCTCTCCCCCTGCCAAGTAGGTCCAGTTTGACACAGGTGCTGTGAATATTTTCCCCACTAAAAGGTTATGAACTAAAGCCAGGAGCAACCAGATGTCTGTCAAAAAGTAGCAGGATCAGACCTACCATTTTCAGACACAAAACCACATTTCATAAAACATTTTGATATCAAGTATTAAAATCTTTCAATGGTGGTGGCATTTAGATGTTGTAGCCAGAAATTAGGATGTTTTTGTCCCAGTCATAAGAAAAAAAAAAATTACACAAAAAGCCACCCCTGCTTTGGAAAGCTCTCCCACCTAGCCTTTGGCTTCTGTACCATAACAAGCAGTTTGAAATGGTTCACTGAGGTCTTTTGTCATGGCGCCCCTTAACCCATGCTCACCTGGTCTTTTGCTTGGTCTGGGAATCTTCAAATGAGCCCAGGTTTGCAGTTTCACTCTACTCCTGACCTTACGGTTCCCACAAAGCAAAGGAACTTGTTTGTAATGCTCACACATTATGCTGGGATGGTGCCCTGTCAACACATGCAGCGTTATGGACTGGAAAATCCAAATACAGTTTGCAAAGCCATTGGAGGTTTTCCACAGAGTACTTGCTAGGGCCTCTCCTAATTGAATTTGCCAAAATTCACATGAACTCAGATTTAATCCAATCAGTTCTACATCACATGTCTTTCAACATTGACAAAATATTTTTTTCTAATTGCGAGTCTCTTATGGAACCAAATGAATCAGAAAGGGATTAAATGAAAACCAGTCCAGATTGTTCTACACTTTAACCTTACATCTGTGCTTAATTAGGATGCTCAATTTCCCTAAACTCAAGTCATAAAATGGAAGTAATCTGTGGCCTGTTTGTCAGTCATTATAGGGCAGCAGACCTGCAAATCAGGGCAGGCTCAAATGCACAGGATCCTGTTCAATGTGGCCATTGAAGGAAACATGGGAGATGTTATTGTGCAGCAGGCTGGAAGGAAGTCAGGAGAAAAGTTTGCTGAGAAAGATGCATGTGAATGACCTATGTACTGAGAATGCGGCTGAGCCTTGAAAGAAGGGAGCAAACCAATGTGTAAAATGTGATTATTTAAGGCTCCCACATTCTGGCCACATGAGGCTCTTATGGAAGGCCTGATAATAGCTGGTGCTGGACAGTATCTTCAAACACAAAAAAGGCATCAGCCTCCTCTTTGCATCTGAACTGTTCTCTTAATAGTGCCAGCACCTTTGGCTGGTGTAACCTTTCAGAGGGTAATTTTGAGACATTACAAAATGACTGCACCACTACCCCAGCCCAGGGCTCTGGTCCTGGTCCTGCGCACCATGTGGGCCATCCATCTTTCCCTCCTGGTGCAGTCATGTGAGGGTCTGTCCCATAGAGCAGAGCAGGTAAAACTCCCCATAACCCTTTCCAAGGGCTTTTCTAAGGACCAGGATAATTTCCCTGGCTCAGTCTTGTAGTCCAGTCCCACATACTGAAATACCAGCTGAGACTGGTATTGTCACATGTGGTCTTGCTGCGTGAAGCAATGTCCTTGAACACCTTGGCTCCTTGCAGGCAGAAAAAGTAGCTGCAATTAACCCGCATCCTTAAAAGTGTGAGAAAGGCTTGTCATCTAGAGTTGTTCAAGATGCACTATCCAGGGCTACAGCAAATCACTAGAGCAACAATAAAACCCTACCCTACACACCAAGGTCTGTCATCATTCATTTCAAACATGCGCTTCAGAGTGTTGCTGTTATGTTTTTTTTTTGACATCTTGAGATCTGTATGAGAAATCCCCTGTGGACATGCTGTAAATCCATATCTACAGCAGTAAGTTTTCATTGCATCAGTGTTATTAAATATATATATGCACTTATATATATATTATTTGGCGATGCTGAATGAACAATTGGCCTTTAACTCCTCCTAGACTATTAGGTCGTACTATAGGTCAGTGAAAAAGTAATTTTCCCTAGATTTGTAATAAGGTCTGGGATTTGACCTATGACCCCAATGTCACAAGGTATTCATTATCTCCACACAGATGATATACAGGCAAAGAAACATATATTTTTTATAGAACTGGAAGAATTATATTTGATGGATACATTTTATTAGATGGATTTTATTACCTGGATAAACTCAATTAGCAGACCTCATTAATTTTGACAATGTAACTTATTTACATTGAGTTATTCTTTTTCTGACCATTAGCATTCAAAACATATAAACTGGAGCTCAGGGCACAGTTGAGTTTTTTTGGTTCAGTGGCCAAATGAAAAAAAACATGAGGGAAGAAAAAAATCTCCTAACCAGAACAGAAAGATTATTTGTATAAATGCAGAACGCTTCATTTAACATGGTATTAAATGAAGGGTTTTTTCTTGGTTCTTAAGTTAATATTTTTCTCTTTCGTTTTTGAAAAATATTAACTAACATTCAAAATGTTATTTCCTAATGAGAAGCTGGAATGTTTTGCTTCCAAAGCAAAAGAAACTAGCACTTTTGGGTATGGAGGTTGTTTGCTTTATCTTTATTTAGTAAATAGTTTCAATCTCCTGCATGTGGACTCAGGAAACAATTTCACTGGTTCATGAAAAACTTCCACCCACACTGAGTACCCCTATTTACAGAAAAATAGTGGTGACATGTAGTAAGCAGAATGTAAAAGGATAAAGACATAATTGAAAGACATCTGCATAAAATATACCCATATCAAAACAGACAGGTTGCAAGAGTTTTTTGGAGATAAAGCAGGAGTCTGTGGACCACTTGTCCATACAATTTTGTCCCTCAGCAGGTTCCCGGGTGCGATTCTGCCACGGCCACAAAAATACACCCTCTGTATGGCAGATGCCTCTGCCCCTCTCCTTACCAAGAAACAGGGGTGAGAGGCCATCAGCAGATTATGAGTTTCATTTCCTAATCTTAGGCTTCTTAATTGGGTGTCTGGATTAAGCTATGATTGGAGAGAAATAAAACTCCACCTGAGACCAATTCACCACACACGGCAACGCAACAGCTGGAGGGGGCTGGGAAGGGTGACCCCCCTCTTGGGATCCCGCTTGCTGCCCCTGGTTCAGGGGGAGCCCAGGCAATGTGCCCAAAGCAGGTGCCTCGCATGCGTGTGGTTAGAGTTAGCTGAGGTGAATCCCAGCCACCTCCCTCCTGGAATAAAGCATAAAATCATGTTAGCACAGAGCTCAATATCCAGGATGAAGTTCCCCAGAACTCAGCCCTCCCAGTTCCTGCACCCCAGAGCTGCTGTGAGCAGCAAGGTGGAGACACTCAGTGGAGGGAAAGCTCCCGGGGGTGTACAAGGTCTGATTATGGTTACATTAGGAAGAAAGGGACATAGGACAATGCTATTCCTGCTGTCTTCTAGTGCAGAGCGCCTCCTCTGAGAGCTTCTCTAGCCCACTGTAGTAAAGAACAGCCATTAGTGGCCACTGGCTTGTCTGAGGACTGGAGTGGGGTGGCAGTGCAGCATGAATAGCCAACCCTCTGATGCTGAGGATCCAGCCACTAGAAAAAGGTCCACTACTCCATTGTCAGCATCATGAAGCAGCTTTTATTTTGAGACTGAAATACTTGTGCGTCCATCCACTGAATTTCTGTTAAAAGACTAAACCTGCTTCGGGATAAAAAAACATTACAAGTGAGAAGCAATTTACAGTAGAGAATTGACCTATAAAACCAACGCATTTCCATTGCACTAATCCAAAATATATTTCAGGTCTGCAGTCTGAAAAAAGTCTTGTTAAAATGACCAGGCTGTTAAAATTATGGGGTTAGTGCAGCAAGCCTGTATATTTTAACAGAATTTTCCTGTTTTGGGCTGTAGTCCTAGGAAATTTTCTAATACAGTGACCTCACTCCTCAAAAAACAGTGGGAGGTTTAAAAGTAACGAACATCCCTGGAACTTCAGAGCAAGCAGTTTACAAATCTCCCTGCCTTTCAGACTTCTCCCCCTCCTGCTCATTTCTGCATCATCTCTCATACTGTCCTTTACACCTGGAATATTTTGGCCTCTTTCTATCTGCCAAATATTTTCCCTTCTCCATTTCAAATTCCTCCCTAATTCACTAACTTACTTCCTCCTGACTTCTCGGATCTGGGGCCCCATTCTCCCACACTGAAGCTCACTCAGGAGAAAATGCAATGTCCAGTGCATGTGCTCTGCAGTCACCTCTCGAAGCTCAGAATATGTGCATGCATGCACAGTGACTTGGAAGATACCTCCCTGCAGTCAGAACAGGAGTATTTCATGTTGTCCCAGATTATTAAACTCCTTTTTTTCAGGTGGGGTCCACAGTACTTGAGCCAGGATCCTTGAGTAATTGTGAAGAAGTCAGAGGCTCGAAGAAGGGAAGAGCAGCATCCAACTTTTTAGGAAAGCCGACTTCAGTTCCTGAGGGCTCTAGGTCCTGTTCCACAGCCCACGAAACTCTGTGGAAGGAATTCAGTAGGCTTTCAGGCACTATGGCAGAAGGGTTGCATCTCAGCACAGAACCACAGAGTCACCGAGAAACAATAAATTCCTGTAATGCAAAAGATTTCTTCCCCAATAAAATATTTCAGTGGAAAACATCTCTGTGAGCTGGAGAGGTTCACAGTGACCACTGGGAAGTCCCTGTGTGTTTGTGCCTTTTTTATTCAACCAGTGTAGAAATGCAACTTCAACTTAAATCCACTCCTATTATTAAGTATGTTGGGAGAATCAGAGTAAAAATAAAGCTAACAGATCTTTAATTTTTTCCTCTTTCTGTCCTCTTGCTTCCAGATGTTGCAGTCATCAGTACTTCAGACATTATAAAACATGGTAAATATGAAAGATTTTACAAGAAAACAAATCATGAGCATGACAGAATATTTCATAGCAATGTATTTTATTAGCATATAGATTATAGCACATAAGTGTAAGATTCAGCAAAGAGGCAAAGTCACCTATCTCAGCCTTGTCTGTGTCTGCTGTCACCAATTCACTCTTCCCACTCAAAAATGGGCAAATATTTTCCCTGTTCAACCTTTTGCCACCAGTGTGGCTGGAGAGACCCTCCCTATTAAATTTGATGTCATTTGGAAGCGTTATCTCTAGGCAAGGTTGTGTTTTCCTGGCACCAAGTCTACCTATATTCTATATTCTATATTCTATATTCTATATTCTCCTTTTGTACCACATCCCTGCTTCCAGCTCTTGTATGGTGTCATTTTGCATTAGAGGTCCACCATGAGCACCCTGTTTACTCAAAGGAGTCCTCTGATATCTGCCTGTCTTAGTGAGTACCAGAATGAACTGTTCTTTTGCTTGGAGAATGCTTGAGAGCATGTGTCCTTGAAAGCGTGCCAGCTTTTCTGAACTCCTCTGCCTTTCAGAGCTGTGTCCACTGGGATCACATTTACCAGTCTCCTAAATAAGCTGAAATCTGCTCTCCTAAAATCCAGCATCTACTCTCTGTTATTCTCCTCCCTCACTCCCTGCAGGACCTCCCACCCCACAAGTTGCTGGTTCACATATCCCCAACCCATTCTCCCTTGTCATTGACTAGCAGATGGAGTTATCCCTGGTTGACCTCCCCACTGTGCTTGTTACAAGAAGTTATCCCTGATGCCCTCCAGAAACCTTCTGTGCTGTTGGTGTTCCACACTTCCCTTCCAGTAGGTGTCAGGAATGTTAAACTCCTCTGTGAGAAGAAGGGTCTGTTTTTCAGGCCTCTCCCCCAACCCACACGCCCTTCACCATCCATCATCCATCCCACTGAAGAGATCCTTATATCCAGACTGATCTTCCACAGTGACAACCAGCCCCTTACGTCCTCATCTTCTCTGCCAGTCTCTCCTGGAGAGCCAGTACCAGGCCACGGCAGCCACTCCCAGTGTACAGGCTGACCCACCACTTCTCAGTTATTCCAACAACATTGCAGTTAAGTGGGGAAAAGAAAGTCTTCTGGTTTTAAATCTTGTTGTAGCACCTTGGGTTCATTTCTAGGTCTGTACCTGCAGACAAGGGCTCAGGAAGCAGAAATACCTGCATGCTTTGGGTATGACAGGAGGACCCAGCACCAGCCACAGTTCTTGTGGCCAACAACTGCCCTCTGCCTTGCAGAAGGCACAGACACCACCAAGCACTGGTGGCAGCAGGGTTAGTTCATGGGCAGGGGCACTCTGCAGGGGTCTGTACCTGTTCCCCTTCCATCTCCCCCACAGCTCCTTCATGGCTTTGCTCCTGTTGAGGGGGATAAGGATGGCACCAGGATGTGTAAAGCTAGAGAGGTCCAGGAATTTTCAGAAGCAGCTGGAGAGGTCGTTTGCTGCATGATGAGAGTCTGGGGCTGAAGTATTCAAAGCTGACCAGTCTGCTGGAGTCAGCAGAGACCATATGGAGATGCACAGGCTGCACTATCAAACCACTGTTTCCTCCACACTCCAAAGCATGCTCTATCGAAGAGCTCTGAATGTCTCACCCTCTCAAATGGCTAACAAATGTGTTTGATTATGTGGCAAAGCAGATTTTCAGATGCTGACAAAGCCTTGTTAATCAGGAGAGCAGAGCTTTATCTACAGAGATACACAATGTACAAGGAGAAATTTCAGCACCTCATTAGAAAAATAAATTAGTGTCTTCTCTGAGCTTGTGGCATGGGCAAAACATATCCTCATATGGTATAAACACTCGGTGAGATGAGCATCATAGCTTTACCATGATTTCACCATGTGAGAGTAAAACGTCCTTTCCAAACTGACACTAATCAAAATTTTATGCTACCCTAGGGCATGTTCTGGCTCCCCTTCTTCTTGTGATGATCTCCATCAACCATCAGATCATATAATTTAACATAACACAAAATATGGACCTCTTGACACAGATCACCTCCGGTACCCGAGGAGGGACAGTTCTAATTTATACCAGATTGCTTCAGACTACAAAAAACACCATGTCAGCGGAGGGCTAGCCAAGCACAGGTGTGCCTTACCCTGTCCAAAAATGCCTTTTCCTAGTCTCCTTTCCACTCAAACAGCAGAAGATGTGGGAGGGAGCTGGAAGCACCTCTCTGCACCAACAGAGAATGATGCCAAGCCGTAGTTAACACACTCAAGGGTCACATCCAAGATGTTCTGTGCAGAGGTGAAAAGAAAAAGAATCTGCTATTTTACTTTAAGAAAGAGTCACACATCAGGCAGAAAAAAATCCAGAAAACTTCAGAATTAAATGCATGAGAATATTGCCAGAATGTCAGCAAAAATTAGGCAAATTCCAAGTAATCTGGAGAAAATAATCCCTTTGAGTCAAACATTAATAAAAGTCTGCAGTGATATAGAGATGATCTCATGCTCATGGTTATTTCCCATTTGCAACCTTTTTCTTGGTGTAGTTTTGTGGGGTTTTTTAACTCCCAGATGCTGTAAAGTTAATTACACAATCACTTGTGTATTAAAAAAAAAAAAAAAAAGCATAAATAATACTGGATACATGAGTCACTACAGTGCAGCACAGAATGAAGGAAAATGATTGCCAGAAAAAGGTGATTTATACATAGTTCCAGAGCTGAAATTCTTCAGTATTGTTCAGGCAGATCCTGTCTTTTGCAAGGGAGAAATTTTCAGCTCAGTTTGCAAATTGCTGGGAACCTCCTCTGTGCACAATCTGGAAGGGCAGCACAACCCCAGCTGGAAAGTAATGCTTGCCAGTGAGGGGTAGTATAAGTGCAAACACACCTAGAGGAGAGTCTTTTGCAGATCAGTACATCATAATCCCTCTGCTCATTGTGCAAGGCAAGATGTAAGAAGTTGTGTCCTTTAAGGTCCCATTGTTTTGGGAAGCACATGCACTTGAGTACCACTGGCCTTCAAGCAATGCACAGTTGTGCCACCATCCTGGTGCTGGGGATGTATTGAGTGACTCACCACAACTGCAAATTTCCAGGATTTGAACATATAAATGTGGGTGCACAGGTTCACAGCAGTGTTTGGAAAGTGTAGATGTTCCTCCCTTTTTAAAAAAAGTGATGCGTTAAAAGTTGCTTAAGAATACATACATACAGCTGGCTTCAAAACAGTATTCAAGTTCCTCAAGCTTCCTTCCTCCTTCAAAAATATTCATGTTCACTTCCTCACTGGAAAGAGTATACCTGTGAGCAAAGACCAATGAGATCAGCCACCAACTTATTCACTCTAAAGAAAACACTCTGCTTGTTGAAAGACAATCAGACATCCAGGGCTATGCTGTACATTGGTCTTTGGGCCATAGCACATGATTGAGCCTCTTCCATAAGGATCCCAACCAGGTAAGTCACTAAATGCCTGTCACAGCAGAGAGGGAACGATAGTCATGCTGGAATGTGGTGTAGCCTGCTGTCAATGGAAAGGTGCTTGTGTGTAAATAGGAAAAGAGAAGATAGATTTAATATAAGTCAAATTCTGGAGACAGATAGATAATAGGGATCTGATGGTAGTATCTGGCCTTTGGTGATAACATTAAAAGTAGGAGATAATTTGTCTAATAAGTACTGCTGAAAGCTAAGAGATTTCAAGAAAATAATAATTCATAGGTTCAGAGAACTGGAGGCAGAGAGTTGTCATTTCATTTCTTAACAACCATTTTCCCAGCTTTTTCCTGTCTTTCTTCTGAAGGCTAATGGGTCATATTTTGGCACAGAAGATGACAGTTCACTGCCTCTGACTATTTGTAGTTAACTCTTTGACTCTGCCACAAGGGCTTGGGGGATTACTTTGTAAAGCAGATTTTAAAAAATATTTCCTACTACATTTTTCAGGTGATTAAACATTTTATTAACTTTCTTGCCATGAATTTTTATCAGACCAATGAGGAATATTCATTCCTAAGGGGTTTAAACTAATAAAATTATAAAATGAAAAGCTGTAACAAGGGCTTCATCCCTTGATCACTAAGTTTTTAAAACTGAATCTCATCTTTAACTAATCCTAACTATTTCTGCTTTTGAAAACACTTAGGTTTGCCTTTGTTGCACTGTGTATTTTAAAGCCCTGACACCTGGAATCCTGTGAATATGTAGGAAAGAAAGTTTCATCATAAAACCAAAATTAAATTCTCCTTGTGTTGTAAAAAGAAACATATAAACCCGTGATTGATGTAGGTTCCTAAACTGACCAGTTTTAGAGCCAAGAGGCATTGTTGTGATCGTCTCACTACTTTCTGTATAATTGAGCCTCCAGAACTTCCCTATATTTATTTGTGCTTCAAGATTAAAAGCTGTGCTTGCAGCAGAGTGGCTCTTTTAAATAAAAGGTTTCGTTTTGATTTTAAAATCTCCATTAATGAAGAATCTAGCACAATTCTTTGTAAATCATTCCAAATTATTAATTACCCCTGCCACTAAAAATATGCACCTTCTTTTCTTGGCCTGAATTTGCCTCACTTCAGTTTCCAGCTACTGATCTTATTATTCAATGTACCTTTGTCTACCAGACTGAAAAGCCCTGCATTACCTACATCTTTTCCTTGAGGAGGTACTTACAGACTATGTCAAGTCACTGTTAACCTTCTCTTTTGGAAGTTACTTTCCCTATTAGCTATCCTTTCATTTATTCTCAGAGTTCCTCTCTGAATTCACACCAATGTTTTTATAACCTTCTTGAATTTTAAGCACTGGATCTGGGTATAGGACCCCAACAAGAACAGCCCCAGTACCAAGAATGGCAGCAATAGTCCACTCCTTTTTTTTTTTTTTTTTTTTTTTTTTTTTTAAACCAACAGGAGCTGATTTAGCCCTTCTGGCCTTAGTGCCATGCTGGGAGGTCATTCATGCTTAGGTGACTTTCATCCTGGCCACAAATACAAAAACCCTTTGCAAAATTTGTCAAGCAGAGCTCTCCTGGAAATGCAAACTTCATGTTTTGTTCCCAGACTGATCATTTCATATTCAGTCATTCCAAAACACTTCTCCTTTGACCAGGTCCAGCATTTTCTCTCTCTGTCAGTGGCTGTCTCCAAATCATTGTCTCAGCTGTTAAGAACTCCATCGTTGATCCTTAAATTATTGCTAAAAATGGAAAAGAGCAAGAAAGTAAAAAACCACAGGGAATGTACCTTCTTGATGGCAACTCCCTGTTTATAATCAGATTTGGATGCACCATTGAATTCACTTTCAGTCTATTTAATGTGTGACATTGATTTTATAACATTCTGATTTGTTATTCAAGATATGTGATCCTATATGTAATAGTGTTGGAATTTTATTACACTGCAAATGCTATTGCTTCTATCAACCAAAGTTGTAATCACTTTAAAATTTATCCTGAGCTAGTCTGACAAGATTTTTCTATAAATAATTATTAATGACATTTTCTTCCTTTAAATTATTATTAATCTGGTCTCATATATGCTCTTCCAGTACTTTGCCAGGGAATGCTATCTAGCAGTTTTGATTACTTGACGTATCACTTCTGCTTTTTCTAAATATGAGTGCATCTGTTTTTTTTCTGAAAACTTTCTATTTCCCAGAATTTACTGAACCTCAGCATTAATGATCCATCATGCTTCTTAGCTCACAGCCTGAAACATCGGACATGATAATATGAAAAGCACTATTTTGGTAACTGTAATTGAATACCATCTTTAGACAGTGTGGAAGAGGGACTTATTTTATCATTATTGCATGACTTAAATGCACTATCTGTTTTTTTCTTGCTTCCTCCAGTCAGGATATAGAAAGGTTTATTGAATATTTCAGTCTTTTATTGACAGTTCTGCCCTGCCTAACTCATCAGTCAAACAACACTTTTATTGAGATTCCTTTTGCTCTTTAGATACCCAAATTCTCTTTCCATGGCCTTACATTGTGCTGGCTTTCCTTTTGTATCCTTTTCTTTCCTCATCAATTTTCTTAATTTCATAATTTGTCCTTACTGCTATTTCTTTTTTCTATATACTGTTTTTTAATTGCTATGAATGCTTTCTCTTCCCTTATGCACCTGGCTGTTTTTACACCTTCTTTCTTGACTTTATGTTTTCAGCACTTGGATAATTTATAAAAAAATAGAAAATAATTCAGTTTTTCATATTTTGCCTTTTCAGATCTCCTAACCTGACTCATATATACACTATACTATTTTTATGGAATGGGGCTTTTAGAAACTCTTAAGTAAATTTATCAATAATGTGAACTTTATGTTGTTTGCATAAACAGACATAGTCAATCCAAACCTGAACAGCTGCTGACTTCTACTTCTCAGCTCAGCTTCCATCTGTTAATATGAGGCCATTGGCCTCAACGAATGATTGACAACAAATTGTCCTGTGTTGGTTGTTCCCCTTTCTGAGCTAGCTATTGTTATCTATAATTTTGCAGAACATCAAGGGTACTTTAGTACTTGGCAGCATGAGACTTCCAACATGTGTCATTCAGACTGAATTCCTCCATGATAGCACAGCTTTTCTTTTCCTACACCTGTAGAAGGCTGTTTAGGCAGGCAGTCATCCTGCTCTCTAGTGTGATTTGGCAGTCAGCAATAGGATCCAGCAGCTCCCCATCTTCTGCTTTATGTTTTGGAACAGTAGCCCATAAGCATTTAAGAGTACTTGGCAGTGATTCAGAGGCAGCTGTTGCTATTTCCAGTGTAGACTGCCTTTCTCTGTTATTTTATGCAAATTCCATCAGTGCTTGAATAAAAGTTTCATACCACTGATTTTAACATTCCTCTCATGCCAATTTTCCTTCCGGTGGCTTATAACACCAAGCGGAGTGTGTGTGTGCTAATCAGTGAGCAAGTCCTTTCCTTTTGCTTATTACGGGGATCCTTGCAATCTTGGAAGCAATTAGAGTCTTTTCTTCAGGTCTCTGGCACCTTGATTAATTTTGTTCTGGGTATCTTGACTTTTCTGCTTTCTCTTTCCTTCACTACCTTGTCCTTTTGTTGTTATTTAGTTCAATACCTTTCAGACCAGCCTAAGCAGCCCATATCTCAAAACAACTAGTTTCCATCTGCTATGATTACTTCTGAGACTAGTTTACCAGCCTTTCCTCTCCACAAGAGAGACAAAAATTCCCTTGAACAAAACAATCTGTCCAGTGCCATTTTCCTCACCAGCAGCTCACTTGTGGACAGCATTTGGGTGCACCTTCACTCCGTCTGTTGTCTCTGGAGCCATGCAGTCCTGCATCACAAATGCTAGGCATGGCAGAGGCAACAGGACTGAGGGGGTGAGAGCCTTCCCTGGCAGTACATTCTCCTCTGCTGAGAAAAACCCCACTGAGACCCACTCTAATGTAGCTTTTTTTAAAGGAGGGTGAAACTTTGCACCATCCAATTTCATAACAGTGAAAGTCTTCATTCCTTGGCCATCAAGAACTTCTGCTGTTTTGGGTTTTTTTCTTATTGGGCTGGATCAGGAACATGAGGCTGTGGGGGCCAACCAGGGCTCAGCTGATAGAGATGGGCTTCACACTTCTCAGAGCCCTCAGAGAACAGTTAAGGGAAAGAAAGATTCCTTCCTTGCCAAACATGCTCAAAATCTTGTTGCTTTCCAGCAGGATCTCTGGTTCCTCAGTGGGGGTCTTTGGGAACATTGCATGCTGAGATGCTGGGTTGCCCTCTGGGATTTAGGCTGGTCGAGTCCTCCCTAAACATAAGGTTTAAGTTCAGACAAACATAGCCAGGAAATAGGCTTGATTCCCTCACTTTCTTCACAGCTTGTAGAAGAGATCGATTCAGCAGAAAGACAAATGTCATGTGTATCCAGGCAGCTTTATGCCTCAGCTTCTGCAGGATTAAAGGCTGAAATCATGCTGGTTTTGCAGCCTGACAGGTCACACTGGAGGAATGGTCATTCCTTGGCAAGTATGTATGGAGAGCAGCAGGTCCAAGTGAGACCTTCCTTAGAGTGTAGGAAGTTTTCTTCTTTCTTTTTTCACCTACACAACAGTCAGCCTGTACCCTAAGATAATTATTGCACTTTTGTTTCCATTCTGCTGTTTATCTGTTTAGCATCATCCCATACATTCTGTGTGACGCTCTGAGAATCATTGAGCTTTGCTGCTCGTCACTGACTTTCCTGCCAAGCAGAGTTAAATCCCAAATTCTTTTTTCCCTCTCTGTTTTTTTTTGTGTTTTTTTTTGTTTTTTTGTTGTTGTTGTTGTTTTTTGGGTTTTTTTGTGGTTTTTTTTTTCATACATTGATTATATCAGTAGAGTGAAGGAAAATATTACAGGAAGAGACAGTGTGGTAAGAGAGGCATTGGAAGGGAAGTCAGCATATATTTGTGCTGTCAGTTTTAATGCATCATTTGTTGACTCCGTATATTTTTTTGGTCCAGAAATAGTTTTTGCATATCTTGTCCATCTTCTGTTTTATCCTGAATTGAGATGTTAGAGTTTCATGTTCTTTATTGAGTTTAGGCTCCTTTCTTTGATTCTTGGGACAGATACTCATTTCCCAGGTCTGACAATTGCAGGGGATCTGTGCAATGGCTAATTCCTTCCAACAGGACCTTTTCTATACTGTTTGATGAGATGATGTCATGGTTTCACCCCTGCTGTGAACCAAGCATCATGAAGCCTTTTGCTCCAAATGTCCCCACTCTTTCTCTTCTTACATCCCTAATCAGCCTCTGAAGAGGCCTTCAAATATTGCCAATGCTGACTACATTGCAAGTTGTCACGGAGCAGTATTGGGAAAAGTTTTAAACCCAGAAGTTTTCAGGTACACCCACAGCCCCATGTTAGCCACTGAAAAAAAACACCAGCCCCAGCCAAAACCAGTGCAGATGATCATAATAATATTTTTTCACCTTTAAAATTGTGTATAAGTAATTTCTTTCTAGAAACTGCACAGCACAGCCAGCTCCAAAAAAGAGAATAGGTGCTTTGGCAGTCTAAAGACTGACAAATACTACTTGTCACACACACAGACAGATCCCTTTAGTCATTAAAAACGGCTGCACTGTCTCTTTTTAAATAGAGAATAAGGACTGGGACAGCATCAGGCTTCAGGAAGTGAACCATTGGAAGTGAAGTGTTTTTTCCTCAAGTAATGTTAAACCCTCAGCAAAAAAAGATATTGGGGGAAGAAAGCACAACACTTTTTTCTCTTTCAACTCTTTGGAGAATAACTATAACTATTACTAGGGAAAAAAAATCTCGGTGTATCCTGTTGACCACTGCTAGCAATGTCAGATATTGTCTGCATGACCCTCATTCAGTGCCAGCAGACAGAGGTGACACTGAGATGATGACACCCATGACCTGTAGAGCCAGCAGGCACCAGCTGATAGCCAGTGGATCTTAGAGTCCCTCACACAGAGATAAAGAGCAATGCTGTGTCCTGTGTGCACTTTAAAGGTCATCTAATCAGGGTTTTAACATAATCATTTTACAGAAAGAGAAACTGAGGCAAGAAGATACAGAGTTTTCTGCACTTTATACAACAGAGCCAAAAATATCACTTTCATTTCCCAAGTTCCCTAAAAGATGGTTAAATCACACTCCTTAATATTTGTACTATTCAAATGCTAAAACACAGTCATCTCTGCACAGGGGCAATGGGACAGAGCCACACAGGCTATCTTAGAAGCACCAGCTCAGATTACCTGTTAAATATCTGTTTCTGTGTTTGCCAACAGTCCTAATGCTTTAACATGAGCATTAAGATCAGTCCAGGCATCATTCTAGCTCCTGGAAAACAAGGCAAACATTTGGAAGATAAGTGGTGGGACAAATTAGGTTGAACTGATACCTACAAGGGTATCCTTGAATATTATTTTTCTGGAATTGACTGAGAAATTGTATGTTTATTCTTAATGGAGTGAGAGTTTCAAACCCACCAAAACAAACACAAGAAACTGCTGGGTGATGCAGCTCACAAAGTTACTACATGAGACAGAAATTCAGAAAGCTGCTTCTACTGTACTTACAGTGCCCAAGTGGAGACCTGCTGATTCATGTAACACAACAGACATCATACAACAGACTGGTTTCTAAGCCATCATAGGCAGAGAAAATATATTTTTCCCTTTAAGGAAAGATCTAGAAGAAGAGGAGCAATGATTTTCCTTTGCATGTCAGGCCAACTATTTGGATCATGCAGGTGCTGCTACACAGATGCTGTTGGCTGAATCCTGCACAAGCACATGTAGGGGAAGCTGCCTGTAGGATAGATACCCTGGTGACAGAGAAGGATTTCAGAAATTGATTTTGTTTTTTCTTGCTTCCTAACTGGAAGACCTTGAGAAGATACCTTGAAATACTTATGGACTGAAATGGGAAGGAGGAGGGAAGTGTGTAGCATTTAAGCCTGAAAAGGCAAAGCAAGAGAATAGTGGATCTCAGCCATGGACATGGTGGACTACCTTTTGTCATCCTTTGAAATACACAAGCAGCTGCTGCATGTATGGACATCCAGGTAACCCAAGAAGAGAAGCAAACTGCAGGAACTGAATGAACGCAGTAGAAACCCATGTCCAGCAGAAGCTGGAATATAAGAGCTGCAGACAAGACAACCAGTCCCTAATTCCTCTTCTCCTTTTAATGCACTGTCTGATCCTGTAGAGGTTAACACCAGAACTCCACAGCCACCTAAATGCTCATTTTCACCAGTAATCTGGAATCTAGTAAAATCTCACAAATCCATGATTGGGTTTCTACTGTATTTAATAGAAGCACAAAGAAGTTCAGTGTGAATGTTGAACATGCCACTCAGAATTGAGAAATTTAAAATTAGGTAATTTGGAAGTTTTCTTGATCCTCACAATTCTTTGAAGCAACTAAACAAGATGTGCATTATCAACAAAAGAAAAAACAATGTGGGAGGAAAGATAACATATTATCCATGTAAACAGGAGAAAAAAAAACAACACTGAAATGACCATCCATTATAGCTCACTATTCGCAGATACACTTGCAAAATAAATTCTCATTAAAAGGAAAAAAAAAAAAAAAGAGGGAGAAGCGGAATAATTGCCATTATATGTCTGAGAGAGTGTTCTTCCATTAGCTGCAATTAATACAGTAATGGTAAATGAAAATAATTTCCCATTTTGTACTTATTGTGAGGAAACATTAAAGAGGAAAAAAAAAAGGTAAGTGAAATGGAAGAAAAACAAAGCATAATAATTAATATATTGATGATTAGGCATTATCTCTGACCTGATCGATCATCATGAGGTTTTGGTTTTATTTAATTAGCATATGGTAATTTCATAGAGAATCCCAATGTGCCGATGAAAACTGGCATGTGAAGACATTGACCTTCTGCTCACATATGCAATATCTTCTTACAGTGCTAACAGCCTATATGCATCACTGCTAAAAGGCTTCTGTCTCACAGGAGATCCCCTGTGTGGGGGGATATCATTACCGCCTACAGCGAGATCAGAGTTTGGCTCTTGGTGTGCAGGAGTCCGGGGAGCAAAAAGGAAATTGGGTTTGCCAGAATAATAATTGGGTGCTATGAGATTATGGAGTGCCACCATAAACTGAAAATGAACAGACAAGTTTCTTTTTGTTTGTTTTATTAAATGCTATTATTGTTATTTATTATGTTCTTGGACATCAATTTTCTCAGAGTTGCTAACAAAGTGTCACATAAATTCAGCCTGTCCCTTTCTGACCCTTATAACATCATGCAATTTTCCTCATTCACCCTTAATTTGAGGTATAAACTAATGTGAAAACATGCTTTTTATTAAATGGCAAGTTTTCTATTAAATGTATTTCTTTGTAGTAGGAAGCAACTGCATAAGAAATAAGTATCTTAGCCAGACCTCCTGCATTCTTCTCCCAATACATAAACAAAAGAATATGTATGTGTTCCATTTGCCAATTGCAAAATAATAATAATGTTTGATGGGCAAATCTCAGCTGTCAGGAGAGAAGACAGACAATTCTGCTTCTTGAATGCTATTGACTTCATGGGGCCAATAAAACAACTTGCAAATAAAAGAAAGAGGAACTGATTCATGTCCTAAGATTGTGTGACGTAGCTTTTTTCTGTTTGTATAATGTTGTGATTAAATATGGTGGGCCCCTAGGGAGTGAATTTTTATTTGAAGGTTAAGCCAATATTAGCAAAAAATAAAATAAAATTAATCAAATGGCCCAGAGCATCACAGCCACAGTTGATTCCAAGAATGTTTGGTTACAAAATGAGCAACTGACTAATTGTGTAAATGCTGTTAATTAGCTGTGCAGAGCCCCTAACTGGGCTATTCCCTGTAACTAATAAGAAATCAATTAGCTAATGAAGTGGTCATTAAATGCTATGCTAATCTTAGCTGGGATATTTTTAATGTTTCTTCTTCTTTTTCTTTTTTTTTTTTCTTTATGATCCTTCCTAATTGCCATTGCCATACGGAGCTCACAGCTTTCAGCATGTCTAATGAAACATCATTATATCATAACTGGCATTCTTGGAAGAGTTAGTGGCAAACCTGCTTCCCAATTATTTTTAATTGCCAGACATACTCATAACCGGGCCTTCTACCAAGTAGTTCAGATCCCTGCACTGTCATGTAATATACCCAAAGATTGTGTTTTCTTTTCTTTGCATATGCAGCATGATGGTAGCCTTGGCCACAGTGAGGGATGTGCATAACACCCTAAACAAGGAACCTGGGTGGCTGCCTTTGCTGTTCCTTTGATTGGAGCCTGTGTAGACCCGGCATCACCTTCCCACTGAACAGCTAAAACTAGACAAATCTAGGTGAGGTTTTACCTTTATTTGAAAACTTCTGGTGCCCAGTAAACATTATTCTCTACCAATGATTCCAAACTTCTGGGTGCTTGTGCCAAAACACTGCAATTTAGCAATTATTAGGTTTTGCAAGTTGGAAAGTGTGAATGTCTTCAGTGATTTCCACAGGTTTTGTCACTTTCTAAGAATTCATTATCACCATTTATTTATGTCTGTAAATTCCAACTTTGAGAAGGCATAAAATGTATCTTTAGGTGTCACGGCTGCAAAATCAGTGTCATTTGTTTAACAGAGCCTGCTGTAAGAGGATGGAGGCAAGAATAAGTTCCAGTTTTTAAAACACTCCTGCAGAGTTTTTATTTACCAACCCGTCATCTATCTGGTAATGGCATCATATTTAAACCCTGAATCTCAATGAACTTCCCTAAATCTACTTGTGCTGAAGTAGGTTATATGTCAGGATTAGATGGGCTCCTCCCCACCCCCCACAATACAATAGTCCTCAGGACATCTGTGCACAAAATACATGCTTTTTAAAAGAATGTTTTCAAAAGAGAATCTTGCCTCTCTCTCTCCCTCTCTCTCCTCCTTCCTTTTTTGGATAACATGCAAATTGAATTGGTTAATTCTGCGCCCAAGTTTCAGGAAATCTGCCACCAGCAGCTGCCACTGTTTCAGATGTCAGGAGGATGCAGATACACTGTGACATTTTGTTCATTAAATAAACAAACCAGGTTCAGGCTAACAACATTAGGTAGAAAGCCCCATCAATTCTTGTACATTTAGTTCACGTAATAAGAAGTGACAATTGTTCCTTAGCTTCATAAGCACTATATTGAAGAACAAAAGGAAAAAGCATACATAATGTGGCAACAGCAACAACAGTTGCCATAAAATCCTGCAAGGTTGATTTAGATTAATGAGGCACATAACTTTTTGCCCAAGGCTACTTAAAACAAATATGGCTACAAACATGGCTACTAGGGGAGAGGAAAAAAGTCAGGTTTTTTTTTCTCTTATCTACCATTTTGGTCTTATCTGATTCGACTATCAAATAAGAAGATTATTCCAGCAATAGCCCCTCTGCAGCAGAACAAAAAAATTCACATAGTAGTATAAAAATAAAAAGAAAACACAAAAAAACCCCCCACGGTTGTACATTTCAGTGGCATGTTTTATTAAAAAAAGTTAACTAGTATGTTGACCTTAGATTAAAATGATAGAGATACAAAAAATTCACATTAAAAGCCATATGTCTTTTCCATTGTTACAAATCAAGCTACCTAAAACACCAATGTTTCTGGCTTTTGCATCACTCAAATATATTCTGGCTTCTACATCTAGGAATGCAATCTACATTAAATTGTCAAGCTAACAGGTACAATTTAACAAAAAAATCACCAAAACTGGAAATTCAGTAATACCAAAATAAAACAACAAAAGTATATTGTCAAAGAGGAAGAGTGGCCTATCTGAAAATGAGACTGTCCTAAGGCTTGGATATTATAGATAAGGCTGTCAGTCAGACTTAGACTGAAAGGTAAAGACAATAGAAAAAAATCCTCACACATTAATATGTATAGCACCATGATGTGGTTTTTAATATTCCAAAGGGACTTCAGCAACTCCATGGGAAAAAAAGCACCAAACCTGAGGCTGGCTTGTGTAAATCCTTGCCAACGGCAGCAGTCCCACTGGAGGACATGTTACATGGACAGGCGAACAGTTCCCCTTTTCTCACATATCCTCTTGTCCCCAAGGCATCTGCTATGGGGCACTCAGCTGACGCGTGGGGTGGCTGTTGCCAGCACGACAGCAGCATTGACAGCCCACCACCACTAGCTCTGTGATTTTTTTCCGGGGTTCCTCTCCTTCCTGGTCCCTGTCGTCCACATTGCCAAAACCCCAGAACCACTCTGGAGGATTTCCAAAGGCCTGCCTATTCCCAGAAAGGCAGTGAAGAGATGGGGATGTCATTCTTAGTGTTCCCATCCCATGCTACATGTGGGGTGCCCTGCCCCCACAACCAGATTTGGTGCTGGTACCACATTTAGCTGGTGGCTTCCAAAACACACTCCCATCCAGCCACCTCCCTGGAGCCTATCTGTGCAGAGGCTGAAAACAGGAAGTTGCTCCAAAGCAGATTCACATCAATTTAAAAACAAAGATTTTTGGGCCCTTCTGATTACTTGCAAATATACTCCTGCATAGTGTCAGCGATCCCAGATTCCTCCACCTGTTGTTAGGACATCCCCATCCCACATGGGACACATGGAGCAGAAGGCTCACCCTTTCCGAAGGAGAATGGGGAAAGATGAGCAGAGAAGTTTTGAAGCAGATGTGCAGGTGCCCTGTGGCTTGGAGGGCTCTTGGGTACCTGTGGAGCCCAAACTGAACGTTGCTGAGAGCAGACAATGCATTTCCAGTGTCAGCTTTCTCATGTTCTCAGGGGGTCCCTCAGAAGGCAAGCTCTGATCCCCCCTAAGGCTGCAGGTGGAGAAAAAGCACAGGCAATGGTGCAGAAAAAAGAAATGTTGCATCTGCAATCTTGCTCCTACTTTCTTTCTCGTTCACTTGTATGAAACCTATTCCAGGTGTGGTGTGGTCTGAATCAGACATGAGGGAGAATTTTGCCAGGAAGTTGCAAGAATAAGACAGTGTTATCAGTAGCACAACCCCCCAGCTTGGACTAGGTGTTACTGGGGGACCACGGAAGTTATTTCTGAGGGATCTCCACAGGCACAGACTGTGAATCAGCCCAGATCCTAGGGGAATCTGCATTTTGACTGGAGAATGCTGTGCATCCAAAATTTAAAAAGAAAAGAACTAACATTTATTCATTGGATCATTCTAGATTACGTTACATTTAGCAGCAATGGAAGGCTCAGGCTGTAACAGAAGCAACTAATTTCTTCATTTCTGCAGACTATTTTTCTTCAGGATGAGATAACATATTCTTAACTTCAAGAATTCCCACTTTTTGGACTAATTCTTAAAATATTATGATGGAAGCTCTGCAATGAATGAGAAGCTTATTTCCTTTTAAGTGGACCAATTAATTTCCCTTGTGTTGCAGTGCCCAACAACACAAAACTTGCATGAATAACATTACCACAGCAGTGACATGCCTATTTCCAGTAAAAATATAGATACAGTTTTAATTTCCTTGATATTAACAGCTTTCTAAGTGAAGAAGCATGATAGATGTTTCTTTGCAAACTGAAATAAACACTGCAAAATCTTGAAAAAGGTTGGATAAAATGACATAAGGAGTGGATCAAGTTTAGTAGACCTCCCGTTAAAAAGAACTGTTATTCTGAGCGGCATTTTCAACAAACAATAAAAGAACAATAACTTTTGCAGTTATTCTCTTGGGTAAGATCTCTGGTATTTCAGTAACAGGCAGATGGACCTTCTTTCCTCCATCCCTTCTTCTCTCCCTCCCTCTCTCTCTGCCTCTTTCCCTTCTTCTTCCCTTTCCCTTTCCCTTTCCCTTTCCCTTTCCCTTTCCCTTTCCCTTTCCCTTTCCCTTTCCCTTTCTCCTTCCCCTTCCCCTTCCCTTCCTTTTTTTCCCTCCTTCATTCCAGCATCAGGGGTTTGTCATATTGAAGTTGTAACTCAACCCTTGAATTATCTCTGACACCAAACATACGAATTTGCACACCTTCATGAGATTTTGGGAATAGATGTGCTTTTTTAATGTAGTAGTTAAAAGCTCCCATTGGGAATTGGTACTGCAAGGACAAAAAACCATTTTGAACCCTGCCTGCTTGGTAAGCCAAGTACCATAAATGGTTTGAGTAACAAAGAAGGGAAATATAAAGGGGACTAATTTCATCCAGGTGTTCTGTGGAGTTTACAAAGTACGACTTAAAGTCCCAGTCACTGTGGGTGAAGAGCTGCCCTAGGTGGAATTTATATAGATTTATATGAAACAGGTAATTTACCAAATCAAAGTAAACTAATTTAAGCAAGGTTTAAACCAGTTTATATATGTCTACTTGTAGGATTTGCATCAGTATCACCAGCTTTAAAATCATTTAAGTTGACAGCACTCCAGATTTTCTAATGTTGGTGGGTATGTTTGACAAAAAATGATGTGACCTGAGCAAATCAAATGCAGATTAATTATTCATTTCAGAAACAATCTTCACACTGTAGCCTATAGATAACTAGGGTGGAAAAAAAAAAAAAAGATAAAACAGGAATACATGTAACCAACTAT
Organism: Pardalotus punctatus; assembly: GCA_013400915.1. NCBI lineage: Eukaryota > Metazoa > Chordata > Aves > Passeriformes > Pardalotidae > Pardalotus > Pardalotus punctatus. Next base: position 163,525 of record VZTX01029401.1, read on the forward strand.
TTTTAAATTAATATTTCTTTTTATTTTTGAAGTTCACTCTGAAAAGTTCTGAAATTACCTCCAGAACAAAAGAAGGAAGAAAATTCACACAGAACCTGTCATCACCTCCCACCCTTCCCAGTAGACCCCAGCCACTGTGTTTCTTGCAAGCATTGAGAAGCTCAGTAGAGAACCTGGGACCTTTGCAAAAGAGATAATATCTTCCCCTTCCCCATAGTGACTGCAAATTTCCCAGCCTTGTGTCTCCTTAATTTTTGGATCTTTGTCCCAACCTATTTCTTCAATAACCAATTAAATAAATGCCTATGCTTTGTGGCTGTAAGATTTTTAGCTATAAAAGCTGCCTTGTGGTACTTTGCCTCAGCCAGCCTCTAATAATTCTCTTTCAGCTCCCCGGGTCTGCAGATCTGCTCTGGTGCTGTGTGTGTAGTTAACAGCTTCCCCCGAGCAGCTACAGAGGTTGCCACAAAATCACGGGGCTTGTGTGTACGTGGAAAACACAGCCATGAAATTAAATTTTCCCTCCCCATAATTAATAAGAGTTAAACATTTGTGAGTTTGTTGTTGCTTTTTAAAGTATTGAAGCCGAATAAAAAAAATACAAGCATTTTGAAATAAAAAGTAAACATTTTTTCTAAAAGAGTTTAAGAAAAAACCTCAATACTGTGCAATTTTGCAATTGGAAAAATAAAAAATCCCCTTTTTTGGAAGTTTCTTTAAGGAATTCTTTAACATTTGCCGTGGACATATTTTATTTCTGAGGCTGATTCACTGTAATATGTAAGCATGCATTAAATGCATAACAACATGAATTATCTCACCGACTTCAATGTGCCTGTTTTCATTCTGAAAGCAAGCACAAGCTTTAGAGCTCCACAGAGTGAGAGGCAAAGTTAAGAATCCTCCTGCTAGGCATGTTGCTGGTGATTGTACATTTTGCAGGGGTCATTACACGAAATACTGTCCTTACAAATAAACCATGATTTTTATGAGAACTGTTCTTTGGAGATTCTGTGACCATACAAGCGCTTGGTGAAACAGGAGAAACAATAAGCAATTGATCTGCTTGACAGCATATTGCCAGCACATTTTTAGGGGAAATGCATTGAACCCTGAAACGAGGTAATAGATGTTCTTTCTCTGAAACATCCAGAGCATCTCTTGGAGCATGGCTTGAGCTGTACTGTGCAAGCAAATTCTGAGGATCTTTTCAGTTCATGTCTCATTTTCCTACTCTGCAAAATCCTGTGTAATATTCAGACTGAATCAGGCAGAAAAAAAACCAGGTTTTTGGGTTTTTTAAAATAAAGGGGTGCAAATCACTTAAAGATACAGGTAAACCTCAGTCTTTGCATCATTTTTAAACAATTGTGCATTGGGAGTTTGAAGTTTCTTTTTTAGCTTTGATTTTTTAAATAGAAGTCTTCATATTTTAGTTCCTCTTAAGCCTCCATTTTGAAAGCATACTATTTGTTCTCTGTTTTAAGCAAAATGAATACTGGATGCTACAAGAAAAATTTGTAAAACCAGGTCTTATTTGTGTCTTTATCATGAGCTGTTATTTCATTGTGATTAAATATGCAACCTACAGAAAAATGGGCTATCAATTTGAATGATTCTGTCAGAAAGCACTTAAAGGAAGCAAATATCAGAATTGATATCTAAGATATATCAAGGGAGGCATTAAAAATTCTTTTAATCTGTATTATGCCACTGAGATCTGTAGAAAACCTATGTAAAATTTTGGATAAACACATTTTAGCCCACTATGTGTTACAAAAATGATTTCTGTAACAGTGAACAGAAAAAGTACATTTTGTTCTTGTCTCATTAATCCAATAAGTTCATGCAAAATTATTGTAATTACCTTTACTGAAGCACGATGTACACCTATGTCGGTGTGTATATTATAAATAATAAATTATTATTATAAATGGTTAAATTATTCATTGAGGATAAATTATCTGACAAATACAGGCACTTTTTTCCTGCTTGTGACTTGTTTATTCTCTGAAAATATTCCTTTTTGCATGTTTTTTTGAATAATGAAAGTTATTCAGCCTAGCAAACTGCTCGCTTAGATTGCTCACGATTTGATTATGTGTGAATTATTTGTGAAACAGGAACACGTTGGTCACATGAGTCTGGGTCTGGTTGAGTGGCTGGTGGGCTGGCAGAGGGTCCCAAGGATCTGTGGGTGGGGGTGGTCACTGCAAAAACGCACACACCTCTTAGAGTTACACCTCCATGGCTTCTCACCCAGCATGTCATCAGCGTTCACAGCATGTCATGTACCATCTCCCTTGAAAGCTGATAATGTGACAGGGATCATGATCTTAACGGAATCAATGTATAATTAATAGCTTATAAAATCTTCAATGAGTGAACGAGGAGCCCCACCTGGGGATGGGAGGGATGAAATGAACAATTAAGATGGGCCGAGGACGCTTCACAGCAAGTGGATTTGGAGTGAAAGGAAAACAGCCTGGCAGCAGACTATGTGCTGAGTCCCTTGTAGGGCTGAAACAGATGTTTAGACAGGTCACAAGCTTTCTGGGTATTTAGCCAGAGCCCATAAATACCTGAGGGCCCAGACAGAGTGACCCCCTAAAGTTCTAACCTGATAAATAGGGATATGAGGATGGGGAGGAGTGGGACACAAGGGTCCAGACCTAAGAGAGGTGCAGGGCTTGTGAGGACCCAGCATGCCTCCAGCTGTCCCTGCTAGGACGTAATAACCACTAGCGCTTGTAAGGCTTAGGAGAACCCCTCTGCTGCGGCCACGTGTGCATGCAACCCCTGGGCAGTCCCTGCAAGCTGCAGGGCAATCTTTGTCTGGGGTCCCATTTCCCCAGCTCTCAGGTGGTCTGGCTGTAGTGGGTGAAGGGAGCGAAGACACAGCTGCCAAGCACAGCAGCCAGCCTAAAGCCATGCATGCAGGCTTGCCAAGGGACCCTAAAAATCGTCAGCTTGGGGGCTGCTGCCAAGGCGGAGGCCAAGTGGCTGGGAAGGAGGTCCCACTGCTGGGCATTGCCCAGCCCGGGGCGGGCTGCAGAAGGACATCCCACAGCGCTGGGGAGTCCCTGAGTGTCACAAAGACAAATGTTGGAAGGCGAACACTCAGCCAAGCAAAAGGCAACAATTAATATTTCAGTTTGCTCACAGATGCCTTTGTCTTGGCTGCTCATGCGGAAGTTCACTCTAAGAAAGGCTATTGTGTTGACAAAAATGTGTGCGAGAAAACGTTTACAGAAAGCAACTAGAGGAGGGCGGGCAAACAGCAAGGGCAGGGTCCCCTGGAACCGGGTGGGTTTTCAGGAGCACCACTGTTTCCTCTGAATTTGTTTGCTTCTGATCTGACTGCACTGAACCAGTTCTCATAGTGGGGGTGTGGCTCCATGCTGCCCAGCCACAAACTCCCTCTTTCCAGGGACGTGGGGCAGGTGACAAGAGGATGGCCCCGGGCCCCTGGAGCCCCAGGATGTGGTGTCACATGTGCAGTCCATGGGATGGAGGGGATTTATTCCCATCCTGTATCCTACTGCCAAGATGCCTTAAATTAAAAGCAGTGGGCCAAATCCAGTGTGTCTGGTTGTTTGCCTCTGATTTCAGCAAAAGCTGGATGCACATGGAATTGTGACAAATTTGACCCTGCCGCCTGCTTGCTCCTTACACAGCAGGAGAGCTTTGCTGCCTCTTACAGCAGCTTCAGAGCACCATGGGTCTGAGGAACGGGGGATTCAACTCAGGTAAAATTCTGCCAGTTTTCCAGCACATCAAGTACCCAAAATCATGAAAGCCATGTTTTCCTGATGTTCTCTTTCATTGAAGATTAAGCCTCCATTTGTTTTCCAGCATTTGATGTTTCATTCCTAATGATCTCTAGTCTCGGTACCAAAGTTGTCTTCTTGACAGCAAATGCCAAGTGTGATTACTCACCCGGCTAAAGATCCTCACCTCCATCTAATGGCTGTGCTCAGGAATGTCATCACTGTGGGGATGTCCTGGCCAGGCTGTCGGCAGCCAGAGCATCCCACCAGTGTCTGCACTCTCTTTGCTCCCTCCCTCCCTCCTTCTCCTTCTTCTTTTTTTTTCCCCCACTTTGGTTTATTATAACTGCACAAAGGCAACAGTAAATAAGGAAAATATGCTTCCCAGCAACCAAAACTGACAAAGACAAAGATGGCATGTTTATATAATTAGTTACACAGCTAACTTTTTAAAGCTTTTCTTCCTTTTGAATACCCCAAAACGACTCTGCTGAAATAGATGCGGGGCAAAGAAACTGGGTTGGGGTTTTTATCCCCTAAAAGCCATTATAGACTTTAGGTAACTCCTGAGTCTTGGAGTCCCTCTGTGACTTCTTTCTGTTGTGAGAGCAATTAATTAAAAGTTAATTAAAAGGTGAAGTTTAATATGTAGTTTCCTTTAGCTAATCCTCCTAAGGCAACTTCATATGGCACTAATGTACCCATTTTGTTGATGCTAGAAAACAAAAAGGCAAGATTGTCTAATTAAGAGGTTGGTGTTTAACAAGAGAGAGGTTTTCTAATTGGTGACTCTGAGTCCAAATTAATCTTACCGCTACACATTTAAGCATTTTCAATCTAACTTGGATTTTTCCCCAAGAGTTTGCAAAATGTGAATTATTTTCAGCATCTCTGACATAACAATATTCAGCCTACTTACTCCTTCTGTGCTCACACCCCTTTGGGACCCAATTTGGATCCCCCTCACTGCTTGAGCCACCCTTCTCTGATTCCAGTTTAGGAACCCTCTGAAGGTCTTTGCTGAGCAGGCTGGCTTTAAAGGTGGAGTTTCTTCGCCTTTCAGTATGTTTTCACTCAAATATCTAAATATGTGTTGCATTTCCACAGACATTGGTTATTTTTCTGGTAATACATTTTAAATGCTTTGCAGAAATGGACACACTCCATTTGATTATGCTGGTGCCAAATATATTTTTTGTCTAATAAAAGACGAAAGCATAACTGTATTCCTACCAATTCTGGTTTCTTTTGACAGTAGCTGCTGACTTCCTGTACTTGCAGTGGGAACACAGAAAAAATGAAGAACACTACTCCCCCCTTAAAAATTATGAATTTACACTGTCCAGACACACTTATGAGAAAGGGAAAAAATATCCTAAGTTGCTATCGCTCAGCCAGTTTTGGCCACCTAGACTTTAATTTTGGAGACCATGCTGGTAACAGTACGTGGAAGAAATCTACAAACTATCACAAAAATAAAACAACTACCTCAAGAGAAAAACACTCTAAAATATAGGCTATCCAGGACAGTATTTCCTTTCCAGAAAAATGGAGATACTAACAATGAAAAAACTCAGTGTGTTCATCAAGGACTGTCATAAAACCAGACAAAAAATTGTAGCCTGCCCAGAAAATGGAAGTGTTACCTCAGGGCTAAACAAGGTGACATTTTATTTGCAATGTTTTACATTGATTTTTGTTTCTGTGGTCATCACCAGTGACTTTGCCCCCCCGATGTGCCAGTGGTTTTTTCTGTGTATATGAAAAGCTGCTTCTCCTTTAAGAGAAGGCACATAGACACAATGCTTTCCACTTTTTATCTCAGTGAACCTCATGCAGTAATCTCATGATCTCTGGTTACTTCTGAAGGTTAAAAAAATACCTCTCGCCAACATGGCACTTTTCCACAACATCTATACCCCCTGTCATTTCTTCCTTCTCTTTTGTTCATTTAAATGCTGCCCAAGAAGAGCCAAAAAGAAAGAGAAAGGTCAGGGGAAAAGCAAGAGAAAGGTCTCATTTTCTTTGCAAAACCATGGAAACTCCAGTATGTCCACTTGCGCTTCTCGGACACTGCAGACATGCCATGCTGGACTCAGAGCTGTGCAGTCAGAAACTATTTCTTGTCCACTAAAAAAACTCTTCTGGGTACGCCTTCGCATCCATGGTATGGAAGCTAAAAGTGGGATTTGCCTTACACAATTCTGGTTTGCAAAGTACACACCAGAAAAGAAAAGTTTAAAAAAAAAAAAAAAAGAAAAAAAAACCCCTTGGTTCCCATACAGGAACGCCCAAGCCTTCCGGTTTGTCCTCAGTGTACAAACACTAGACATACTAGAGTATTTTTGGGAGCTGGAATTGCGTCCTGGGTATACTGAAATTAAGAGGGTTGGGCCTGTTTGTGAGCCTGCTGAGTTCCTCATTTCATGTTTTCCAAGAGAGAAATGTGAAAGATTTTCCCAGTTATAGCTCCCATACTTTTGTTAAGAAGGGATGCCACAAATCACGTGAATAATTAGTGACACTCTTAAGCATCTAGCACCGTGCCCATTTATTTTCTTGGCACAAAATGTATTAGCTCTACACTATTCATTTAGTCTGCATTTAGCAAGAGATAAATTTTAGTCGGAAGCTGTAGTGAAAGATAATATATACTGTATGTTGCAGAAAAATCTATTTCCTCTGAGACCATATCTTTCTTTTAAAAGAGAATAGGGAGAAATAGCATGGAGTTAATGTATGTGAAAGCCTAATTTTTGCACAGCTTTTGATTGTTCAAATCTCCTAACTAAATGGCCAGCAGTGACCTTTTCAGGAATAACACACTCAGCATTAAATTCTCACCAAAAATGCACATTTCTGTGATCCCCTCATTTAGATAATAGCTCTGTGACTCTTGCTATAAGAGTGGAGCGAAGGGAGGGAAGAAAACAGAAATATTTTCTTTCTCCATAAATGTTAATGAGACTTTTCAGCTGTGCGGTAGAGTGGAGGGACTTAAGCCTCTCTAGGTGTTTCTGTTTTTCAGGTTTTGAGCTCTTGCTGTGCATTGCTGTCTCCATCCTGCCTCTGAAAAGCCTTCAACAACCCACGGCTTTGTCTCTGTATTTTTTGGTTTAAAAAGGACCACTTTTAGCTTCCCTATTTGAGCACAAAACCAACAGAAACGGAAATTGTTTGATGTATTTTAAGTAGAGAAGGCTAGTAAAATATTTTTTAATGGGGATACAAAATATTTCAGCCAACAGGATGCTGGTTCAGTTCCAGCACAGATGAGGAACAACTAAAAGTTGATACCACCTAAAGGCTATTAAAGCCTTTGTAAAGTGAGTAGCTGCCTATGTGCCATTCCCAGTGGCCACATCACAAAAGCACACTAACAAGTAAGCCTGACTTCAGCTTCTTTCTGGTCGGTTTCTCAGCAAGAAGACAAGGAGTGAACAGTCATGGGGACAAGTCATCCTTTCAAGCAGGTTGTTGACACTCCTGGAAGTTCATGCACCAAGCTGAAATCTGCCCAGAAATTCTATCACAGTCTGGCATGATGTGATGATATACTCAGTTACAATAATACATTGACAAAAGGAGTTTTTCCCTCTCATGAGACCTCTCTGACCGCCTAATTAAGTGTAAATCCATTAAAACACAGCTTTAGAAAGCCAGTCTGAACTCATCCCCAAGCCCATAAGAGAATGGATGTCCAGACTCGCAGCAGGCATGTGGCCCAGTCAGACACCACCTATGTACTGTGAGCAGGACGAGATCCTGGCAGAGCTGCTCTGCAGAAACCTGTGCTGGCCCCAGGAAGGAAAGAGTTGTGCCCAGGGTAGGTACACGACCTAGGCCAGTTGTTTTTCCCACTTCACATCCACCCTCCTGTGCTAAAGATATTCTGCTCCTGTACAGAAACTCTCCTCCCCAACAACAGCATGCTTCACTCCTGCAGCTAAGGATTTATAGGCTGACAGAAAAATTGGCAGGATTTTTCCTTAAAGGAGTACATGTTCAGCAGAATAAACTCTGTTTTACCCGCTCATCTCTCAGTAGTGCAAAACATGTGAGAAGGGAAAAGGCACGGAGCAGAAGTCTGATTCAGGAATTTACAAATAAAAACTACATTTTCATGCTTACACACAGACTTGTTTGCTGGAAGTTTCACATATATCAAATTAAAACAGATAAAGCAACAAACTCAGACATCATTTACCCATAGGGAATACACTCAGCCTTTATTTAGCCACTGAAAATTTACTCCTGTTTGTCTGTATCACTAACCTGCTTGGGTAGACTGATGTTTTGATGCCAGAATACCCGTAGGGTTTCCAGAGAACATATCATAAGATTCACGGCTACAGACATATCCTTGTAACAAAGCAAATTTGACTTAGATGGGGGCCTCTGTGCAGAGCTGCTCAGATGACTGTGGGCATCGGCAGAAGAAAGCTTTAGCACCTCAAGAAGTTTGTTGTAAAAACATGGATACCTGAGGTAATGGGGCACTTCTAGAGACTGGAAGAGAAAGAGGAGTTCAGAATTGCATTCTGTGGCTTTAGGGCAGAATTCAGATGCTACAAGTCATACCTGAGTCTTTTAATCCTTTCATGACTATGGCCTTGTATCTTTCTGTGCCTTTAATGTGACAGTGAAGGTATTTTCCTGCCTCCCAGTGGTGTTCCAAAAAAAAAAGCAACAAAAAAGCCTGGAACATTGTGAGGCACGCACTAGTCACAGGGCCAAACTTCAGACCCTATTTCTGCATCACTTGCTTTGTGCAGCATAGTGGCTGTGAGATCCAAGCTTTAGAGATCCCATGTTGTCTCTCTTCTCCTACGAAAGCATGCACGTAAATAAACTCCAGCCCCATAAGTGGTCCTGGAGATCCCAGAGAATAACATTTCTCCTACTGTGTCTGCACAATAATACACTCAATAAAGTTGCCGCAGTGTTGAGTGAACCAAGCAAGCACGACCTATAGAGGGACACACATGTCAAAGATGCTTTTAAGTTCTACTTTTATTTGAAACTTAGGATTGCTTTAAATGTCTCCATTTTCTTTTTCATAGTGTAGAGTGAAGCTTAAAGGTGGCCCCAACTTGCAATGAAAGCTGCAACGAATTTTAGCAAATAAAAAGCCACTTAAAGAAAAAAACACTACTGTCCTGGCTGGGAATTTTAATAGTGCTGCACTCACAGCCAGACTGCTTGTAACTTTTCTATTAAAATGTTAAATCGGGAGCATTAAACAGCTTCCAATTAAGGGGTATATTATCACCTCGATGCACAGGGAGTTTCACACGTAAATCCCTATGTATTAAGAAGAGAATATACCCTGTGGCTTTTTAAAGAACAAATAAAAGTTAAGAGATTTTGCAGGAGGTAGAAGACCCATGGAAAGGCTTGTATTTTAACACATTCTGAGCATAAGAAAACCAACATTTGAAACTGTAGAGAAAGAGTATTTATCTTCATTTTTCCCCCACTATTCCCAAATATTTCCACTGGGACCTACTTACTAAGATGAAAGTCTAAGTATTCCATAGGACTGGAAATATTGACTTTGAAGGACTTTCATATGCGTAGGCTGGAGGTGCTATTGGTCATGTCTTATTAACACTGAGGGCATCCTTCCCATGGCCACAGTGCCTACGCCATGAGCTTAAACTCATTTTTGTAAGGCAAAGGCAAATCTGTTAATTAATTTCAGTTAATATTATTTAAAAGAGTCAGAAACAGTTAAGAAATCCCCCCTTAGCATTTCTCATATTCCTGAGGGCCTTTTAAAGCAAGATGTGAAGAGCTGCAAGGCTCCCAGCCTACACACAGGCTTAAAATTTTTCAGTGTAAACTCAGGGAACTATGAACTTCCGGAAAAATCAGACAGTACTGACAAAGTCCATTAGCAGTTGTTGTTTATGGTTAAAGCCACAGTTCAGTCATGACTATTCACTGTGGCCAACAAAAGCAGGTCCATGGGCCACCTCGCTCCTTGATCTGTGCTTGTGTATCAACTGGCTTGCTTGGGTCAAGGCAGGGAGGTACAACACACCAGTGGCAAGAGTTTTCAGACAATTTGCTCATGGACATTGAAGCAGGGAGAGATACTGTGGGCTGATGCCAGGTCCAGTGGATCTAAGTGGCCGCTCAATCCTGCTGGCCTCATCATCTTGGTGAAGTCACCTCACATGGTTGCACCTGAGTAGTGACTGTAGTGAAAAATCCTCACAGGAGATGATGTTTGTGGCCTTCCACTCAGTGGCTGTAATGTATGTAGCCCTCAACTGTGTGAGGTAGACTTTAAATTCATGTGAGGTGATTTAAAATGTAGATGTTAGATTAGTCAGGTGAAGCTCTGCTGGTCCAGCAGGAGAAATTTTGGGCAGTGTTTTGAGTTTCTTGCTGTTCAATTAATCATTGCAGAGAGTCAGGGTCTATGCCACCCGGTCAAGGACCACCTCAGAAGTTCCAGGTGCCATCCTGTTTCTATCCTGCTCTGCTTCCCCTGTGCCACAGGACAGCACCAGGAGGGCTCAGGCACCTACACGAGGATCATTTAAATTAATGGTCTCTCCTATCTGAGGTGTAAGATGTGTAGGCATTTTACATAGAAAAACTGTGAGATGCCCTTTGTGTGCAGAGCTTCTGGGACACTAAAGAATAATTTCCCACAGTCTTCCACAATATGGAAGAAAGAGCTGTGGGTTCTCAAAAGAAAGCTTTCCTGTTTACACCATTCTGGGACTGGTCATGGGTGAAGCCATGTTGGCCTCTAACCACCAATGGAAACCGCTGCTCCAATACCAAACAAACATGTGCAAGTGTAGGAGCCCAGAGCACATTTTGTTCAATGCATGGACTCTTTTTCAGTTCAGAGAAGCCAGCAACCTCCTGCTCTTCTTTGAGTCTTCCCTACTTTTCTAAAATTTGACTTCTAGAATTGCTAAAACAATTTTAGTGAGGAGCAGCTGACAGAAAAACAGACAAAAAGTCAGTCTCCCTCAGGGAAACCATATGACAATACTTGTTTTGGTAAGGCCAGGTGGTGACCCCAAGTTTTCTTTCAGGTCTTGCCAGAAGGAAGAGCTTGATTGCACAAGGGACACAGCACTGAGACATCTGATAAAGCTTGCTGGGCTGCACTGAAATATGTTGAGATGGTGCAGCTTGCTGGGAGGAGAGAATGCTGGCTGATCATACGATCACAGAATATTCTGAGTAGGAAGGGACCCACAAGACTGGTCTCCCTTTGTATCCAGCTCTGCTGCTGCACTCTGGGAGAGGAACAAGCACTGTTCCCTAGTGCTGTAGTTGCTCTCCTCACTTCCCCATGCTGTTCCCCCAACCTTGCTCTACTCTGACCACATGGCTGTTGCAGAAGTCAGAGGAAGGAGCTCCCACAAGCACTTCCCTTGAACCTTTGCAGCATCCCCTGCACAGAGATGACATGGATGAGCAGAGGCACATTCTGTGGCAGCATGAACATCCTCTCTGAAAGTTATTGTCTTCAAAAGGGAAAGTGGCAGGAGGAGCAGCTTTTCCCCCTCTGACCCTCCCTGAAAAACACCCTCAGAGCAGCTTCTATGCAGGATCTTGTATAACAAACCTGCATGTCCTTCTACGCTGTGCCAAAGGCAGTATCTGCCTGGTCCTCTCCCCTTCATGGGACCATTGTGTTTGGACATTGTTTCCATGTTCCATTTAAAAAAAATTTATAAAAATACAGCCCATAATTTCCATGTTAATGTGGCTTTTCAGAAAGCTGTATGATAAAAGAAAAAAAGAGTATTCACATGCAGGTCTCAGATGGAAGAAGAGACCTGCATGTGAATACTACCTAATTTCATGTTTATGCATCACATATTTTGACTAAAAAGACCAGAAAACTGATCCACTCTCTTCCACCACAGACTTCCAAGTATTATGGCAGCTCTAAAAACTGTGGTATAAATCCTTGGGTTTACCTATATTATTCATAAAGTCACTATTTATCAGCAGTTTTGAAAAACAAGATACACCAACAAAGATCAAAGAAAGTAAATTTAAACACTCCTTTTTTTTTTTTTCAGACCACAGTTTCAGTTTGTTCGCTTGAGATTTTCACCAAAGTAGGCTTTTCCCTTTTTAATTTTTTTTCTCCTCTCCTCTCCTCTNAAAACAAGATACACCAACAAAGATCAAAGAAAGTAAATTTAAACACTCCTTTTTTTTTTTTCAGACCACAGTTTCAGTTTGTTCGCTTGAGATTTTCACCAAAGTAGGCTTTTCCCTTTTTAATTTTTTTTCTCCTCTCCTCTCCTCTCCTCTCCTCTCCTCTCCTCTCCTGACATCTTCTCTCCCCTCTATGTTGTTTATTTAATAAAGTAAATGATGGTCATATCCTGGGAGTTTAGGGTGGATGCTTGGTGAACCTGTTATCCATCACGGTAATTTACAGAATCTGGCATGAGCCAGATGGACAATATTCCATTGTTTAAAGTGAGCTCTGTCAATCTTTGCCATCGATATTAAACAAAAGTCAGGATTATTAAAGCATATGGGTACATGGCTTCATACACTGGTTAAGCCTTTGCTTTGAGAATGTGACTGCTGTTGTTGAGCATTCTGAAAATATATGTAGTATGCTACATTACATGGGGAATCACAGATGTCAAGGGGAAATGATATGTGAAAGCTGTGTACGTTTAAAAATGCAGCACTACTGTACCTTCTTAAAAGAAAAAGAAACTTTCCTCCTCCCTCCTTCCCCCTGTTGCCAGTTAAAATGAACTGTCAGAGCCTGGATAAAGATACAAACAGGATTGCATACCTTACGAAGCCTACAGTGACTCTTAGACTTTGATCTAATTCTATTTGCTGCTTTATGATGCATGAAGCTGTCAGATAAAGAGGTGTTCAAAAAAATCCACTCGAGCTGTCAGGGCTGACAAGCCCTGTGATGGATTACAGAGAAAACAAAAGGGTTATCACCTTAACCACAAACATTTATATCTTTTTTTCATAAGGGTGCTTCAATCAACATGTAGTTACCAGGGTGCAGGTTGTTGTGAGCCTGTAGGAACACAGATCCAATGACACGTGTTGAAACAGCATTTAAAAAGTACAACACACATGCGTTGGCACTAATATGCTGCTGACATGTTACAGTTGTGCTTACTTAGATCAAAGATAAGAATCCTATAGTTTTCAATATAAAAAGGATTCTTTTTTGAAGAACAGATTTCCCCCTCCCCACCCATCTTTCAAAGATTAAACACAGTCATAACAGTCTGAATGGGATTTAACTCAAAAAAGCCCAGTACTTAAATATGCCCATATGATTACTTACACAATAGAAACTTCAGCACAGAATGAAGAGCAGCTAGCATTTGACTCATGTAAAGGAAACAAAAAAAATTTCCACTCTCTCCTTTTTCAACATCAGAAAGCAGTCTCATGGCCCATTCATCTACCATCTCTTCCCCTTCCCTCGCCAATGTCTATCAATTCTTAAAAAGCTATGGCAACAAATAATACTGGACCTGAATTTTATCAAACAAAGCTATTATTCTACCTCTAGTACTGCATCTGTGACACTCCAGTGAAAAGAAAGCAAGGAAATGCATGAGATACTTACTTGAGCTGATAATACAGGCCTTTTGCCTGTGGTTTACACTCAGAATCAAGAGTTGGACGCATTCTCTTGTGGTCAGTACATCCATATGTTGAGAGCGACCTGGGGCTACACTCTGGGATACTGCAATAACGTTTGATTCTTCAGTGGTTGTTTTTTCCCCTACTTAGACATTGTGATAACAAAGTAGGCTTAATACTATGAATGGGTTAAAAAAAGAATTTGATAATTTATGGAAAATAAGTCCACTGCTAGCTACAGATTGAGATGACCCTTGTCAAAGAAGCCCAAGAGCCACATATTGCTGGAACCTCAGAAGAACATGAGGAAAATTATTGTCATGTGATTGCCCTACTTCTCCATCTTTTTTCAAAAAATCTGTTACTGTCTACTGCCTAAGAGAGGACCTAGATGAACGTTTGGTCCAACCCCTTACACCTCTCTTGTTCTAAAAAGAAAATCTGTATCTGCAGCAGCAAAAATTTTGGCAAGATTTATGTGTATCATATATACACACATATATATATGCAGGTAGCCTAGATGAAGCCTGCCAAATTAGTAGTGAACAACGGAATTTAACACAAGGGCTGTGTTATGGAAAGAAGGTTAAAAGTGAATTTTCACACATCTTACACATGTGGTGTGATGTGCTCAGTGGGAGAGAGAGACTCATTTAAGTTGTCAATGAACCTCTAATGTGAGAACATCACTTGGTTTTGGATACTGGGACAACAACAAAACCATTTTGAAGCTCCACAGAAGGTGGGCTGTAAGATTATAATCAGCATGCCCAGGCTTTTAAAAGACAGAGAATCCCACAACAGCGTAGGTTCTGTGTTTATGTACAAGACTATTTCTCCACATTACAGAAACCTGGACTGTGTCCCCCATGAAACAGCACACTCCAACACTGGAGAGCGTGTATCAAAACAAGTCATAAACAGAGATAGATCTCAAGGAGAAGTGTTTGGAGCAGGATGAAGAGCTGAGAGGCAACACAGGCAGGCCTGAAAAAAATTCTCTCACAAATATGGACCACCTGACAATACTAGTAAATCATACTGGGTTGAAGTTCTTCTTTCTGATGGATTTCATTTTAGCACCTACTGTCTAAAGGAGAAAAAAAACAGAAAAACAAAAACCAAAACAAAACCCAACAAAACAAAAAAAACAAACCAAAACAAACCAAAACAAAAATTTTTTAAAAACCCAAAAAACAAACAAACAAAAAAAAAAAAGAAAAAATAAAAAGGTCCAAACATATTGCTTACAAAAAATATTTAGAAGTCCTCTTAAGTGCTTCTTTAACTACACCAAGATCAGGCATGATCTTGGTTAGCAGCTGTTGGGGGAAGGAGGACACAATTTCTTCAGTAATTCCAGCAGGCTTTTAAGGCTGTTTCTCCTCTCAGCTCTACATCTCTGGTGCAACTTGCCAAGCACTAATAGACACAAGCATTACCATCATTCATTAAACTATATTCCTCTGCCATAGCTATCCAACAAACCAATAAAACTCCTTTTCAAAAAGTTGAAAGGCAAGCTGGTTCAGATAGACGACTATTAGTATGCATGGAGTGTACATTCACAGGCAATAATACAGTGGGAATTCAGCTAGCCTGAGCATAGGCTGATGTGAAGCATATGATATTACTTATGTAGGCATGAAAGCAATCTGCTTTAATATCAGACACTTTAGTGCAAAGAATGTCAGGGTTACCAAAGGTTAAAGACGGACCGCTGGATTTTTTCGTTGCCTATTTTTTTTTAAAGTATGAGCTGAAAAAATGTGGGATGACTCCATTTTCAGTTTTTGACTGCTGCTGAGTAAAACAGCAATAAACAATGCACATTAAAACCAACAGCAAGGTAAGAAAATGTGGGTATATAGTGCCACAAAGCAAAATATACAGAAAAAAAAAAAGAGTGTGAGAAATGGCCCTCTGCCATTCAGCTGCTGATGGTGTTTCCTCTAGCACTGATGTCTCTTGCAGGATGTCAGCATCTTCCCATTGATTCAGCACCTTCACAGAGTGCTGGATAGAAGTTCAGAGCCTTAGAGGCCAGATTCCCACCCAAGTGTGCTGCCTGCCATCCCCTGGTTTGTTGCATTGATTCTGGGAACCACAGATTTTCACATCCCCCTGCCATTGCACACCTCACAAGCATCTGGCCTGGCAGGATGGGAGCAGTTTGCTGTGTTTTCCTGGCTGGGATCTTGACAGTCTGTGGCACTCCTGAGCCGCAGTGTCACACAGGGTATCCCTCACACCTCGTGGGCTGCAGGATCAGGGCCCTTGGTACCCGGCTGGCCCCTGGTTCCTGAGAGCTTCTTGCTTGCATTCCACCACAAGCAGCTCTTGCAGCACTTTGAACTTTCACTTTTCCTTTACTAACATTAAAAACAAGACACATAACCAAGCTGAGAGCTCCCAAAATCTCAGGTGGGAAGCATTACTGAGAACAGAAGCCAGACGGACTCTTTTTCAGAGGCTGATTGCTTTTCAGAGTGTATTAGCATCTATTTTTTTCCCCAGAACTGGAATCCTTATGTACTAGGGAGCCTAAGAAAAGCAGGAGCTCTTGTGCTGGAGGATAAAGAACCAAGATAAACAAAAGGAACTGTAAATGAAGATGTTTCTCTCATTTTTCTCAAAAGCATAGTTCTATTTCTATTTAATTCCATGTGTAATAAAAGACAAAAATTGTAAATATTGAGGAGAAATAATGCAAGCCATTATAAAATTATCTACTTTCATAACCCACTGTGGAAATGACTAAACCCCCTTCATATACTGATGGCCTTCTCTCAGGCTGCTGCTACCTATCTGTTCATCCTCACCCACAAATATGCCTGTTGTTGGCAGTTTATGACACAGCAAAGGAAAAAAGTGTGAGAAAGAAAAAG
>VZTX01029402.1:0-16177 GCA_013400915.1 Pardalotus punctatus
CCTCGAGCCATTTCTCTACAATATAGAAGACAAAAGTAGCAAGATAATACCACTATTCCTACTTATTATATTCCTACTTATTAAACTACTAGGTCTAGTAAGGTGTGCTGATTTACTGGGTTTTTACTTACTGAATGACTAGACAGTTAATCCAATTAGATGTTATGACTTGCTATATGAAGGGTATTAGTTCTACATAAGTAGGAAATGTTGCTTCAGTAATCTTGAATGGACATATTGTTGTAATATTTTTCAGCGATGACCAGAACACATCTTGTTCAAAATAATTTGTTGTTTCAGTCAATGACTAGGAGTGGAAAACACTTAATGTAATGAAGCTCAGTGCAGTGAGTTTAAATCCTTTTCAAAAAAACCCAAATTTATCACCCTTCCCACCTTGCTAGTCCTCATGGCAGGCAGCTGTGGGACTGAGCAGCATCAGACAATGCAGGTCATCGTTGGCCACTATGGAAAGCAAGTGGCTCTGGCTTCAAGACCTGCTGGTATGTGTGTGAGGACAACTCTCCACTGAGAGGCTGTCTGTATAGTTCAGCTTGGCTGCTTGGCTGATTACCACTTACATTCCTAACATTTATTGCAAGAAGGCTCTCACAATGATTTTAGAAACTGCAGTACTTGCAGCAGGTGAGACAGGGTTGGTTTTAGCATGACGTCTGTTGGTTAATGCTTTACTTGTATTACATCTTTGCAAGATACTCATACTATGTGTTTAAGAGACACATGTACTGTGTATTTGAGAGACTCAGTGAATCACTCTCAGTCACGAAGAATTACTCTCTTGGTAGCCATGGAGAAGAAGAAAAAATGTAGGTTTAAGACTGAAAAACATGCATGTAGTCATCTCCACAGAGAGAGCAGATGTGGTCACGTTCTTCTAAAATATCTTGAGACACAAAAAAATGTCAATATGAGCAAGCTTGTTTTAGTTAGTGGAAAACACAAGAGTTGACTCAGAGAAATGTTTTGTGAGATGTAACTGAAGGAAGCGATTTTGCTTGCAGTTGTTGGAATAAATACATTTGGTTCAAATATGTTTCAATCAAAAAAATACAGAATATTTTGTTGCCAATAGGATAAGACAAATTAGATGGGAACTGGCACACAGTCCAGGACAGAAAAAAGCATAAAGCAAAATAATCATAAGGGAGTCTAGGGGTAATGCCTATGTAAAAGTACTGAAAGTTGCCAAAGAAAAGGGGAATTTGCCCATTTCCCTCATGCTGGATAAAGCAGAAGAAAAAGACTTTTCAAATCCCATCCCTATTCCAGAACAGTAAAATACCAGAGTTAGATTTATCAAAAATATCAACCTTCCTCATGACTCAAAAGTGACTGGTAGGAGTCTCTTAGGAAACAGCTCTGAGTGTATTGATTTTGCAAAATTCTTTCATTTATTGTTCTGGGGCTTTTGGCTGAACATTATGATACCTAACAAGAATTATGCAACTTTATTTAGGGAAATAAAAAGCTCCTGTGAAAATCCTATGAAAGTTTGCTGCACTCATAAATACTCCTTCACAACATCCTGTCTTTAATTGATTTTTGTTTAAACTGATAGAACATGTAAATTATTAATACATTTTTAAAAAATGGACATATGAAAAATGCACAGTGTAACAAAGATAATGTTATTTCTAATGATGTGGCATTCCTATGGCTGGGAATACTTAAGTCCCTGTCAATGACTAATCATCAGCTTGTGAAGATCAGGAAGATTATGTAGTCAATTCAGAGGGATTACTAAATAAGCATCTCACCAACACTTTTCCTTAAAATCTAGGGTATTTAATATACCTAGCACATGTCAAACAACTTTTCACTGTGACTATCACTCCAAAAAATGGTGATGGTTGATTCCTCTGAGTTTGTGCAGACCACTGACATGGTGACCCTTTCTGTCTTTCCTACAGAAGGTCACACAAGGCATAACCAAAGGCCATGAATAGCCTCCTGTGCTGTTCAGGAAAAAGCAACATATTCCCCTTTCCATCTGTAAGCAGTGCTAGCACATCTGGGGTAACTAACTGCTGGTGCAGAGTACAGCAGGGAGGACCATGTTATTTGTTCCTACCTGGAAGTCAATTTCTAAAGTTATGATGATGGGGAATATTTGTGTATGCCAGGCAGAAAATTACTCATGGACTCATTTATTGTTTTAGCACTTTTAATAATTTGATCACAATTCTACATAGAAAATTTGTAAAGGATTTTATTTGTCATTTTAGGGCTTATTTATGCTGTTCCAGACCACTTGATGTCAGGTAGTGGTCCGTGCATTTATTGTTATCTTCCTATATGTAACAAGACAGTGAGCACTGTTGTGCGTATTCACGAAGGAAAATGAGTCCTTAATGAATGCATTAAAATGTCATTTTTTGTACATTAATTCAGATGACTGCCTGAAGATGTCTAAGAAGGTTTCATTGCCTGCAATAAGAGAGAAGGCATGGAAAAGCTCACAATAAATTCCTCCAGAATATTGCTATTTTTATTGTACCTCAGTTTGGCTTAACCCTAAAATGTAGGTTGGCCTGAATTCGGTGTATAGAAATGTCATTTCCACTTAGTTCAAAAGGGGATTATCCTGCTCACTGCCCACATCCAGGCAGGTGCACATTCTGGAGATCTCAGTGGATGGCAGGTTATTTAGGTCTCTGCAAGGCAGTGGCACAGTAGACAATCCCCTGTGAATTCTAATTACATGAGTTGCAAAGCAGTGGTAATGATGGATGTGGACAGCAGGCTTTCTCAGCATGTGACAGTCTGCTTTTATTAAATAAGCAAAACCTGCAGCCTTGTCTGCTCATATTATTGCTAACCTCAGTCAAGAGCCATAGGGCTGTTTCAGGCGGGAAAAACATGGATTTGGGGTCTCGTTGCAGAATTACGTAAGTAGCAGTGAATTTACTAGTATACAGAAACACCTCCTCATACAGTATCATGGTATTCACATTCTGTTTCTTGTAAAATGTTGCCTTTTCCCAGTAGACACAGCCATCAGTTTTGGACAAAATAATTTTTGGCAGAATTCTGTCACTACTCATTGTTTTCTACCTGACTGTGAACAAAATACAGGCCAGATTTCTGTGCATTAATAAAAAGAAATAAGAAATTGATTTGTACACCAGATCATTATGTTGCTGAAAATTAAAGGCAGAGGAATGCTTTTTATGGGCTCTATTCCACACCATCATTTTCCAT
This sequence comes from Pardalotus punctatus, assembly GCA_013400915.1. Taxonomy (NCBI): domain Eukaryota; kingdom Metazoa; phylum Chordata; class Aves; order Passeriformes; family Pardalotidae; genus Pardalotus; species Pardalotus punctatus. Next base: position 3,223 of record VZTX01029402.1, read on the forward strand.
TGGAAATCCAATAACAAGACACCAGAAAGAGCAAGTTAGAAATATCTACTCTAAACATTAGATTAAAAGTGAAGATTATGGACTTTATATCCATGTTGACTTATTTTTGGTAAACTAATTGGTCAGTCATTCTTGATTCAAAATTAAAAATTATGCATATCACAGGGAGTATGAATTTTACATGCTCTTTTGTTCTTTGTGTTTAGAAACATGACTGTCTTGGAAACAGGATTTGGAGGCTAGCAGGTAAGGGCCATCACAGACTCTGTGTACTTCAGCATCCCAGCCCTCATGATCAGTGATAAAGAACATTATTCATTCCCATAGTATTTTTTCCTACACAATTTTTAGGCCAATTGAACAACTTGCCAAGGGACTTTTTCAGAGAGGAATGATACTGGTCTATAGCATCTTCCAAGTGTTTTGGGTCACTTGTATAACACCTGAGGTAGTGTTATGACTAGCCCAAAACATCAGAGATGAAAGATGCTACATCCTTAAACCCCTTAAAAAGACAAGTGTTAAAGAATATATGCATCCAAGCCATATTGAAGCACAAGAAAGAAAACCAACAAAAAGGACTGCTCCTGTGTCACATTGTTGTTTTTTGTCCTGCTGAAGACAATGTGTCTGATCAACAGACTTTTTTTTGTCAAGTATACAAGGTTTGCTTCACAAACACTGAATTCAGAAGTAGCTGCTCTTCCACAAAAGTTGACACAGGAACTGTCCTATACAGCTGTGTCTCAGCAGGGTACTGTAATGCAAGTCTGCACAACGCCTTTGGAAATAGGAATATGTTGGTGCGGCAAAGAGGTATAGAAATGTAGGGGAGGTTCCACTGGGATGCCCTTGATGGCACCCCTGAGCCTGCAGGTGACCCTGGCTTCCCACAGCACCTCAGCAGGGGCCTGGGGACATCAGCACCTCCCAGCCCAGCACAGTCCGCACTGTTGCCTCTGAACCGCAACCCTCACAGGTGTGCAGGGCTTCCAAGATTCTGGAAGCAGAAGCAAGGGCTTATAAATCCCAGGAGCTGCATCTTGTCAGAGAGCTTTGCAGCTTAGCTTCCCTGGTATAAATTAATTTCTAGGTCTTTCTAAAATTTGCCTCTCTGAGTTTTCTGTATGTGCCAGCGTATAATTAAATGCCTTAAGGTCAAGTGATCAGGCATTCATGGCATAGCTCTGCCTAAACAATGCTAAACATAGCTAAACAATGCACACCAGTCACCCTCCAAGAGTATACAAAAATGTGAACACTGAGGTAGTTGTCAGTGAGCCTCACTCATAGCTATCTGTAAATGTATTATACATACAAATTCAACAATTAAAATTAAAATTAAAACCAAATTTTTAATCAATTTTTTTCATGGACTGTACTCTCCATTTCTGGCATGCATAATTCATCAAATGATTTTCAACAACATCACTCATTAGCCCTTTTGATGTATTTGAAAATGTTCCCATTACTTGCATTAGACCAAAATTGTGGTTTTTTCTGTATAATTAGCTCTTTGACCAGCTGTTGTCACGGGTTCTTTGAGAAAAAGACATAAAAAGAGCTCATTATGAAAGAAAAATCATTAAAACTATTTCCTAATTTCCTGCAAATGAATGTACTTCTCAGGGATACTTTCAAAGATGGAAAAAATATCGCCAGGAGAAAAAGCACATCTGTCACAAGTGAAAAACAAAGGAAATACTTTTTGAAAATAAGTCTTTTAATATTTAGGTAGTATAAGCAAGCAGGGAAATGTGCAGGTGTTGCTTAAATTGGTTTTATCCTTTTCCTTTTCATCATAGTATTCCCTCATGTGTTCTGACACTTTGAACTTCTTACAGCTGGCACTCAAGAGTTGAAATGTGGTATGACAGACTGTACAACTGAATTTGACAAAATCTCTGATTTCCCTTGAAACGAAAAGGCAAAGACAACTCTGAAAAAAGCAAACAAGTCAAAAGAAGAATGAATGGGAGAGGTTAAATAATACAGATAAGAATAAACAGAAAAAGGCAGTGAGTAATTACAGTGCTGAGAAGGATTAGTGGGAGTGAAATGATGGAAAGGGTATTTTGGCAGTGAGAGCTTTTGCAATGTGCTTAGGAATATCACCACAAGGAGAATTTGGGTATTACAGGATAAAGGCAGCTTGCCCAGCTTCCATATTTTGGGATGCTGTTGGAAGATCTTATCATGCTGTAGGAGAGAGCTATAACTCAGCATGAGTATGTAGCCTTGAATCCCTATTATATCCCAATTCTGCACACAATGGCCCAAAAGAAGAAAAACAAATATTCACTTTGCTGCTCCATGGGGACTGGCAGAAGGAACAAATCTCATCAGGGAAGTTTATCATCCTGCAGCTGCTAGATGCATAGGAACAGCAAGGGCAGCAGTGTATTAATCTTGAAAGACCAAATCCTTCCTATGCAATCATAAAGTGTGGAAAATCTTACAAGTAAATCAGCAATTTCTTGTTTCCTTAAAAATTCCATAAAAGAGTGAGTGCTAAGGAACCCTCTTGCATGTAGCACAACCAAACTGGTTTGGTCCTAGAACAGAGGATCCACACCTGTTTCCTAAATGCTACATACTTTGGCTTTTTATATAATTCCAAAGTCCTGCCATAAATAATTTGGACAATTAGGTGACTCTTTGCAGGTAAAGGTGTGGGACTGATACCAGATTATTGTTATGTTTTTCAGTTCTCTACACATCCAGTTCTTGTCCAGCAGAAAATACAGCAGAAAGTGGGGAAACAGAGGAGAACCCTCTCAACTGCTGGGTTTCCTCTGTATATGCATAAATATACAGATATATACATATATATATATGACATAATTCCACACATTTAGTGAAAAAAAAGTGCCTTTATATTTATCTGTTTCAAAATAAACATTATTCATATATTATGTTTATGATCCCGTGATTCTGTGATTTTTATCATTATTATGAAGCATAATTTTTTTTTCACTTGAGAATATTTCCACTTCAGATGACATCAATTAAGATCACCAAGCCAATAAAATCATTGAACACAGAAAGACTTTTTCCTCCTTGTTTGATATACTTTAAACTATTTTTTCTCAGCTACTTTATGTTTTCTAAATTTCTGCTTTTGCAACTCAAGTTCTCTGATCACAACTTTCCAGAAAAAGGGATTTCTTAAATTATTTGATCAAAGTAAGAATGCTCTTCTGCAAATAACAGATAAGGACTGGTAATGCTTACTCTGTTACTGTGTATCTGGTAAATTTGTTTTTAATAGCTTTGCAAGTAAAACGATTTTTATGTTTTGCAGAAAATTAGTTTACCTGAATTGAGTTATGAGGGTGCTTCCAGATCAGGTCCTCTTCTTGGCAGAGACGATAGGTTGACATAACAATTCACTGAAATGCAATACAGAAAGGAATAAAGAAACATCTAGTAACAGCAGCAAGATTTATTAAAAAATTAATTTTTATACAAGAAGAGTAGGTGCTTTACATGTACAAAAGGCGCTCACCACCTCAGCTTAGCTCCGTGCGGTTGCTGGGACAAAGACAAGGAGGCAGACGCCCCCTATGGCCCGCATCCACCGGACCCACTGGACAAAGACAGGATGCCGGCTGCTTCCCGCGGCCGGCTCTCCCCATGCCCACGACAACAGCACATCTTGGAGGTGCATTGCCACTTTTAGACACCAGGTCTTAGGGCTGTGTCTTGAAGGAACGGGTAGAGGATGGGCAGCAGCAGCAGTGGATGGGATCTGCAACAATCCCAAGAGCCTTCCTGCTGAAGAGAGAGGAACAAAATAGCACACTTCCCTCCTGCTGAGAGGCTCCCCTGGGACAGCTCTCCCAGCAATGATGAGACTGGCATAAAATAGCAACCTAGCCACACTCACATGGCACTAAGCTCCACCTCCGCTGCTAGTACAAGAGAAAAATTAGATTTATTGTGGTTTTTCACTTACAATGCATCAGCTAAACAGAGATACGCAGGGATAAACAGAAATATAAAGAGATGCACAAGAGAGACAACATCGACTCCCAAGGACAACAGAAATTCTGAAATACTGAAGTTTTCAAGTACAAAATAGTTTTATATTTGTGTGTTCTGTTGAAATACTTAAGATCAATCAGGAAAATATGAGACAAAGCTAGATCTACCAATTCCATCACCTTATAAAAGCATCACATTACTTTCTGCAAAGTAACCACAAGTTACTGCAGCTGTGACATGCCCCAGCTATTCACGCACGATGCACCAGCCCAGCTCCATGATGCTTAACAATTTAACAGATGTGAATGGGAGAGAAACTTTCATCAATGCTCAAGCACTTCTTCCTGAGGCTTTGGAGTACACCCTAGTATATAATATTGTTCAGCCAGAAGCTAAAAGGTTTTTCAGCTTCATTTTCAGAGTTTGTCTCAGAGGTATTCATAGATGTAAAAATTCTGCTGTCTTTATTCCACACGACAAACTACAACCATTGTTTAAACACAATGGCTTTGGTTTGTCTTTTATTGGTGCCTTTTGGTACAAGACAAGATGTTAGCCCTGTGACAAAAAGCCGTGTCTGCTCAGTAATGAGTATAAAGAAGGATAAACTGTAGTACTAATACCACATCAAGGAAAGTAGGTGCTGAATGTTACACTCATTCTTGATTGTGTATGACAAAGTTCTAGATTAACAGTTTAGAAGGTATTTATATTGCAGTTGTGAAAGAAGCTCACATAAAAATGTACATACCCCGTACTCAACATGTAAAATGCAGTGCACTTTTTGCTCCTTGGACTACACAGATTTGACAAAGGTGCGATCTCAGTCTCTTGCAGGCCACTTCCATGACACTGATCAGCTTCCTGATATTTTTGTTTGGTGGGAAAATCCCAAAAGTCATGCCTAAATGGGTAATAAGAGATTGAGATATTCAGATTACAATTTCTCAAATGAGCAGAGGAGATAAATTTGTTTGTGGTATGAGATTGCTGAAGGACTAGTGTTAGCTTCATGATGCTCAAAATGATTATTTCTGTTCTCATAAGGACACTCATAACTTCCAATGCATACAATGTAGATACTAAATACTAAACCATTTTAACATTCAGAAGTATGGAACATTTACAAAAATTATTTTAGGTAAATTTTATGAATAATCAATCTCTGGTCAATAACCAGATAACAGGATTAATAATGGGCTACATTTCTCATCAGAAGTCTTCCTCAAATGGTGAGATCGCAAAAAATTGTTACACTGCCATTGCCCAAATCATAGCAGTTCTGTTGCTCAACAGACACTGTTTCAAATCTCTGAGACTTAACATTTTTTGTGTTGAGCTCTCAGTGCGGCTTGCAATTTGAGAGTTCACACATGCAAATAAAGTGTGTGCAAATATGAGTTAATAGACAGCCAGCCTAACATTTTTAATTCTCAAATCAAAAATATGATAATAAAGTATGTATGTTCCATCCATTTTTTTAGAAGTTTGTACATGCATGCAGGTAATTACATAACAAACTGCTTGCATCTGTCAAGTAAAAATGAAATTCAGAAGAGTACCAAGAAAACCTGATATTGTACTCACAGCTCTGAAAATCTGTCTGTTGATGAACATTAAATTTGCCATCTGGCCTCTGCACTGTAGGTGCCTTTGCAAGCTCCCAAAAATCAGTTTTGTTTGGGCTTTTTCAGAATCCTGTGCACCAGATGGCTTTTTTATTGAACTTGGCTCTTGAGTAGCTGGCCACAAATAAATATGCATTTTATCGGTGCTGTAAAGCTCTTTATCATGTTAAGTGACTCTAGCTTACCTTTGAAATTTTTCACTCGTTTTTGATAATCAGAGGTTTCCTCTGTCCTTCAATTTAATAAATGCACTTATGGACTTTGAAAAATTTGGCATGAGAAAATATATGGTAAAAGCAATTGAACAAATCAAATGTATATACATGGTATTTGCTATGAGATTCTTATTGAAACTCTTAATGAGAAAAATGAAATTAAAAATTGTGTTAGACAATATTATGTACAAGAAAAATACCTATTATTTGTAAGTCTCTTTGTCCACTCAAAATATACTGAAAGTATAATGAGTATTTTTAAAGTATTTGGTCTAAATTAGAGATAGGAAATACAGACACCACCTTAGGGACCAATATAGCAATGTGATTGGAAAATAGAGTTGGACCATCAATGTGGCGGTGACCCTGCCTGCCTTCTCTAATGAATCCCATGGGGCTGATTTTCCCCTTCAGGACAGTGAGCCTGGGGGGGAGGGAGAAAGCGAAGCTGCAGAATTCCCCACACTCGCCACCCCTTAAGCTGTCTGTTAAATTTTAGGTTACCTCCCTTTCCCCTCCTAGTTATTACATATGTATTAAGTTACTTTCAAATGTATCAGTTTCTGGAAAGTTCTCTGTTCTTTGTACCTCCATTGGTTAGTTTGACTGTACCCCTCCCCTTATTTTGGTTGATTGGACAGCTGTGGTTCTGTAATCCTTTTCTGTTGGCTGATCCGTTGTTCCTCCCCTTAGACCGCCCCTTTCTGTTCCCCTTAAAACACCCTGTAGGGAGCAGCACGTGTTTCTTTTGCCTTCAGCTGTCTTTTCTCTGTTCTCCTCTGGGAATAGAGGATCAGTCGCCGGGGCAACTGAACCCCTCCCGTCTCCTTTGCCTCTGTGTCTCACTACGTTGTCATCGCCTGCTGCTGTGCTCTGCCCTGCAGACGGCTCCCAGAGCAGGAGCCTACGATCCGGACACCAGGGACACACAGAGCGGGCTCCCTGCCGGGGCACGTGTGTTCCTTGTCCTGTGCGCTGACCATCCGGGCGGTCAAGCAGGCAGCGACACATCAAGACCATAAAGTCTGCTTTTCAGGAGTCTAGGTATCACTGGGAACAACTTCCATCTTGTTGACTGTTGCCGTTTGTCTTTATCAGAATGGATGCCTACATTTCACATTGGCTAATTCGCGCTGGCTATAGATCCAGGCACTACTAGTTAAGTATTTAATTATCTATTTCCAGATGTGCATTCCATCCGGATGAATTTAGGATTGTATTTTTAGGACTCTGCCTGCTGCAATTACATCTAGATCAGGAGTTTTAGTTTTGTCTACTGCTGTATGTTTTATGTCTGCAATGAATACTGTGGATATAGACTTGGTCCAAAAAATTAGCTTTATTTTATCAGATTAAGTATCTATTGCTCAGGATTGGGCAAGCCTGTGGAATATGGTATAAAATAGATTGGAAATGTATTTTAAAAATGTGACAGAAATCAGTTTTTTGCATCCTCTTCCTTGTAGCAACAAGCAACAGCTTTTTAAAGAGTAACTTACATAAGACTCAAAGTAAGCCCATTGCATTTTACTGTTAATAAACATCTGTCTAGTCTGCAAAGCTACGGATGCAAGGTATGCATATATATACATATATCTATATATCTCTATCTATATCTGTATTTCCAGTGTGTAACACAGCCTCGGTATGCGAAATGTACTCCTGTCTTTTCTCAAACCCACACATAAGGGGGAATTAGCAGTGGGAAGCTGCTCCATCCATCCCAGATGCCCTCCTATTCCCAGAGACACCCAGATAAAAGCAATGCTAGTGGTAGTTGTCTGTGAGTCAAGTTATTTTTCCCAAAGAGCCTTTAGTATTTTAGACACATCTACACATCTTAATTTTATATTACCTTTCCTAGAAATTCAACTCAAATTATCCAGTGTCTTCCTTCTTCACTTGTTCTTCTTAACTTAGTAGCATACCAGAGATTCTTTCTGTTGCTTTGTATTCTTATTGCTCTCCACTTCTTTTTCACTGGATTCTGCCTCATGAGCACTGAAATTTCTTGTTTAATTTTGTCTTCCTCATCTGGAATCATGGAAGATGAATGACAGTTGAGACAGATTTTGAATCCCACCAAGCTGAACACCAACTTTAGGCAAAATGTCTTTGCCCAATTTGCCTGCATGTTGTAGTAGGATTTGTTTTGAAGAAATTTCATTACAAAAACCCAAACCAAACCCCAAAATACTGCCTGAAATGATTATTTGTCAACCCCATGATAATGCATAATGTTTTGTCTTTTTTTTTTAAAAAATCTATCAAATGCTCCCAATGGAACAATATCCAAAGACAGTTTCACAGGAACAGGTGATACTGAATTGTTTGGTCAATTTTGTGATAAAGACTGGGCTGTCTTCAGCCTTGTTTGAACTAGTGGTAGAACAATCTTTAGATGATAATGGTTCTTTTATTATCAATTTGTGTTGACTAACTTTGAGATGTCAAAAATCATAAAGTTCTGTATCACATATGGAATTATCAAAAAATCAAGTACATCAAGTTCTTTCCCTCAGAAAGTTCTAATACCCACCTAACACTGTACAGGATAGGTCTGGAGTTGACTAGATATATTACTCTGGCTGTTGTGTTCATCTTTGCAATCACTGGTAATTCCTAAATGGGGCTATATCAGATTATTGTAATATAGATATTTTCTGATATAGAAGAGATATATTATAGATATATTCTGATATAGAAATGGTTTATAAGTTAAATATCTATGTTTATCTTCCATTTCAAATTAAGTAAAAATAAAGTCCTTTTCTTCTACTTTATTAAGAGCAGCACAATGCTGCAGTGTTTTAGATAAGTAGATAAGACTCTTTTTCACTAGTGTATTATGAAAAAATATAGTTGCAGCTTTTAGAAAAATACATTAAGGAGACATGATGAAAACCTTTTTCATTTCCATCCTTAGTCACTTAATGAGCCAGTATGTGTTCTCCTTTGTCAGATTAAATGCCATCGAAAAGGAGACAAAAATTATAGTGAAAATACAGAATATTAAAAAGCTGACTCAAATGCCAGAAGGCAAAGAGAAAATATCGAAAATAGCAACAGGATGATCAAGGCCAACAGCAGAATAATAGCTGAAAAAAAGTCGTATCATAAACACTTTAAAACAACTCAATAAAGTTGTTTTAAAGCTGTCATAAAGCAGTTTTCACTGTCATAAAGCAGTTTTTTTCCAATGTACTTATTTCTCATTAAAAAAAAAACACAAACAAGAAACAGTGAGTTACTAGTTATGATTTTAAAAGGATTGCAGTTTTACTACATACATGATCTCTGCGATTGCACTGGAACATGTATTCACATTTAACTGCAGTTCCATTACTAAAATAAAAGCAGACATCTGGGGGATGCTTATTTACAACATTATTTCCAATTTCCCTGCTCTAAACTACAACACAAGGTGCAAGAAAGACTTAACGGTAACAACTTCACAATTTTGTGAATAACTATAGGATTTCCAGAAGGCAACCATGTGTGGGAGTAGGCACAGACAACACATGAGAAGTGCTGTCTCTTCTCCAACCAGAGAGGAGGAGAAGCGTTATCTTTTCTTATCCTTACAAGCTGGTGGAGATTTTTTCATCTGACACTTGGTGCTGCCTGAACTACTGACAAGTGGTTCTTGCTCCGGTATAATCTGCATTGGGGTTAGTTCACCTGTGAATGTCCTGTAGCAGTTGAGGAAGCGGTTTCATTGACCTCTAAATCTGTCCCAGTCTTGGCATAGTCCTAGTGAAGCTCTTTAGGTATGGCGCATTCAAGGACGAGAGGTTATGGAAGGAGTGGGGAATGGACCTGTTCCAAACATCTCTGCCTCAACCTACACAATACATGTTCACAGAGAAGCAAAGAAAGAGGATGAGCTCCCTCGGTTACCAGCGTTTACAAAGAGAAGAGAGAGCCTCCATTCCCACAGCCTCCAACTCCCTCACCAGTGTGGGAAGAACAAGAAGTTGATAGGTAACATGGCTGTGGAAGACAGTTTCCCTGTTGAGCAGATCAGAGAGCAAAGCAGTGACTAAGGAGCCCGGGGTCCATACTGCACTTGTATGAGCAGTTAGGAGGGCAAGGCATGGCAAGGGTGAAAGCGTCCTTGAATGTGTGCTGTTTGTACTGCACAGTGTGTGCTGCTGGCGCCTGCTGGCGTGAAACCTGTGCACCAGAAGCGGCGCCACACAGCATTTCCCACTGGTATGGGACACTGCTTTACCTGAGGATACTCAAAGTGGCATGTCTCGGGGCTAAGGGCCCTGCCTTCTGCCACTGCTGACGCATCTTCCACAGTGGTAGCAGAGCTGAGGAGACAGCATGAATTCTTGTTACTGTTTGAGCACTAAGAAAAGGAATGGGATGCCTTCACCTTGTCTCTGGGGGCAGAATATATGCTCAGAGCTATTTATTTTTTTATCCTTCCCAGTTCATAGGTTATAACAGCAGGGACTACTGTGATCACAGGGGATCAGTGAATGTGGTGCTCATAAGGACTTAGTTGGTAGAAACAATTCTTTTCTTCCTTCCTCCTTTCCCAAATGTGCTTTATGTTTGGATTATTGCAGTCACAAGGGAGATAGATAATGGATGCAGACCAAAGAAGAGCAGCAGATGGTCTTGTTATTTATCCAGCATGCCAGTGATCAGCAGCTCTGAAAGATGTGAAGAACGGGGAAAGCAGAAAAGCAACAAGGTAAACTTAGGAAACTGCCCAAGCACAGGCTCTGTGGCTATGGGAACGATAACAGGACAGTGGCACCAGTAACTTTTGCCAAGGTGGTTGTTGTTCTGGGAGCCAAAATGAAATGAAATGAAATAAAATAAAATACCCAAATATTTTTAAAGAATCAGAAAAAAAGAGACGCTCATAGTAGTGAGTAAACTAGTAATGACAGCTACAAAGATGGGTCCTAGTACTGAGGAGGATTTTGGAGATGAAACATAAAGAGATAATAGTAGCTTTGTCATGTCAGAGACCAATGTCAGAACTTCAGGGTTGAGATTAAAATATTTTTACTCTAGACCTGCTACAAGGGGCCACTGTGGCTCAAAACAAAGGTTCTCAAAGCCAGGAAGGTGGCAGTCGAGTAAGACTGCAGTTGAAAGGATACATCAAAGCAAAAACTTTATTAGAGGGTATTCAATTAGAGCACAGTTATACGGTTACAGAAATCTCTTTTGATTTTCAGTGCTGCCAGAAAATTGGAAAAAAAATATGGAGACAGCGAAATTTCAAAAAAATGACAGAAACAGCCAAGTGTTCTTGTATTTGGGGAACTTGATAGGCAGTTATAAAAAGCAGGCTGAATTTGCATACAAACTAGGCACTAAAACTTTCAGTTAAAAATAAGAACCAACATACTTTTGAATTCCATACCAGATAGCTCTCTATGGCCCTGGACAGGAAAACATCTTAAAGAATATGATTCAGAGGAAAAAATCAGGCAGCTAGGTACAACCAGATTTATAGTCTGTAGTAGCCATGTAATATAGCTGTGAGATTCATTTCTGCTCAAAAAAATTAAAAATGTGCCAACAGCAAGCAGTAGAAATGCAGACAATGGTTTTCCTAAAACAGAAGTTTTGCAAAGGAGAGGGAAAATACGTATTTAGAATACTAATTACTGTCTGTCATAAATGGATGTGGGAGTTTAGGTGAACTCTGGTTCCCGCCCAGGCCTCTGGCAGCAAACAGTACCCTTATTGAGATGGCCAGCACCCCAAAGCCCACTCTCGTTCGTAAGTTCTTTTAATAATGACTGATTCTGTCTATTATAAAGTAAATCATTTATTAACAGATGAGAAAACTAACAGACCTGGCTTAAAGTAGACCAATACTACACAGGAATAAAGACTACAAGTAGATTAACGTACAGTGCAGGATAAGGTACTTACAGCTAGTGAAGAAACAATATAAACTTAGGATTCAATGTATTTTACCATCCAGTTCCTGGTGGGGCACACATCGAAGTCCTTTCCCTCGATCTTCAGAGAAGTAACCATGAAACCTGCGTCCAGGCTCCAGGGAGAAGTTCAAACACTTTCAGGGTGTAAGAGGCTTCTGCCTCAGTGGTAATTTGTGTATCTTTCATAGTGTAACAACTGTGATTCTCAAGTCAGCAATTTTCTTTTATCTCTTCCCACATGCATCCACTCTCAAGACTAGGATGTTTATTCTTAGCTGAGGCTTGAGCACCACTGGCGTCAGAGGTGACCTCTGCTGGACCTTTTAACCCTTGGGTTATCTCCAGCTATCAGTTGCATTTATGAAAGGGGGGTGGGGGGGGATGTCCTGCCACGCCGTCTTAGAAAAGTCTGGGGAGCCTCAAGGAAACAGTAAAATTTTTTTTTTTTTTAAATTTTTTTTTTTAGGAAAATGTAGCAATTAACTTCTTTGGGGAATGCACAGAAGATGGGTAGATAAACAAGGTAAGTCCGGGGCTAGTATATTGTCAGATAATGGTATGTTCAAATTGAAATGCAGTATAGAGGGATATTTGAGGTCAAACAACAGGGAAAAACAGACATAGTACTGAAGTCATTAAAGCAACTGAAGGTTAGAATTGACACAATTGTATCTCAAGCCAGTACTCCAGAAATCCAGCAGTCAATAAATACTGCTTATTCCTTAAAAGACACTAAACTTGACTGGTCTTCTATAAAGTGTAACAGAAGACCATGTGACAAACTCTAAAGACTGAAAACCAAAATATTTACATGCTGTGCCTGAAATCATTATGGTCCATGGAAGAATTGACTTAGGAAAAGACAATCTTTATAAATCTTTCAAAACAGGAAAGAGTCATAATGTGGGTTTATATAGGTCGTTCTCTTTATTACTGTCAAGGTTTGACCCTGGCCAAATGCCAGGGACCTATGACATCTCTCTCTCTGCTCTCTCCTGCCACAGCTGTGCAGAGGAGAGGAATCAAACTAACACAAACACACTGGACTCATGAGTTGAGATGAGGCAGTGGTGGGGAGGGGACACATGACAACATGAGCAAACAGGTGAGAAACTAAAGTTGCAAAGTGATTTATTAACCTAACAGAGTCAGAGGATGAATGAGAGGTAAAAATAAGCTCTTAAGACACCATTTCTTCACTCAC
>VZTX01029402.1:16550-43106 GCA_013400915.1 Pardalotus punctatus
GCAGAGGGTTTTCAGCTCCGGCACCTGGAGCACCTCCTCCCCCACCTTCTTCACTGACCTTGGGGTCTCCATGTTGTTTTCCCTCACATATTTTCACCTCCTCCTCCTCCTCTGGCTAAAAAGAAGTGTGTGCACCCATTGTTTTGATTTCTTCTTAAATATGTTTTCCCAGAGGCGTAACTCACATCTCTGATTGCCCCAGGTTTGGCCAGCAGCATGTCCATCATTTTCAGAGCCATCAGAGAGTGGCTCTGCTGGACAGGGTGAAAAACTTCCAGAACCTTCACACAGGACCCACAGGAGCCATCTTTGTGCCCCTCCCTAGCCACTAGCAAAAACTGGGCCAAGTAAAACCACCACAATTACTAACAAAGAATTTATTGCTTTGTATTTATATTTTATTACAGATTTCCAAATAGAAATTATCCAAAGTAGAAATTTGTATAAAATTAAAATTAAAATCAACAGTTTGATGAAAGAACAGAAAAGACGGTGTGATTCAAATTATATATGTATATTTACATGCAAGCTCCAAATGATTTTCCAGCCAATCTTTTCCTTTCCCACTCCTCCTAAGGCCAGTGCTAGGATGAGGAGGAAATGAAGGTGATCACAAGTCCTCTACAATCTTTCATTTCAACTGGAATTGAAATTGCTCATTGCATTGTAGCATCCCAGTGCCACTTGGAGAATCAGGAAGCAATTCTAAATGTCAGCAATATTAATGAAAAAAAAAGCTATAATGCTTATATCTCCTCGGGATATTGAGAGCATAGGAGGCTGTTGGGAGGGGAAATGATTTTAAGCAGAGACCTTCTCTGATTAAGCAAAAGTTTAGGAGATGGAATAAAACAATTCTCTGCAAATTTATTCAATGGTAGTTTAAATAAAAATAGGCGAAGTGTAAAGATCAGTAAATGTTCTGGGTATTGCAGTATTTGGTGTATATACTCACTTCCTCAAATATCCTTGCAGAATCAATAGGAGATACATGAAAGAACTAGCAGGAATGTAAAAAGAAGTTCACCATTGGTGATGCTTCAACAAGACATGAAAGTTCTCAGAGACTACTGCCAAAAAGATTCACTCTGAAAACTTCTAAATTAATATTACAGTTTACTCCTAACATTACTGGTACTTATTACTAATAAAACTGGGCTGGAACCCATTTTAAATGAAAAAAAAAACTGTATATTCAGTGGTGTGATCTGAATCATAGATTCATAGAATGATTGGGTTGGAAAGGACCTAAAGGGTCATCTTGTTCCAACTCTCTGTCACAGGCAGAGACACTTTCCACTAGACCAGGTTATTCAGAGCCTCCTTGCCCAGGCTGACCTTGAATATTATCAGGGCTGGGGCATCAACACCTTTGGGCAGCCTGTTCCTTGCCTCACCACCCTCATAGTGAAGAATTTCTTACTAATACCTAATCTAAATCTACTGTCTTTCAGTTTAAAGCCATTACCCCCTGTTCTTTCCCTTTGTGAAGGTGGAAAACATCTTTTAACCTCAGAAGGAGTGCCTTATCTTGATGCTTAGCCCTCTAATTGTCTCGGGTTGGAGACAAGTTTAGGAGAAAAGTACCCTGAAATGAACGTCTCCTCCAAAGGAGAAGAGTTTTTGGGACTCTCTCCCCCCACCACAAAAGAAATTTCTTGGATAATAGTAAAAAAACCCTGTTCATTTAACAAAACAAACAAAGTGTCCTGCAAGGCAGGGGGGAAAGGGAAAAAGGATATTGAACCTATGAAGACAGCTGATGGATTTTAGAGTTCTTTCCTTCTTCCACTGGCTTAGCCCCTCCCAAGGTCCAGCAGCTGGATAGAGTAGCTCTGGCAGCTCTCTGCAGGGTGCTGACTGTCTGCCCAGGGGTCCTCTGATGTTGGACAAAAAAGCAAGCCGAACAGTCCAAGAAGGAAAGCAGAAATTGAGGATTGCTCTCCCAGTCCCAGGAAAAGCTTCTTGTTTGCTAACAAATCAAGCAGCTGGCAGAAGTAAGCAACCTAGCTAGCAGCAGCTGAAAGCAGGAAGGAATGTGTATCCCCCTGCACTCCAAGGCCAAGAAACCTGGAGGAGCGTGCGTTTTTAAAACATAAACCGGGCCAGCAGAGCTTCTCCTGCCTGCTGAACCTAGCTTAAAGTTACAGGAGTTATTTCTGGGCATAATGCAGATGATAGGGGATACAGGATTATCATAAAATCACCCCAAGACACTAATATAGGGGCAGCCTGCTTCTCAGCTGTGAGAATGTTGTGCTGGATTTCCCACTGTTGCCTGTAGACTGGCATATGGTCTGACTACATGATCTGAAATGCGGCACACGGCTTATGATACGGTGGTGCTGAGCTCTGTGCCTTGTCTTTTTCTTTTCCTTATTCCCCAGAGCTGCATTAGACCTTCCTATAAATGTCATTGGAAGAACTGTGTTAGGGATCAACAACAACAGTCAAACAAATAGCTAAAGAACATTATCAGAAAGATAGCAATATGGTTAAAATATTAGAGACAAAGGTGTACACGAAATGAAGGGAAACAAATCTCCAGTAAATTGAATCAACTTTTCATAACAGTGCAAGTTATAATCTTCAAGGTATTTTCCCATAAAGAAGGTTCTTCCGCTTCAGGCAAACATTTTGAAGCCTGTATTATCCTAGATTAATGGCTCAGTCTATATTATCGTTGTTACACCGCAAAAAACTCAATAGCTGGTTAAAAATACTCAAAACTACATTAAGGCGATGAAGCATTTTGCAGAGCTAAGCTGCAACTGGCTTTGTGAGATGCTGTGTTTAGTCACATTAGAAGAGCCATGTGTGGCAAGAGCATAATTATCTGTATAAAATCCAAGAAGAAATGTACTCATTATTGTGTACTTGTGGGTGAAAATAAGACTTGCAATACTGTCTATAGCTAAGTTTGCCTGAAGCTTCAAATCATATGACACAGTTCAAATACTTTTAAAACTTCGTATTTCTCAGCTACTCTGGCTTCAATGTCCTATATTGTATTTCTTGTCATGCTGAAACTCAATTAGAAGGTTTCAGGTAAAAATATTTTAATTATGGACAAGAAGAGTTAAAGAGTACAACTTTGTCTTCATAGTATGAAACATACTTACAAACATGCTGGGGAGAAGTCACTTGGGATATTGCTCATTATGGCAAGACCGGAATTTCATTAGTGGGATGCCGATGTTCCATTGCTATTGTGGACAAAAAAGCAAAAAAACCAGTCTTTGAGGCTGTACTTAAAAATTGTGTTATAGACAAGAACTTTGCCATCTGAAACATAACTCAGGTGAGAAAAAGGAAACACAAATCCATAATAATTCAGGCTGAAGAAACATTGAAGAAGAACAAGGCAAAATAACATACAAATGGTGTTAAAAATGTGATTACAGGCTAAGAACACCAAAACCATGTTCAGCCTTTGAGCCTAAGGCCAGCTTCAACCAAACAGTGTCTCTATAAATTTCAAGTATGTATTTCAAAATATTACCATCTTTGCTGTATTCTGAATGATGGGAGAAGGATCCGTGTTCAAGAGGAGGTAAAAAATTAAGTAAATTTCTAAATATAGGTACATATATTTAATAACCTAAATATCAGAAGCAACAAAGTAACTTTTTTCTCAAGAAATAAGCAAAACCAAAGCAAATATTTTTATTTGATCTAAAGTACTGGAGAAATTTGGGGCTTTGGGTCATAGGTAGTACAAGAAAGTATTAGAAAAATACTTTTTCTAACTAAAAGTATTAGAAAACTTTTTTTTTAAGAAAAGCACAGTGCTTAGCTTTGAGTGGTACATTTGTTTTATATGTTTAAATTAAACTATTTAGAGTAACGACATATACTGAATATGTATGTATATAATATAGCCATATGAGCTATATTTCATATATGTATGAAATATAGCTCTGAGGAGATTGATCGTTGCCTTTCTCAGAAAATGTTCATTTTTGGCATGTATAGTTGATATGTTGTAAATAAAAAAGACATTCTTGATCTCCTTGGATTTCAGTTTGAAATACCAAACAATTCTTTATGTTGTTATTGTTCTGTTTTGTTGTAGCTTTCCAAATATTGGAGCAATATGGAATAAAGAAATATTTTCAGATATCCTTATTTCTAAGGTTAATAAAGGTTTACTTGTACATTTAGAAGTATTGTTCTCATCTGCACAGGTGTTAAATCCGTATTCTTGTTAAATGGTGAGATTTCTGTCTGAATGTTGCTTGAATGAAGTCTTGCTGTGATCTTTCTGCCAAGTTCTGTTCCAACTTTAACAAATGAATATAGCTCAGGTAATTCAATGGGCAGCATGACTCATTGTGTTGTAAAACTGTTTACAGTGACCTGCTTTGAATTAATTTTAGAATAATCCCACTCTGCCTGTTGCAGCACAGTCATTTACCGTCTTGTCATCCCAGACAGATTTTGCCCAAAGGACAATGAGTGTTTCTGCAACTAACAGGCTAAACTACTTTGACCCTTTTCTTTAAGCAAATCTACTTATTGGTTAGATAAAAAGGAGGCAGGTTAGACAGATTTGGTAATGACACAGTTTTAATGTAAGGAAAGTTTATGCTGGTTTTTGTGGAAAAAGAATCAGGAGGCCTGTCAGTATGTTATTTGGAACCATTCAATGCATAGGTCATAAAAACACAGCACAAGCCACACTGAGGCTTGTGTATACTCCTCCCAGACTACAAGCTTCCGTGTACTGTTGTACTTGTAAGATTAGTTGCTGTAGGGAATATGTCTACACAAATAACAAACTAACAAAATCCTAGTATTTTTTTAAAATTTTCTTCAATAGGAAAATGTGGTCACTGATGAAAATAACTGCCATTTAAAGATAGGAGTGTAGTTCAGTGTATTTTGTAAAGTAAGCTCTTCTGAATATAGTCTTCCTATACCTACTGATTTTGTGAAGGGTAGTCACTATAACAGAAAGCCATTTATCTTAAAAGTTGCTTAATTTATGTTTAAGTGTAAGAGGGAAATAAAAAGAGCAAAACACAAGACACACACATGTTTTTTAGCCTTTTACACTCTCCCCAGTGTAGTTGAAGAACAAAATTATTTTTCTGTTCTTTTGATTCCTGCTCATTGAGTAAACTCATTATTTTACAAGAAAAGAAATACTTTAAAGAGTTTCCATTTTAGCACATTCCTTTTTTGATTTAAAGATGTAAACTCAGACAGTTGGACACAAAAGCTTCCTCCATACCTTGATCCATTTGAGCTTTGCTACCTGATGCTTTTGCTTTCAGCGAGTTAGAAGCTGATTATTTGGACTCACTTAGAGGGATCAAAGTCAGTTGACTTATCTGGAATTTTCTATCTTAAATTTTTTAAAGATTTTTTTCCTATGAATATCTTTGGGTTTTTTCTGGTCTCAAAATGTCAGTTAATTGGCAGGACTCCTCAAAAATAACCTCCAGTGGTTCAGAGGTTATTTTGGCTATTCTCTCAAATATTATAGATTGGATTCCCAAGGCCCTGATGATTTCGAAATTCCCATTTTATCTCAGTACTTTTAATTTGTATTCCTCATATCCTGTTCAGCCAAAGTTGTACTGTCAAATGCCTGAATACAAACTTTATTGAGAAAGTTGAATATAGGAGGCCAAAACCTCAACTGTGAGAAGAGTCCTTTGAAATGAAACCAGAAAATACACTGGATAAAGGTATGGCTCACTACACAAAAAGACTTCTTTTGCTTGTTTGTTTCATGGAACATAAAGACTTGATCTGAAATCACGCTGCTGGTATGATTTTAATTAAAAAAGAAACATCCAAGAATATAGCTACTAATACAGCATGCTACGATAAGAGGATAAGAGAATTTTTTTATTTTTTTTTTTAAATTAAAAAAGTACGAGAATGGCAGACGAGCTGCGGTTTTTTTTCCCCCCACCTGTCGGGTTCTGCCTGGCGGGGCTCTGCATTCTGTACCCACCGCTGCCGAAGGACAAGGCCGGTATTTCCCGCAGCACTTACTGTATGTGCATGAGCAAATCCCACAGAACCTTTCCTCCACAAAGTTACCGCGCGTCAGGGACGATGGCTGCCTGGGCAGGGAGCCACCTCACGTTCCCACCTTCACCCAGGGATCCGCGTGTATCCCGACCCCACGCAGACTGCAGCATCTCAACGCGCACACACTCCGCCACGCCCGCTTCCCTTGGAAGCCTCCGAGGCGTTTGCCCTCCCAGCAGCCCGTACGGTGAGGCCGTCTGCAGTGCAGGAGACAGGTGGGGAGGTGGGCAGGACAAGCCCCCTGCCGCCGAATCCTCATGTGCACTGCCGCACGTATCTCAGTGCTAGCCGCCGCACCCCGGCGCCTCGCCGGTAACTTTTTTGCCAGGCTTCGCGGCGCCCGCCGCCACCGTGGGACCACTCAGGGTGGGGGGCTTAGCGCGGCAAACTTTTCGCCCAGATGGGCCAGGGTGGTGACTTCGTCCTTCCTTCATCCTCACGGCTGCACCTCCATCCTCCTTCGGGCGCGCCACGCTGAGCGGGGGGCGGTGCGGCGGAACCCTGCGCTCGTTCCGGCAGCGGGCGCCGCTCCGCTTCGGCCCGCCCCGCACCGGAGAGAGGGTGACGGGCTCCGGCGGGCTCTGCTGCTGCTGCTACTGCTGCCGCCGCCGCCGGCACCGCCGCCTCTGTTGCAGGAGGAGAAGGATGGAACCGGGCAAGGAGCCCCGGGTGACCGCGGGGGAGAAGCCCAGCGAACCCGAGCCGCCGGTTTCCTTCCAGGCCCGGCTGTGGAAGAACCTGCAGCTGGGGGGCAAGGGCCGGAGCGGCGGCGGGCGGGCAGCGGCCGAGCGCCGCACTGCGGAGCCCCTCGCCCCGTCGCCGCCGACCGGTGGCAAGGGGGACCTCCCGCCCGGTGCCAAGTGGAGCGGCTTCAAGCGGCGGCGGCAAGTGCTAGACCGCGTCTTCTCGTCCTCCCAGCCCAACCTATGCTGCTCGGCCGCCGAGCCGCTGGAGCCGACCGGCGAGTCCGGCTCCGCCCTGCGCCGCCTGCGGGAGCACCTGCTTCCCCAGGGCAAGGGGCCGCCCGGCCGCCGCCCGGAGCCCGCCGCCAGCTGTCAGGGGCCGGCGGGTGGCAGAGAGGGGCGCCGGCCCGGGGCGCACCTGTCCCATCAGAAGAGCTCCTCGCTGCCCAGTACCGCCTGCCTGGAGCAATTGCTGCAGGGCTCGCCCGCCGCCGGCAGGACCCAGGAGCAGCGCACGGAGGACGGCGACGGCGGCGCGGTGAGTGCCGGTCCGCGTCGCCCCTCTACGTTCAGGGCCAGGGTGGGGAGGTCGGGCGGGAGGGATGGTGATCTCCGGGGAGGGAAGAGGAGGTGGGAAGGGAGCTGAGGTCAGGGGAGGCGAGAGGGCGACCGCTGGGGAAGAGAGCTGAGGTGAGGGGAGGCCAAGGGACGGCCAGGGCTCCGCTCTCCTCGCGCTCGCTCGCTGTTGAGGAGTGTCCTTAAGGGGAGAACGCTCGGGGCCCGCCCGCCTCCCGCTTCGGAGCTCTGCACTCCCCCAGCACGCCGTGACAGGCGGTGTGGCGGGGCCGAGCCGTGCTCCGGTGCAGGAGCGACCTCCCCCAGACCTTCATTGCACAAACCATGCAGAGGAAAGGTGTCTCGGAGGCTGGAGCTGGGCTTCCCTCGCTCTCACGCTTTTCCCCAGAGGCCACCTCGCACCTCTGTGAGGGCCGTCTCTCCTGGTGTCTGCTTTAAACGCATGCAGCGCGGCTTTTCCTCAGGTAACCTCGGCTTTTTTCCTTGTTTGGTTATCCAGACTTGATTTATTATATATTTTAATTTCTGCAAGACACACAAACGACGACCACTAGTACACATTTAATAGATGGTAGGTAATTAAATGGCACTTACATACTGGATGCTGTCCTATACAGCTGTCAGTTCAGTCTACAAGATCGTCATTCTGGTTGTTGGGAGAAGATGGTAAACAAAGCCATAACTCTTCCAACTGCCAGTTTTGAAATTATATGGTGAAACTACTGTTGATAGGGGCTGCTGAATCTTGGAATAAGTATACTGCGAGAAAAATGCAAAACATATGAGTATTTTTGGAGTTTGTGTAATTCTAAGCAGTCATCTGCTTTTTTCAGGAATAACTGACTAATGCATATTATTATAAATTGTTTTATGTCATGATCATGGAGAAATGAGTAGCTGAAGTAAAAGGCATGCTCTGTGTGTTGTCAGAAATAAGTGGTGTGGATGCATTTGTTTGCTGTCAGAACTATGGTACCTATGCTAATGAAGAATGATAGTAGTTCTGCAGGGATTTGCAAGTGTCCCTTGAGGTCAGTGGGACTTCAGTGTCCCTCTGCAGAATTCAGAGGAGATCGTCTTCACAAACAGGACCTAGACCTAACTTCATGTCATGGGGTTGCTTTGGTTGTATTCACCGGCCTGACTGGAAATTACTGTGGTTATGGTTATGGTTTAGATCGTTGCTTATTGAGGTGAGATTATTGTGACAGGTGTCTGTGAAGTGGACATTTCCAGCAGTAGTCAGTCCCTTCCTCCCCAAAGCCCTGGCTCACAAAAATGTATTGCACATTTTAAGCATTTAAGTATTACTGTTCGGGACTGCAGGACATTTTGCTTTAAAGACTGCTGCATCTAGAAATAAATGAATATGAAAATGTGGGACTTTCTTCAGTGTTGTTCTTGCTGATGTGTTCAGTAAAGAAATACAAAGGTTTATTTACAAAACATGTCATGTGTTTTTCAGTTGTGAGGGCATTACTTTTATTTAGAACAAGGTACAGTCATAGCATTTGGAAAGAATTCTTCTAAGTCAAATCAAAGTGGTACCCACGCTTGTTTTTAATTAGCAGGATTATGACTGATTCCTCCGAGTGGTTTCTAGTATTAATTTGGGCTGTTCCTGCATACCAAACATGCTGGTTTTGATATTAAATAAAGCTTGTTTGTGTGTTGGTGAAGTTTGCAGAGCTGATGATTGTGTTTGTTTCAGAGGGATGTTCTGAAACAGCATAGCTTTTCTGCTATTTCATAATAGGCACATTCACTGCTTTTCTCAACTCTAAAGTGTAATTTCACTTGGGTTATTAAATCTAGTTTAATTCACTTGGGTTATTAAATCTAGCTTCATTCAGTTATAAGATAGTTGGGGAAAGGAGACTCCAACTATAAAGCATTACTGATTGTCTTCAAGTATGCCTGGTACTCTTCCGTGGTATGTTAACAGAGCAAGCACCTTCCACTGTGAGCAGCTGGAGTTTCCAGTTCAGTGTACTTCAGGAGTCAAGTCTTGTGTGCTTACTTACAGGCTGCACTCCAGGGCAGTAAAGTCCCTGCCTAGCTTCAGTCATGGCATCTACACTCCTCCAAGGATTTGGGATTACATGTCCAGTAATATGAGTTTGGAATAACTTGCATTTTTCAAATCCAAGTTTTACTTACAGCATGTGCTAAAACTCCAAACAAGCCACTCCCTTTCCCCCTGCCCCTTCTGACAATGGAGAGACAATAAGAGATTATGATTTAAAATAACAATTTACTCGAATAACAATAACCACAGCAGTATCAATAGGAGAAAAAGTATACAAAAAGAGGGTATCCCACCCACAAAGGGCATTTATTGTTGGGAACAAAAGAAAAAATGCCTTCCCAAAGACAGGACCTCATGGTCTCCAGACAAAGGCAATATAGCCATGAGAGCTCCTTGGCTTAGCGGCTCCGTGGCTTAGTGGTCTTCACCCCCCCAGCCCAGTTTGTAGAGAATAAGTAGGACCCTCAGAAGCTAGATCATCTCCATTGCACCATGCCACCACCTTGGATCGCTCTAGTAATTTGATTCCTCACAGCCTTCTCTGGCCCTGCCACCGCTCACTTGGCTCTGCTGGGCTTGGGCTCTGAATGGCTCAGCTGAGCTCAGCTCTGTGCCACCTGTTCTCTCCTTTTTTCTAATTTTTCCTGGAACAGTTGTCTCAGATTTAGCTTTGCTGTCCTTCAGCACCACATCTTAAAGCCACAGCTCAAAGGATTGGGAAGGGGACTGATGGTGGTGAACACGGGCTGAGTCCACCGGGCTGATCCCAATACCTTATCCCTGGAGGGAGCCAAGCAAGATGGTGCACTTTGCCTCCTGCTCCTTGGCTTTTCCTGCTGGGACCACACCCCCGGGGATGACATGTGTGGTGTGGAATAAATAGCGTTAAAACTCCATCCCCTTTTCTCTGTAACCAGGACACAGCAGTACAGACTTTCAGCAGTGTCTGGATTTTTATTGTCCTTCATTGCACCCTTACATGTCCAAAGATTAAAAAAATTCTGTAACAGAATCACAAAAATGAGATTAAATTACCTAAAAGCAAATCAACATAAAATTGCAACTTCCTTTAAAATGTGTTAAAATTTTTATTGAAATACAGGGCAGGCAGATGCAACTGCGTCTTTTGGATTAAGACTGATGAATTTTTTAGAAAATCTGTACACCAAAAGTCCTACTACATATTTTAAGGGAGATGGTGGGGAGAAATAAAATCCCACAAAAAGTCAATTTTTTGTGCTTTCCAACTGAAATAATACAGTTGTCATCAGTGAAAAGAAGTATAAGTTAGTGGGTGGGAAGACTGACAATATAAGATTTTAACTTGAAATGTAATTTTTGGTGTAATCAAACCATTTAAGTTTGATTTGAACTCATTAAAATGTGGTGTAGCACTATTGCATTGGGCATGGACAATCTAGCAGAGACCTAGTTTTTTCAGCATTGAATAAAGCTTCTCTTGCATTGAATAGGATTAGTATCTTGGTTTGAGTAGAGCTGCGCAATTAAAAGTGTAGTCTTATGCAAACAATACCTATTACATTTGAGCACTAAATACTGACCTAGTTCTTTGCTGAAGAATGAATACTTCTGGGAGCTGTCTGAATATTTTTGGGAAGGGCATCATAAGTATTTATTGGCAGGAAACTTAGCTTTCTTTAAAATGGTAACCAGAGTGTAAATGTGTGTTTACATTTACACTTTACAGGACAAAGAAATGAACACATGTGCAATTAAACATAATCCTTCTTCCAGTTTCCAAAGACTATGTAACAGGTCTCCTTGGCTGAACCTTTCACAGCTTTCCATATGGCAGTCAATCACCATCAAGTAGCTGAGAGCCGCATGTGTGCTGCATTCTTGAAGGACTGAGGTGATGGTGATGGAAGCCTCCTGAGGTGTCCCCTGGACAGAAGATGACAACAGCACCCCAGCAGCAATGCTTCACAGTGCTTCCAGTGTCTGAGTATGCTACCATGGCCCAAGGCAGTGAGGCATGGGTTTTTCCACTTGTCCCTTTTAATTTTCATTTCTGTGCCAGCTGGAGCTTGAATTTATCTGACAGTGCCTCTGCCAGCATGGCCTTTTTCTTGAATGTGAGCCATAGCTTTACATGAAAAGTTTTACGTCACTTGTGTTTTGTCACAGTAATTTCGTAAAAGTCAGGAGGATAGAAATATCCCTGTTGCATATGATTTGCAGTAATAAAGACCCTGAAAGTGTTTCACGGGCTTAATCACAGAACAGGGGTCTAGGCATATGTCATATTGAATAAACAGTGAACATGAAGAGGGCTTAGGGAGAGGGTTCCTGACTGAAGGGGTGTCCAGGCTGCAGTCTGACTACCTCAGTAAGAGCTCTTGTGGGCTCTTTTCTCCAGTGTGTTTTCTTGAAAGATAGTGATCTGATAACAACAAATTTTGTGACTTCTTAAAATGGGTCCAGGTTGATCCATTACACTGAAAGAGTGACCAGGTTCTTAACCCCTTCCCTTAACCCCTCCCTTTCGATTTTTGTTTCATTCATTAATTTTGTGACATACAGAACTATTTGTTTCATTAATAATTATCCTGCAGATCTACATTTATGGGTCTTCAGAGTCAGGGATTGGAAAACAGTGGTCTAGAATATATAATACAGACTGTTGAGAGATGAGTTGAAGTGAAAAACTGGACATACATCCAGGGTCTCTTCCATTCTTAAAAATAATGGATAGCAATTGGTCAAAATTTGATGAAAGAGGGTGGACTGTGGCACAAGAGGAGGATCTGCCAAAAAAGGGGAGTTTAGTGAGTTTGGTTGTATGAGGAGAGGTTGCACTTTCAGGGCAAAGAGCATTGTCTTGTACTAAGATGCTGGGAAAGAGAAAGGAAATCGTAGCAATTAGAAAGGAGGAGAGGTTGAGCTGTGAGGAAGCTTGAAGAGAGGGGAATTTGAATTTAGTATGGAGTGGGATGCAGAGCCAGTGAAAACCAGACTGGCATACCATGCATCTTTCTCTGCCTATATGAGAATAAATCTATATCTGGTTTAGAGCCATTTGAGTCAGTGAAGTTACTTGAATTTGACTTGTTTGTTATAATTGGTATATGTCACAGGTAATTGATCCAGCCAATGAAGGAAAAGGAACAAAAAAAGACAAAAGGCTGAAATGTCAATGAAAAGCTACACTGATAATGTCACCCAAGAGGATCTTAATTGCCTCTTTAGATAATTTCACTGAGAAAGATGAAGGTGGTAAGAAAATTTGAAAACTGCTGGCTGTCAAGGTTTAATTACCTTTCCTTGACATAATGCCAGTACAAAACAGTAAGAGTTGGAGAGAGCTAATTTGCACAGTTATTTGGAGCATGATTTGAGAGCAGCATAATTCTGAAAATTAAGAGGGCAATATTTTAGAAAACAGGAGAACTCTTGCTTTTAGGGGTGTGGCTACTGACACATAGGGAATGAGTAGATGAAAAAATGTTTAGACTGGGTCAGAAGACCATGGAGCTTGTTAAATTACATAGAAATAGCAACCAGGAGTAAAAAGCTGTTGCTAAAGTTTGCTTCCTAAAATAAAGCTGTTGCAGCTGATCAAGGCTATTTGTTTCTCCAAGAATTTAATTAGACATCTGATTTTGTCAAGGGATGTTCTGCATTGCCCTATTTTGTCATTGTATTAATCTCTAATAAAAGGTTAATCTTTCAGCAGTTTGAGATGTATTAATCTGTTTCTTGTGCTCTGTCAGTACCTGATGAGACTGTCAATTTACAATATTTTAATACAATGTATATGTATTACTGTCATGGAAATCATGATATCACACAATAGGAGTTGTATTTAATTATATCTTGAATGGCCTCTGCTTAATTAACTGAAGATCTGCAGAGATTTCAAAGTGAGCTACATTATTTTTCAGAATTGGCCAGTTTGCATTTATCTTCATGTGAAATATTTAGATGAACTAATAACAATAATAAATATTAGTGAACTAATAGCAGCTGTTAACTTACTGTTTATCTATGACCTCATTTAAACTTTATTTCCTCTTCTCCTCACCTTTTGCATTTACTGCTCATATATAAAGGTGTTTGTAGCAAAGTAATTATACTGAGAATAATAGATGTTTGGAGGATAGGAACAGTCCTCGCACTGAAAGACCAAAAAAAAGCTTATTTTGTAGTGAGTGACTGCTGTGAAGTGCTTTAAGTTTCAGGGGTTCTATCTGGATTTCAAGTGACTGTGTCAAAACTCTTACTTCAGTGTACTTCATGTGTGTGTTTCATAACCTGCTGACCTGTCTTGAACTTTTAAAATTTAAAAATACAAATACCTAAACTTGGCTATAGCATTACACCTTTATTCTCCCAAGAAATGCTGAAAAATGTTCCTTCCCTCTTTTTGAAATGTTGGATGCAGAAAAATTGTCATACCAGTAAGACTTATTGTCAGTTACTACATTGTGGCAAAGAGAATTACTTTCTAGTGTTTAAAAAATATATGACTAAAACATTTTAAAAACTGCCACTGTTGTCATTTAACACCCAGCTTTATAGGAAGTTCTAACTTAACTGGTTTGTCTTGTGTTACGTGCTAATAAATGAATACACTCAAGTGTCCTCTTGTTTTTTTTTTTTACTTCTGGGATAAATTGCTGGTCTTTGGCAAGACAACTGAGAACTCACCATTGATCTGAAGGCTAGATTTGCTTTTTCTTCTCTAGTCTTACTATCTATCCTAGATTTTGGATATTACAAGGGTTGTCTCCTAGGGAATTGTAGGAGGGTGGCTATAATGTAAGCCCTGAAGCTTTTAAGTTTAAAAAGGAAGTATTTCCTCTTCCTTGTAAAAGAAGGCAGAATTCCCCCAGTTTTTATTTGTGGTAGACTTAATTTATCAAAATGATGAATTAGATCACCTGTAGTCCAGTATGGAGTTTTCTTTTATGTGGAGTTTGTGCTCTGCTCAGTGTATGTTCCATTCAGTGTATTTGTATAATGGTGACAAACCATAGCAAGTGCGCCACAAATGATCTCTCTGTATTTGTATGTATTGAACTCTTATGGTGGTAGGTGATTCATACCTTGTCAGCAAGCCAGAGATTTCATATTTCAAAGGCTTAGGAGCAATGATATACCCTCACTGTCAAAACATCTGGTTTTGAAAGGTTCAGACTCAGTGTGAGAGGTGAGATCTGGGGATAGAGATATTGCAGTACTGGGATTTTTGTCATTAAAGGCATCTCATGTTTCATGTGAGTGACTTTTTTGGTGAGGAGGAAGACTGTCTCATCAAATCAAGTAATTACTAAGGATGGTGAGCAGTCTTTTGTTCCTTTGTGCTCTGCTTGGATGTTGCTGATTTGCTTTTCTGTGTAGTCATTTGACCAAATAATATCATAGAATCACAGAGTGGATTGTGTTAGGAGGACCTGAAGGATCATTTTAGTGGCTTTTTAAGCTGATGAATATAAGTACTGTTACATGGATAATCTGACACAAAGGGTTTTTTTTTTTTTTATAATTAGGATAATGTGTCCTGTAATGTATTGAATTAGTAGGATTAGAATATAACAAGTTGTCCTAGTTTTGGCCAAGGATAGAGTTAATTTTCTCACAGTTTCCATGAGGCATTGCAGCTTGGAGCCTTGTGGGCCCCCCTGAGTCATTTTTCTATACTATTCCTATCATCGTGGGGGGTGGGAGTAAGGGATTTACACTTCTGTGAGGAAAGTGGCTATGGCTTTGGGTGGAAGAATAAGGCACCATATGGAGGGTTGCTGCCATTTTGTTCCTTTTTTCTGGGGAGCAGGTGGTGAATGCAGTGGTGGGGTGGCTCCAGCCCTGACTGTGGTGCAGCCACATCGTGTTGAACTCAGTGAGCATTTTGCATGGAAATCACCCTCTCCTATAGTGTTGTTTCTACTATTGTTGCTGTTACTGTTTTCTTATCTCATTGCTGTTTTCCAGTAAATTGTTATCTCAACCTATCTCTGCCTCTCATCCTTCTCTAACTGGCTGCCTATGGCTTAATTTCCAGCTGGGTTTAAACCAATGTTTGAATGGAAGAGTCGAGATAACATGAGATCTGTTCAGAGCTGGTTGGAAAGAACTTTGATCTAAGCATTTGTTGTGTTCAGTACAGAGTCCCCTGGTTCCAGGGGTGCTTGGTGTGTTCATGTGGGTGTGGTACCTAACTCTTACATTACTGCGTGTGTTCCTCACAGTGCTCTTTTTTGGAATGGGGAGAGGGATCACGATGGCTTTGTTGCTGTACTGTGTGATATCATACTGTATGACATGATAACATCAAGTGCAATGAGGGTCATTTGGGATGTGCATTCAGTGTTGCTCTCCTGCCTGGGCCTGGGGTGGTACCTCTGGGAATTCATTAATAATTATACCCAGTCTGGGGGGAGGAACAGGGGCGGATAATGCAGTAGCCCTAATGCAGAGCCAGTTAGGACAGAACAAGATGTAAAAACATGATCTACAGGGCAGACAGGGAGAACGATCCTTTCCTGGAGTCTCTAGTAAAAATTACCCACAGAGACTCAAGGGTGACTCCTGAGTTTCAGAAGTCAGGGAAACAAAGGATCTGGCCTGCTACACCTCAACTAACAATGAGATCCTTGCAGATTATTGAAGGGGTTCACACTGTTTCAGAAGTGATTGGTACTGAAGCACAGCTCCTCCTGGGACCCCAACTGCCGGTTCTGGGCTGGATGTTCAAAGGAAAAGGCCCTGCCACACATCATGCCACTGATGCTACATGGAGTATGTGGATTGGTCTGACCACCCAGTAAGCTCAAACAGGAAACCGCGATCACTCAGGGATCTTGGAAATTATCATGAACTGGCCCAAAGGTGAAAGTTTTGGATTATTATGGAGAGGAGAACAAAAAGGTGACACGTACTAAGGATGCCCCACCATATAATCAACTACCAGAAAATGAAAATTATGTTCTGTTTCGTGATGGTTCCCACTCTATTGTAGGAGTACTTCAAAACTGTAAAGCTACCTTATGGAATCCCACATGGCAGATCACAGAAGCTATGGAGGGACAAGGTGCATCAAGTCAGGTTGCAGAGCTGAAAGCCATCCAGCTGGCTTTCGATTTCACTGAATGAGAGAAATGTCCAGTGCTCTACCTCTGCACTGAGCTGTGGGTGATAGCAAATGCTGTGTGGGGGTGACTGGGCCAATGGAGAAAGACCAAGTGGCAGCACAGAGGTGAACCCATCTGGGCTGCTGAATTGTGGTGAGGTATCATTGCCCAGGCAGAGAAGTTGGCTGTAAAAGTACGTCATGTGGATGCACACACAGACAAGAGCTGGGCTACTGAAGAGCATCGCAACCATGTACAGGTGGATCGGGCTGCCAAGATTAAAGTGTCTCAGGTGGACCTGGGCTGGCAGCATAAGGGTGGATTATTTCTTGTTTGATGGGTCTCAGGTCATCAGGGAAGAGACGCAAAATATAGATGGGCTTGTGATCAAAGGGTGGACTTAACAATGGACATTATGTCCCAGGTTATCTATAACTGTAAAACATGCTGTGATCAAGCAGGCCAAGCAAGTAAAGCAAGTAATGGCCAAAATATAAATATGAGGAGGCCTGGCAGATTACTTACATCACACTCCCACAAACCCACCAAGGCAATTATTACATGCTGACAGTGCTGTAAAGAATCACTGGATGGCTGGAGATGTAGCCTGTGCCTTATGCCACTATGCTGTTGCATGCCTATAACACTATCTTGGCCCTCCAAAAGCAAGTCCTGTGATGACACAGCACCCCAGGAAGAACTGACCTGGACAATGGAACTAATTTAAAAAATGTTCTCACAGAGACACCTAGGCCAGAGAGCACAGTATTGAGTGGGTATTGTATTCCCTGTCATGCACCACTCTTGGAAAATAGAGTGATACAACAGACTGTTAAAAACCACACTGAAAGTACTGGGTGGTGGGACCTTCACACATTGGGATCTACATTTAGCAAAGGCCATCTGGTTAGTCAAGACTAGAGGCTCTACCACTTGAGCTGGTCCTGGCCAGTCAAAACCTCCACATACTTTAGAAAGGTATAAAGTCCCCATGGTACATATAAGAAATGTGTTATGGAAAATAGTTTTAGTTAGTTCCGTCTTCCATCCAGGGGATTGTTTTTGCTCAAGGACCTGAGTGCACTTGGTGGTTAATGCTGAGGGTTGTGGAGAGATGATGTGTACCTCAAGGATATTTGATTCTTGTTGCTGTCTCCTTGGCCGCTCGGTGGCCAGCAGGTGACAAGACACACTTGCCCTGGTAGGCAAATAGCAGGTGGTTCAGCTGTCAAGGCTGACATCTTTATGAGACAGGACACCCTCCTGCTCTCGTGTCAAAGCTGCGGGAACGCCCGAGCCCAACCTGCGGGCCACAACAGCCGGACCGCTTGTGCTTCTTAGACTCGCAGATGCTAAGTTTGGTCTCAACTGCGTTGGGACTGGCTGCAGCTGTTGGCAAAGTAGTGACTCGGCAGAGATAAAGGAGGAGAGAGGGGCTCTGATGTAGCAGCAGCTCACGTCTTTAGTCCCTGTCCCCAACAGACAGGAGAACTCAAAAGCAAGCAGGAGGGCAGAAGGCTACAAAAGAGCCTCGAATAGCCATTGCAGGGGGTTTTTAAGGGAAACACAAAGGGGAGGATCCAGTAGGGAGTGTCCAATAGGAAGAGATTACATAATTGCAAATGTCCAATGAGATGACAAAGGGGAAGGAGTACAGTCAAATAAACCAATGGGGAGACAGAAACACAGAACTTTCTAGACTTAATACATGCTAAAACAACCTCATGCATAGGGAAATAGCTGGAAGGAGAAAGGGGCGTAACCA
Organism: Pardalotus punctatus; assembly: GCA_013400915.1. Lineage (NCBI taxonomy): Eukaryota > Metazoa > Chordata > Aves > Passeriformes > Pardalotidae > Pardalotus > Pardalotus punctatus. Next base: position 34,746 of record VZTX01029402.1, read on the forward strand.
AAGCTTTGATGGACAATTCAAAGGGTGGAAGTGTGGGGAATTCCCCAGCCTCACCTTCTCCCTCCCCCTCAGGCTCACTGTCTTGAGGAAGAAAGTCTGCCCAACTGATCCTATTGATCTTCCCAGAGAAAGCAGATTGGGTCACCGCCACAGATTCTTGGTTGAGAACAGTTTGTTATGTTGAATTGTATATGTAATATTGGTTGCTGACTGATCCTACCACTATATGTCATAACTGTTATGGACAGTATATGTGGGGGAGATTCTGGAGTGGTTCTTGGAAAATGTTTTTACAGTTGATATCTTGCTACCTGCTTCTGACCTTAATTTAGATAATGCCTTTCATCAACTCTTGTTTTTTATGGTACAAACTGAACTCTCTATAATATTTTCATCTTATAATTTAGTAAGGCAAAGCCATTAAAAATAAAGGACTTTGATTTTTTAATGAATAATTACAATTTATTCTGGTAAATGCTACCAGTCTCTGCTAAGCTTTGACCCAGATATTTCTGAACTAGGGAGAAGTTGTGTTCAAAATGAATCCCCTTTTTTGATGTGCTACTGCAACCAAAGAGTTATTTTTGTCTTTGAAAGTTTTAAGTAGACAAGATATAGTAAGGAAAAGCAATAAACTACAGAGTTAATCCTGACAGTAAGCAAGACCAAGATTTCTGACAAAAGAAAGGGCAAAGAAAGAAGAGCAGGGAAGGCAAGAGCAGTAGAGATGGGAACTTGGTAATGTTGAGACAGGGGGCCTATGTGTGCAGCCTTAGGAGAGGTCCTGCTGGTTGTCCTGAAGGATTTAAAGGAGACAGCTGAAAACAAGTAAAAATTCCAAAAGCAACAACAATTGAAAAAAGTTTATAGCATCACTTTGATCTACACTACGCTTGAGTAGGAAGCAGAAATCCACAGGATTTACTTCACCAATGAATGAGACAGCTAATCTGGTGCTGCAGTGTTTTTTTGCAGTGTAGGGTATGTATGCAACACAAGAGATTTACTTCCCATCTACAACAGTCTATTCAAAATCTAGGTTCAAGAAATAAATGAAGGAATTTATAGAAAAATGAGAGACTGCTTGCTTCTTATTGATGAGAAAATAGGAAGAGTCTGTGTTTTAATAGCAAATAGTATAATTTAATTCTGGAAAATTGGTAAAATTGAAAATCGAAAATTCTGCAATACCTTTCAGTAGTATACATTATTAAAGTCTGGAAGAAATTTCTGGAAGAAATAGAAAAATGAGAACTGTACTTGAAGGTAAGTGCCTAAAAATAAGTCTGTGGTATTAAAGAGTAGATTGGAACACATTTAGACCAAGAAATCTGATATCATAGACTCGGGAAAAAAGTATGTACCTAAACTGTAGTGAGCTGTTTAAAGAAAGTAACTTTTCCAGAAATGTGCCCCCTTGCAACTTCTGTGATTAAAATCTGATCTTGTCAAAACATAAGTAAAAAGAGATGAGAGATATTTCGCACATTTTTGTACAGATAAATCCTGTCAAAGGATTCCAAACATGACAATGCTTTTGTTGTTTAAAAAAAAAAAGTTCAGTATTTTGATATGCAAATAATGTTTTCATATTAGTAGCTAAGTACTACTTGCCACTGACCCTTTATTGGAAGTATGAACTCAAAAAACACTTTTCATGTAATTTTTTTAAGGTCCATGTGTAGAAAAACAAAGTAAAGGAAAACCCCCAAGCTTTAAAGGGGATTTGTCCCTTAATTCTTACATTAATATTTTAAAAAGAAACCTTCAGAACAACCAAAATGCAAAATCAAGGATTCAAATGATCCCTTGGGCATTAGACTTTCATGGGACATTTGGGACCCTGAAGACTGGGACATTAATATGAATAATGTAATCAGATATTTGTCATATTGGAAGTTCCTATTAAATTTTCACACTGCTTTTATCTGACTGAATTTGTGTTTCTATATGCTCAGATCTTTCTGAGCCTATTTGAAGGTCACAGCTGATGTTGAGCAGCCAGAACAAAGTCAGAAGTCAGATTGCTGCACAGAATGTGAATGGCAGAGCTTGTGCCTGCTTTGCTTTCAAGACAGACATCATTCAGACAGTTCTGGGAGTATATTTGTAAATTTTAATTCCACAGGCTAAAGCTCATGTTGGGTTTTCTTTGCCTACAAGATAAGTGAAAGTATTTACCTTGGCTGTAGAGCTGACTGAGAAAAGAAGTGGTGTGTGAAGGAAGAAGCTGTGCTATGAACGTGTACAAATACATGTGTGCTTTCAGAAGTATCCTTGGAAATACAGAAAGAAAAAACTCTTACAAAATAGAGTAAGTGGTTTTAATGGGTTTGTTGAAATAATTGCATGATCTGCTTCTGATGAGAGCCTGTGTGAAATTTTCTGTCAGAATGATTATCATCATCAGAAGTAAATTAATAATTTAATAATTGGTTCTCTGTTTGGTGTTTAGGGTTTTTAAAATTTATTTAAAAATATTTTCCCTTCCACTTTTTCTGTGCTGCGCTAAGCCTATTTGGTTTGTGTAGATTCCAGTAACATTAAGGCTCTTCTGCTAACAGGTAATGGGTTTCTGTGGGAGGGATGCTAATCCATGTGTTGGGAAATCTGCTGGGAAACTCCATGGAATCATTTTGCGAAGTCTTGTCTTTCTGCTTCAGTTTCTATGGTAATACTATACTTTTCTCATCAATGTCATGGTGGTAAAGGCAATTTACTTATTAAACATCAACTTCTCTATTGCCTGTTGTAGGTTCACCAGTAAGGATATTGGCTGGGGTTAGCCAGCTCAAGTACTGCGGCAGGTTCTCGTCAGTTTATCCATTGGGGGCTAAATTTAGCTCCACAGTTGAGCTATGTACGTAGCCTGAAGTAAATCTTAGCCAGCTGCAGCCACCAAGAGGCATCATGCCTAAAACTGATGCCATTTTGGCCAAGATTAGGAGGCATGATTCTGCCTTTGGGAAACTGTATAGCTTATGGTTTAAATAATAATACATGCTGCACTTTGCAGTATTGCATCATCCAAACTGAAATGCCGTACAAATTTGCTTCATTAGGTGGAACAGTCTCAAAAATAACCATCTTTCCTTAAAGGAGCCAGGTCTTCCACTGCAGAAGTTTTAATTTATGGTTTTGACCTCAGCCTAATATTATGTACATAATTTTAATAATAAATAGTAATTTTCCTCATGTAGTATGAGTGAATACTCTTGTACCATTTGAACTTGGAAGCTAGGTAACCTAATTACCTATTTACTAACTAACCTAATCTAGTTCAGATTTATTTCTTTGAGAGATTTTTGTCTCTGCATGTTTGAGAGACTTTTTGCTCTTCCACTTCCTTCTAGTTTTTTGAAATAATTAAACAAGTGTGCATGTACATTCTTACCACAGAATCAACTAGGTTGGAAAAGACCTTTGAGGTCATCAAGTCCAACATATGACGTAACACCACCCTGTCAACTAGACCACAGCACTAAGTGCTACATCCAGTCTTTTCTTAAACACCTCCAGGGATGGTGCGTCCACCACCTCCCTGGCCAACTCATTCCACTGACCAATCACTCTTTCTGTAAAGAACTTCTTCCTAATTACAAACATAAACCTTCCCTGGTGCAGTTTAAGATTGTCTTTTTGCCCTAAGACTGTATCATCCTATGTTTACGTGAAGGAGTACGCATAAGGTGTTTGTCATTTGTGTACATCACTGCTACCACAAAAGAAACTTGAGTTTTCACTGCGCTTCAGTTACATGGCATTGGGAAGTCTGTGTCTCTTCTCAGTGGCAGTTTCATGGTTTTGTTAGTTATTTTCTGTGCCACTGTCAAACTGAATCTCAGTATCTTTTGTGCGATCATCAAGGGAAATGGTTTATCACAGAACTGAGGAGTGAATGTATGCCCCATGTAGTGCCAGGAGAGCAGTGACACATACCACCAGGTTTCTCTGTCTTACACAAAGGCATTTGCTGATGCTATTGTATAATTTAGGTGTCTGTTTCTCATGCATGTACTGTGTTTGTTTAGCCCTGGTCCCCTAAGGAGATTAGCTTAAAGAACCAGAACAGACTTCAGGCAAATCCTTGTTCTGTTTGGAATGAAGTGTTCTGTTCACCAGTAACATTTTAATGTATCTCAGATGTAGCGGAGGAGAAGAGAGCAGCATATTGTCCTGAAATGTAAATTAATATATTAAAAATATACAGTTGGATTGCATTTAGTGGTAAAATTCTCATCATGGAAATGGAGAAACTGATTAACTTGTTGCCTTTTTGGATGAGGGACAAGTGACATGACTTTGAGATTGCCTAGATTCAGAGGCTCTGTGGACAGTGAAACTCCTAATCTGTGGATAACTGGACATGGAAGTAGAAGGGTCCTGTGGTATGAAAGCAGAGGACTCTTGCAGCAGCTTTCTTAAATCAAGCAAGGAACAGGAGAAGAGCTTCACTTTCTGCCTCTCAGAAACTGGATCTCATGGGGAGGAACTATTTTAAGTAGGCAGGTTTTAAACCAGGTCTTTATATATAGAGAAAAAGAAAAATCTTTCAGTGGTTCTAATATAGTAAGGAAACTCTGAGGTAGATGTCATATATTTTACCAGTTAGCAAGTATCTCACTTCTGCAGGCAAAATCCAACAGTTGTAGTGATGGTGAGTTTTTCAGCCATTGCTTTACCGTCTTGTCTTGTAGGATAAAGCAGGTTTGAGGGAGATGGAGATCTGTTGGAGCAGTGATACATGTGAATAAACTCTTCTTGTTTCAGTTGTATTTAATTGTTTCATTATATAATTGTCCTGAAAGAAAGACCCATTTGTTATGGAAGTTATGCTTGCTCATACTAGTTATCTCTTTCATTAAACTTACTAGAAATCTGTGGCAGAAAATAATTCTTTATGAGTGGTTATAAGTAGCTTTTTCATATTGCCTGTCACTTGAGATTAATATCAGTAAAATGAAGTACTAGTTACTTGTCAAAGGATAAAAATTGTGGATTTCTAGAATATATTTTCAACATGCTTTTCGGGTAATCCTACAGCATAACCCAATGACTGAAGAGGAACACAATACTAATACTAGTCACTAAACCAAGCTGTTAATCCTTCCAAAGTGTATGCTTCTGGCACTGGAACTGTACTGTTATTTAAATCCTTTCTAGCAAAGGAATTCTTCTATTATTTTGGTTTTGTTTTTTTAATTACTTTTATGGTGATTTCAGTGGTTATTTGTAAGTGAATGACAGTACTTTTACTGGTAATGTTTACAGTTTCAGAAATGTCATCCTGTACCTTAACAAGCATCAGTAATGAATGTTGTAAATACCTGTGTCTTTCAGTGCCAACAGTGATGTTTGAAATAACTAAAATTGTTCCTTAAGTGGCCACCAAAATCTAATATGACTGCAAGGCTGTGTGTGCCTTCCAGTCAGTGCCAGCTAGCCAGATCCATACTTGGTCACTCCTATGATGAGCTGTTTGATGTCCTGTGAAAATTAAAAGCAAAATTACAATAATGGGATCTCAAGTACTGCTGCTGATTTTTTCTACTGTGTTCCTTTAATTCTTGTTAAAAATCAAAATGATTATAAGACTATCGGAAATAGATAGAAACCAGTCTGCAAAGAGATTCTTGAAGTATTAAGTCTGCTTAGAGTACTAGATAAATAAATGAAGTGTTAATGAAAACGAAGAAAAAGATCTCATGAGATGTATAGAAGTACCTGAGGGATGAATATATGAAGATAACAAGCTTGAAAATTTGGTTGCAGATATTTAAAATTTGTAATTACTAGATAGTGAATGTGAGCTAGTCTAAACACTACCTGCCTGTTTCATTACTGGAGATTCCCTCTGAAGGTTTTGGTCAGCTCTTTCAGTCTTTGCATACTTCTGGCTGGAATATGTTCAGTGTTCAATAGCAGTGTCAGTGGTCTCATGGATGGTCCTGTACCTGGATATGTATTTTCTGAGCAAGATTTGGTACTGCTAGCATCCAGCACAGCTTCATGTTGTTAGATTAAAAGACTTTCAGTCTCACATTCTCTCTCATTTTCTTTCATGACTGGTTATTTTCTTTGGGCTATGCAGTGCCATGTTGCCCTATGCCCTAATAACAGTTTTCCAACATGCAATTCTCCATTTACACTACAATTATCAAGGCTTTTATCCTTATCTTTTGAAGATGGTATGGCTGGGGCCAAAGTGAGATGGGTATAATCCCAGAAAATTTTGGCTTTGATGACTGCATATTTTTGCAGGATAGTCTGGGGGTATGTGTTCATTTTGGTTTGACCTCATCTTTTCCCATGGGAGACTAACATTACTTAGTATTTCAATCTTAATATAGTATTTCTAGCTTTTTTTTTTTTTTTTTTTCCTTCTTCAGGTTATTTTTAAGGGAGGGTGCATTTTATTATTATTATTTTAAAAATAGCTTCGTTATGTAAGTGTAGGAAATCCAGATCTGTGCATGTCATAACTACCCATTCACATTTCCTGGAGAGCAGACACTACATCCCATTTGGCCGGTTTTAGACTACTGACCCAGTTTTGCTCACCTTTGACTCTGCAGAGGGAGATATAGTCATGGTGAGGCCTTGATAAGTCTTCCTTACAGTCACTGATGAATTACGAAAAAAAAAACCCAAACCCTTTTACAGGTCAATTGTCTCTGAAGAACTGCAATAGATTTGTCTGAATGTGCTCAACATGTTATGTTGGAGTTCATAATTGGATACTGATGGCCTATGACATTTTCTGCTGTGGCCGTAAGAATATATTCTCATTCGAGAACGCAACTAATACAAGGTTTGTAAGATAATGTGGTTTATTCCAATGGTGTTTTTGCCCAGGAGCAAGTGACTGCAGAAACAGTTAAACACATCAATTGTTAAAGAAAAGTTTATATGAGAAATAATGCTGACAGAGGCAAAATGTTGACTTGCAGTTCTCTTGATGTATGTTATTCAAATAAGAATGAAACCAACTTAGTGGTTTCATATAATAAATCTGATATGTTTAAGTACAGCATATGGCTGCAGTCTGAACAGAAGTCCTTTTTGGAGAAGTCTGAACAGATGCTCCTTTTGGTATATATCTAATAATATTGTTGAAGCATATCAGAAAAGGAATCATTAATAGTAGGGACATCTATTGAAAATGGCTCTGAAACGTGATATAAATGCAAGATGTAATCCTCTCCCTGCACGTCAGAGATGTCCTATCTTGTAATGATGTCTGCTCTGCTTGAGCGTGCAGCTGGCACACTGGAGCTGCCCTGAACCTGCCTGGTGAACCCGTGTGAGCAGGAGGCCTGCAGGGTCTGTAGAGAGGAGGCAGGAGGCAGGGCAGAGAAGGTGCACAGGAGAGCTCTGTTACCTTGCTCTGGATGTTAGTGAGCTTGTGTTGAGGGCAGGAGTGGGAGATTTAGGGCGTAAACCTGGCCTTCTCCTTTCGTGCTAGTGGCAGTATTGCAGGGAGCTGATATCTAATACTGCACAATTACAGCTGCTCTTTTTTTTTTTTTTTTTTGGCTCCATCTTATCATTTAAACTCCATAAGATAGTCATTGTGTGGGTTTTGCTTGGCCCAGTTTTTGCTAGTGGGGGGAGGGGGGCACAGAAACAGCTTCTGTGTGAAGGTTACACCCCTTATTCCATATCATTGGCTTAATGCCCAAGTTAGTACATTTCAACTCTATAAACACACACATACATACATATGTGAGAGGAAGCAGGATTGATGCCCACATTTTCCATCAAGAATGTTGTGGTTTGACTCTGGCCAAATGCCAGGCACCTACAACATCTGCTGTCTCTGCTCTCCCCTGTCACAGCTGGGTAGAGGAGAGGGAAAAAAAAATTAACAGACGAAAGGCTCATGAGTTAAGGAAGTGGGAGTAGACACACTGAGGGCAAAACTTAAAGCTGCAAAGTGATTTATTGCTAACCTAACCCTAAACAGAAGTCAGAGGAAGATAATGAGAAATAAAATAAAGCCCTTAAAGACACTGTTTGTCTGCTCATCCCCCTCCCTCCTTCCCACCAGCAGCAAGGGGGCAGGGTATGGGGATTTGGTCAGTCCATCACTGCGATCTCCTTCTGCTGCTCAGGGAGAGGAGTCATCCTCTACATTGCTGTGGGATCCCTCCCACGGGAGACAGCTCTCTGTGAACTTCTTTGGCTTGGGTCCAAATCTCATGAGGAGCAAGGACACGGGCAAAGGCACACACAAACACACGCTTCTGCAACACGAGCCTCCTCCCACAGGCAGACTGTCCTCCCAAAACTGCCGCGGCACGGGTCCCTCGTCCAGGGGGTGCAGACCTCCAAGGCCAGGCTGTTCCATCTTGGGAGCCA
>VZTX01029402.1:47035-62590 GCA_013400915.1 Pardalotus punctatus
TGAACATTTCAGTTGTGGATCAGCTCGGAAATAGTGTCCATGTTTAAGTCCACCCCTCAGTCATGAGCCCGTCTATATATTGTATCTCTTCCCAGATGATCTGAGGTGTTAAGGGCCCATCGAGTCAGAAATAACTCATCCATATGTTGCCAGTATGGCGAGAATCATCACGAAAGAGAGCATATTGCTTTTCATTTTCTGGTGGCTGCTTAAGTGGTGGGCCTTCCTCAGAATGTGTTAGTTTTGCCTTCTCATCTGGTAGTCTGATAGTCTGAAATTTTTGCTTTTGGCCTAGTTTCTGATGCCAGAATCCCTGGGCAATTGAGGTTTCCTTTTTGAGATCACTGACTGATTGATACGATCTATGTACCCCATGTAGCATCAGTGGCATGATGTGTACAAGGGGTCGTCCCTTTGAACATCCAGCCCAGCACTGGCAGTGAGGATGCCAGGAGGAGCTGTGCTTTGGTGCCAGTCACTTCAAAAGCAGCTCATACCCCTTCAATAAACTGCAAGGATGTAATTTTTGTTGGAGAGTAGCAGGCTTCAAGTCCTTTTTGTCCCTTGACTGCAGATAGTAATCCATGTGTTGTCCTCTTCCCAATCCCCTTATCAATGCCCACACGCCAGGACAGAAATCCCAGTCGCTTGGCTTCACTACCATTTAGTTTCGTATTGTGGGCCGTGCTATGACAGCATTGGAGCAGCCAGGTTACCAGGGGCTCGCCCAAATGAAATCTTCTCTCATATCTCGCAACTGACTTGGGGCTAGGAATTGGGTAATATCTTTGGCCCTGCCTCCAGATGTGAGAGCTCTACTTCCTCTTCATCCCTCTCTAAGTGAAATGATTTGGTCTTGGGTTTCTTCTTTTGTAGGGGCAACTGCTATGAGCACAGGTTGTTCCTGTGGCTCACTTGCAGTTTGAGTGGCCCCAATGCCTCTCTTTCTCCTTTCCTCCTATTCCCCCTGAGGGTGCTGTCTAGTATCAAGCAGTGTCCAGTAAATAGTAGCCAGGGTCCAGGCACACTGTAGAACTTCCCTCCTCTCTGGAACTGCCACAGCGTTTTTCTTTCAAATATTCTGCCACTTTACCAGATCTGTAGTTGTTCCGGGGTGAACTTGCAAACTATTGGAGGAGAACAGTGCTTTAAAAGCTGGTCCATTTTTATTCCCACATTCCATGCCACTCATAATTATTCACCCTTGGGCCAGATCTCTGAATTGTCTTCCTAGAAATCTTTTTCTTGACTCTAAACATGATGTAGACAGCCCTAAGGAGACCTGATAGACTTAGGAAAAACAACATACTTTCTTTAACATATAAAGGGACTTCAAAATTCTCAAAGGGTGTTGTAACAGGCCTGAAAGGAAACTTGAGTGAAAGGCTGGGGAAAATCATCCTACCCTGTTTTCCCTGAACTGACTTGGTAAGATTGTTAATGGACTCCCAAAGGTAGCCCCTGAGGTAAGAACAGGAGAGCAGCACTGAACACAAATCCTAAATGACCCTCATTGCCCTTGATATTATCATGCCATAAACTGATGTCCCACAGTACAACAAAGCTATCCTGATCTCTCTCCCATTCCGGAAAATATCAACATGAGGAGCACATATTGCACATACAGGAATATATGCAGGGTGACATACCACAACCACATGAACAGACCAAGCAACAATGTCACCAGTGGCTCCATACCTTATACAACAAAAGCTTAGATCAAATTAATTTCCAGTCTGCTCTGGGCAGATCTGCTGTTATCTCAACCCTTTGTGCCCCACATTATGTACCAAATAAGGCTGTTGTAATTTCGGAATGGCACTCCCTGATTTAGCATTTCCACTGAGACTCTCCAAACCACATTCCACTTGCTCAGCCCTCCTCCCCCTACTCACATTAAATCTACTTCCAGGCAGGCTTTAAGAATGAATTAGAGCGAGAGAAATCTGTGAGCCTCTTTAGAGCAAACCCTGCTGCTGTGTGAGCTGCCGGATGGAAGTGACTCTCCGGCTGTTGTTCCTGTGCATGGTATGCTCCAATCCCATCACTGTGCATGGCCCTGGTGTGTCTCAATCTGGTGGCAGTCACCTGAGTTGCAGCATGATTCTGCATGGTTTTTGCTTTACTGTGTCCTTAGCTTAAAACAATCCATATGTTTAAGGAGGGCTCATATGTGTGTTGGTGGAATCACAGCTGTTTGCATCCAGTACTGGGGACAGTTTGGGTAGTGCACTGCTGGCCTCTGTGCAGTGTTTTGTAGTTGAAAAGAGGAAACATATTTTAGTTTAAATATCAGTTCTAGTTACTTCTCTGTTCAATAATAGATTTCCAGAACAACTAATTGAATGTCCTGTAGAAGCTATGTTTTAATCAAGGTAATGTTGCTTTTAGTACAATATGAAGCACACATAACAGTTTTAGTTTCCCCTCACTGTTTTTGCAGAATATTAGCACTGGTTTTGTTAAGAGGCTTTACTGATCCCCTAGGAATTAAGATATCTTATAGTTTAGCTAGAGTGTATAAATATATCAAAACTTTTTATATTCAAACCTTGTTTTCTTTCACTTAAGCATAAGCCTCATTTTTCAAAGGAGGATCAAGATGGATTGAATCGTACTGTTTCTGAATTTTTTAAATTAACTTAGGGGAAGTATTTGGAGCGTATTTGAAGGTGAATTAACTGGAAGTTCTTCTGAAGGTATACAAAATCTTGTCTTGTAAGGTGATTTTAATTCTAATTAAATTAGTACATGGATTACTATCTGGTAAAAGTGTGGACTGGCATTTAGCAGCAGCACTTGAAAGAAATATTTCACTTTTATTAAATTTTGGCTAACGCCATAAAGGGAGTGCATCCAGTGGAATGCATCACTGATACTCAGTTGTTCCCAAACTACCAATGTCCCTGTATTCTTGCTGGTAGAAGCAGTGATTGCAGGTTGTGTGCACTGAGCTGCAGATGTACTGTATAAATGAGGAGCAGGCTTTTTCTGGTGGGCTGATGAGGCAGTTTTGCCTGAGGTTGGTTAAAGAGCTCTTATAAGGAAAGCTAAGAGGTTGTGACTGAAAATACAGAATCACTTTCAAGGGTGAGTTCATGTTAAGGGAGGTCAAGCACTGGGTTAACAGATAAATGTTAGGTTCAGCTAAGAATCTCCTTTGTATATTGAAAATTGCAATGCACTTTCCTGCACTGCTTGGTTCTTGCACTGTAATTAGCCTAAAGACTTAATAATTACTGAATGAAAGTTTTATTCTAGGTCTAGTTCAAACTGACAACTAGTAAGGAGATAGGGCTTGCTAAGATAAATGAAAATTTGTTCAGAACACGAAAGTGTAAGTCTGTGTTTCTCAAGAGGGTGGGGTTTTTTTGCTGTCTATGGTGATTTAAAGTACCTTTTAACAAATAATTTTACTCTCTGAAGTATGGTAAATTCTCTACTACCAAGGTTTATTATTTGTCTCACCTTCAACTAAAATGAAATTGCTGTTTGAAGAGCTCAGCTGGCATTAAAAAAAATAAAAAGAAAGAAGGAAAGTAACCAGACTGCTAGAAGAATAAATAAAATTTATATTACTTGAGGTTTGCTTCAGCCTACTTAATAGTTTTGTGGATACACCTTTTTTTTTAAAAGTTACCAGTTACTATGGGTGTTCCTGGTAGCAGTGTGTGTATGCTATCAAGAGATTGTCATAGAACTGAGGAATTTCTTAAGCAGGAATGGGACCTACCTTAAACATAAACACATGAAACAAAGGTGGAAAAGCCACACTTTTTTACCTAAGGTGAAACTTGACTCCAAGGTACAGAGAAGACCCATTCTCGCCCCAGAGAAGGGCCATTCAGAAAAGGAAATTTCACTTTGTGAAAAAAACACCAAACCAGGCAGAAGTTACTTTGCTTTGATTTTTTTCTTGCAGTTAGTATTTTGAAGTATTTTGGTGTAGAAGCATGGGGCATTTTATGTGCTCCAATCCTTTTTCTCCAAAACAAAATTTGCTTCCACAGCACATCAGCAGCTGCATTGGGGTCTAAGCTGAGGAAACTGGGCACTGAGGTCACATCCCTGTCTCAACAGCTTCTGTCAATCTGGTTTGTGCTACCTGAAAGTTGGAGCAGGGTCCTTTCCAGGCATGTTTATATTCTACTTGTTCAACTGTTTCCATGGGAAATTATGTTCTACAAGCAATTTATTTTTTTCCCCCAGACTTTGGCACTCCCCAATACTGTAGCCAAGAGCTACAAGCAAGTTTTTAATTTCTGTAGGTTGTTTTGTGTCCATCTGGGTTGTTGGTTAATTTCTTTGTCTCTGTTCTGTTTTGGTGGGGTTTTTAAAAATGTTTTAGTTTTTGTTGCATAGCTGCATGATGAGTTGCCTGTCTTTTTTCAGAATCTTCTGCCAGACTTAGCTCAAGTTTGAGAGAGGAATATGAAAGGAACATTAAATGTATTGTTTTTTACCAGGAAGATGTTAGGACAGCAAAGTTTTTTAATGTTTCTACCCACTTTTGCAGGAAGTTTAGGAAGATACAATCTTTTGGAAGCGTTCCTCTAGAAAGTAATTATAGTCCTTTGCTAATCATCATTTTTCCATAAGAAAGTAGAAGAAAAATACTAACTTTGTAGGAGAGTAGTTGACTTGTTTTGAGGTTGTTATTTGCTAGTAGTAAATCATTACTCACCTCTAGGAAAAAGAGGGGCCATCGTAAACCTCCCTTTAAAACAAACAAAAATGTCAAGCCTCTTCTGTCCCTGTTCATTTTTAAGCAGCCTCTGCAACATCTAGGTGGTGAGGAAAGACTGAATATGACTTTGAGATTTTCTTTTTTCCCCCTAGATTTTTTTTACCTGTTTTGTGAGTGTTAGTCCATTGGGTGAACCATCTTCTTCTCCAGCCTGTACACAGAGACACTAGTGCACAGAAAAGCATTCATCCCCAGAGCCTTTTCATCCTGATCAGCCTTTTCATCATTCACAGCCTTTTCATCCTGATCAGCCTTTGTCATATAGTTAAAACTTTAATAAAATTGCTTCAAGATTTAGACCTGTTTACTCAGGAAGGAAAAGTTTGACTAGTGTGTTTAGAAAATGTGAAATGAAAGCTTTGTACAATAATAATTGTGCTGTTGAACACCAAGTTTTGAAGGCAATCCCACTTTACCAGCTTCCATGCTATATAAACTTGTGTTTCTTTTCTGCCTGTAGGAGTAGAGTGTTTCTTTAAAAAGTCATTAGGCTGCTTGAATAATTACAGTTTGCTTATTACAGTTTTTACATATGCTCAAAACCCCAAAATATGAAAGGTGTTCAATGTAAATAGATTATCCGAGTACCCTGTGCAGATTTTCTTCAGGAAGTAGTGTTGTCTGTTACATATATTTATTTTTATTCTTGTTCTTGTTCTTATTCTTTCTTCTTTATTTATTAATTACTTTCTGGAAAAGTATACTCTTCAGACATTCTTCTGTTGGTTGACAGTCACCTTTCTATCCTGTAATCCTTTGGGAGTCTGGCTACTGAGGAGAGGGACATAACTTAAGTCTGCTTATTCTTTCTGGACACACAGATCAAATAGGCATGATTTATATCAGAAATATCCTCATTCGTGGAAAGTAATAAAGTACTGTACTTGTGAGATGACTTTTGATAGCATAGGTTTTACTGCATTTTCTAAGAGCTGTCAACTGTTACTCTTTAATAATGAGACTCTGCAGTATCACTGCTGTTTTTGTTGTTTCAGCATTGCTGTCTGAGTTATTTTGTGTGGTAATTGGAATGTAATACACTAAGCATCAGGTATTATTTATAGAGATGAAAATGTTAAAAATGAAACCTTTATGGCCACGTATTAGAAGTATCAATTTTAATATGTCAATCAGTTTTTTATTTTCTAGCTACATTTTTCTATGCTTCTAATAAAATGCTTAGATATATTTATCTGAAGTATTTTGATAGTTGGTAATTGTGCATGAAGATGACAGTATGGTAAAATACAGCATGTTATGCAACTGTGCAGCTGGTTTTTATAGTATTTAAAAGACTAAAGCTTATTAATATTTTCAGTCAGGCATTCAGAAGTGAGTTGTAATATCTTTAGGTACAAGGTCTTGTGTTTTTTTGCTTCTATTTTTTTTTCTTTTATTTTATTATTTGCTCTTGTGGTATCATGCTGTAGTTCCTAAAGACACAATAATTAGTTTGAAATTAACAGGGGCTACTATGATTGATTTTTTTTTATAAATCCTTTCCTTTTTCTGTTGAAAAAATGAGAAAATGAGGTGAGGAAGAGAAGGATGGACAAGGTTAAAATAGTTAAATGCTGACTTGGAGAATATATTACTTCCTTACCTTGTTGCAGAGTTTCTAGAAGGTGCTAAAATTGGAGTGCTTGGACTATGATTTGCACTGGTGCCACAGGGTTCATTGTTCCAGAAAAATTCTGTTCATAAAAAATGGATATTTTGAGTAGTTCCAGTGTCCTGGAGTGAGATTTTGAAGCCACTTTATTCCTTAACTGTTTGCTTAATGCCCAGGGCCACTGCACCTTTCAGATGAACCCGGGGCTGGGGCCGGAGCCAGNGTTTTTTTCCTCCCCCCGGTCTCCCTATCTCCCTTCCCTCCTCTCCAGCCCGGGGAGCCTGCGGGGTGGCCTCAGTGCCATCTCGGGAAACCTGGTATCAGCTCCTTGCAGGCACCCTTTCCCTTTTCCCCTCTTTGCTTTTCGCAGTTGTACTTTGTGTTAACACATAGTTTAGTGTTTTGTGTTAATAAATAGGTCGGGGTTTTTTGTCACTTTCACCTGTTGCAGTTAATTTGTTTCATTTCGGAGGGAAGAGGGGAAACCCTTTCTTCCTTTCGGGAGGAGGTGCCCTATCCCGGAGCGCCTCCTCCTGAAAACTTTGTCTCTAAAAGCGAGACACCCAGGATTTCTCTGACAATAAAATAACATGGTGAAAAAAGAGTTACTAATTTCCTATGGAATAACACTCATCAGGAAGTACATTTGAAAGAATAAATTTGAACAAGCATTTTATTTTGGCCATTCCTTGCTTTGAGAGATTTATGTAACATAGAAGTCTTCATAGGTATCTGATAATTTTGACGGGAATATCTGACAGTACACATTCACCTGCTACTCTTTTTTTTCTAGTTTGATGTCTTCAGCTAACTATTCTTGATGTATTTTTTTTAAAAAGTTAGTATTATACAGTAAGTAATATAATTTTTATACTTTTGGCTGTGGGAAATTACTAAGTTTTATTGGACGTAATTTTATGTATCTTATTAGTACATCAAATGGCATAAATTAAAGTAGTTCTTAGTACCAATTTAAAGGCTTATTTCTTTGAAATATGAGACATTGCTTTGATTGCAAAGTGAGGAAAGTGTGTGCATTCCAGTTGTGCTGCATTTTATCAGGAGAAGTACAAGGCTACTAGAAAATCCTTTGCCTTAAGAGTGTTGCAAGTACATGAAGAGGTATAGAAAACTCCCAAAGGCATCTGTAGAAATCCTCTTGGTTTAGATAATCAATTCCCAGTACAGTTATATAGATATGTGACAGTGGCATGATCCTAAAAGATTTGGACTGTGCTGTCTGCTTTATTAAAAGGACGCACAGTCTCCTAAGCTGGATGACTACTTAATGCTATCCAGCTCAGCCCTTGATTTCTGTTTCCTCTGGGAAGATATCTCTGTTATTGTAACTGATGAAGTGTTTCCTGCATTATTCTCCTGCTCTGTAACATTAAACTTCTAGGTTCCTTAGAAAAATACGTTGGGGTTTCTTCAAGTATTTCTGAGTTCTGCATTCCCCTGCATAATTTAGATTGTTAGTTTTGGTTGAAATTAATAATTTAACCATTAAGTGAATTATAAGGATCATGGTAATAGGTGATAATCTCACAGCTTGCTTCTTGTAGCATAAATATATTTAGTTGTTACACTCATCTTCTAGTCAAACCTGTAGCAATTTTGGTAGTGCATTATATGCTTGTCTTCCCTAAGTAATGGGATTTTTAAATTTTTCCAACATCTTTCAGTTGTCTCCAAAACTGCTGCAAAGAGCAACTCTACTGCTCTTTTCCAATTGTTTTTTGTTTTTTTTTTTTCCCTCGTATGTTAACATTTAGTGCTGCATCTTCTAGCACCAGAAAGAGTGTTTCTTTAAGTAAAATTCATTTTTCTGGGGAGAAGTAGAGGGGTGGCACTGTCTTGTAATAGAAGGGTTAGGATGTATGGAGCTTACAGCTGGCTATGGCATAGTTTAGACCCTCTGGAATGAAGGGGCAAACAAATACTGAGGGTGTCATCATGGGAGTCTGCTACAGACTTCCTGGCCAGAACAATGATGCGGGTGAATTATTCTTCAAGGAACTAAGGGATGCTTCCAAGTCAACTGCCCTTGTCCTTATGGGAGACTTCAACTTGACAGAAATTAACTGGGAGCTCGTACAACCCAGGCCAGAAGATTCCTAAGAAACCTGGATGACAGCTTTATAGAACAGATCCTTAGGGAGCTGACTCAGAAAGATGCCCTTCTTGATCCACTGCTTGTCAACAGAGTGGATGTCATGAGTGAAATGGAGATTGCCAGCTGTCTTGGCCACAGGGACCACAAAATGATAAAGTTTAAAATCTCTGTTGTCAGGAGGAAAAGTGCCAGCAAAACCTCAACTCTGGGCATGAGGAGAGCAGACATCAGGATGCTCAGGGAATTAGTAAGATCCCCTGGGAAAATGTTTTTGCAGATGCTGGGGTCCATCAGTGTTGGTCACTTTTTAAACATCACTTCCTAAGGGCACTGGAGCAACAATTCCCTAATGTTGGAAGTCAGTCAGGCGGGACAGAAGGTTGTCTTGGCTGAACAGGTATCTTCTTTTGGAAATAAGGCAAAAAAGGAAGGCGTATGCCCAGTGGAAGCAATACAGAGATGCTGCTTGACACCCTAGGGAGAAACTCTTGTGGTCAAAGCTCAATTTGAATTGAAGCCAGACAGAACTGTGGGGGACAATGAAAAGAATTTTTTTAAAGTATATTGTCAATAGGCAGTATTAAAATAACATTGACTTGTTACAGGATGAGGATGGTCACCTCAGAAACAGGGACAGGGTCAAGGCAGAGGTGTTTAATGCAGTCTTTGTCTCCACCTTCAATGCAAGTGGTGGAACAAGAGGTTCTCTGCCCTGACTTGAAGGATCATGGCTATGAGAATGATCAGTTTTTGGTCAGCCCTGAAATTGCAAATCTATGGGGCCTGATAGGATCAATCTAAGAGTCCTTAAAGAGTTAGCTGATGGCATTGCAAAACCTCTCTTGATGATTTTTGAGTGGTCTTGGGAATCTGGAGAGGTACCTGCTGACTGGAAGCTGGTGAACGTTGTCCCAGTTTCCAGGAGGACCCCAGAAACTGTAGGCTTGTCAGTCTCGCTTCAGTGCCTGGTAAAGTTATGGAGAAGATTATTCTGGGAGGTATTGAAAAAGACCTGAAAGATGACACAATCATGAGTCACAGCCAGCACAGCTTCAAGAAAGGAAAGTCCTGCTTATCAAACCTGATTTCCTTTTATGATGAGGCAACTCACCTTATGGGTTCCCTTGATCAAGGGAAGCCAGCTGATGCAATCTTTTTGGATTCTAGTAAAGCTTTCAATATTGTCTTCCACATTATCCTTATGGATAAAATATCCATCACACAGCTGGATAAACACATCATGGAATGGGTGAGCAACTGGCTCACAGGTCTAGCACAAAGGGTTATAGTGAACGGGGTGACATCAGACTGGTGACCTGTCACCAGTGGGGTTCCACAGGGTTCCATCCTCGGCCCTGTGCTCTTCAACATCTTCATAAATGAGCTGGATGTGGGACTGGCAGGGACACTAAGCAAGTTCACAGATGATACAAATCTGGGAGGAGCTGTTGACTCCCTCCAAGGCAGGGAGGCCCTNGCTTGAGTGCTGGGGGCAGTTTTGGGCACCACAATATAAGATATCAAGCTATTAGAGAGTGTCCAAAGGAGGGCAACAAAGATGGTGAAGGGCCTTGAGGGGAAGCCATGTGAGTGGATGAGGTCACTTGGTCTGTTAAATCTGGAAGAAAATCAAATGAGGGGAGACCTCATTGCAGTCTACAGTTCTCTCCTAAGGGAAAGAGGAGGGACAGACACTGATCTCTTCTCTTGTGTGCCCAGTGACAGGACCTGAGGCAATGACCTGAAGTTGTGTCAGGGAAGCTTTAGATTGGATATTACAAAAAGGCTCTTAACTGAGAGGGTGGTTGTGCACTGAACAGGCTCCCCAGGGAAGTGGTCACCAGCCTGACAGAGTTCAATAAACATTTGGACAACAGTCTTGGGCATGTGGTATGATATGAGTATGGTGTTGTGCAGCGCCAGGAGTTGGACTCGATGATCCTTATAGGTCCCTTCCAACTAAGCTTGTTCTGTGATTCTCTTGCTATGTAATTTTGCAGTATCAAACCAGGGTGCATGTCTGTCCTTTTATGTTAAATGGGAAAACTACCAAATGTATAAAAAGTGCTCACTACAAAAAAAGAGGGAAGGCAAATTGTCTAAGATTAAGGACTATTCAAGTGAGTAAAGCTTATGTGAAACAGAAATGTGGGCCCTAATTTGGTCTGGTTGCTAATTGAACATATTAGACTATGAATAAGAAAGTTGCATATGACATAAACTGGTCTTATGTTTAGTGACTGATATATTTGGTGCTTAAATAGCCACAGATGAGTTACTTGTACATGGAAGTATATGGAGTATTTGAAACTTGAATATGAAATTAGCACTTTTGAGATCTAGCATATTTAGAAAAATGCACGGAATGATTCAATATCAAAACCAGCGACTTGTTACTGAGCATCCTAATAAAAGGCCTAGTATTTTGCTGTTGGAGAATGGCTCAGGGATCAAGGCCATGGGACGTTAGAGGCCTTGTGCGAGCAAAGTAAAGTTTAGATCAGAAGGCCTTTAGGCCGTGAGAATTGCAAGTTGTGCTGATAGTAAGAAAAACCAGGGACGTCCTTGAGCACTTGGGAAAGTACTGAGGAAGGGAGTTGTAGTTGAAGGAATGAGAAGAATCCCTGAAAACAAAAGCCACCTGTGGGAAAGACATGTAAATGTAACTTTTTATAGCTAACCAATGATGTTACGACTCGTAGGCATAATTAATTGTAATAGTATATAAACCCTTAGTGCCACGAATAAAGTTGAAGCTTGCTTATAAATCATATTGATTTGTGCGTCTTGCTTCCCTCACCGTTGGCATTTTGCTAGAAATTTTAAGGGGGCAGGGCAGGGGGAATAGAGACTTATTTATGTTGACAAAAATACTCGTCATGTAGGAAACCCATAAAGGGAGATAAAGTCACATGTTTTGGAGGAGGGTTCTGGCAGTACTAGAAATGTGATCAATCTTTTGATTGGTCTTGAGGACCAGAAACATCCCTGGTGATGTTGCTCAACCTGTGGAGTCTGTGTTGCCTTGTCATTAAACACTGTTGATAGAACAGACAGCTTGAGAGAATTGCTCTCTCCTTATTTCACTAAGTAACTGCAGAGGCTGGTTTTGACTGACTGCCCCTCTTCCCCAGAGGGCAGCTCAGACATCAGGCATGTCACCTTTTGTCTCTTGAATCTCTACAGAGGATCCAGGGACAGTTCTGATGTGGCTGAGGGGCAGCGCTTTCAGAAGCAGTAGTCCAGTGGGTCAGACTGTGCCTTTGTCAAACTGCCTTAATCTGAAATGGCCCATATCTATTATTATGTTCCAGTTTTTCTTAATAATGTCATCGTTCACAATGACATATCACTGTTCAGCTATGAAATGAACTTAGCAGAATAGTGGAATATTCTTAGTAGAGGAGAATAAAGTAGAAATGAGTAGAACAAGTGAAATGTATGAGTCAGATGTGCTCATCATGAAATATGAAAGTGGAGGGAGCATATTTATGCAGGTGAGAGATACCAATCTGATTTTTATTAATGCCTCAACATATGTTATACATGAGGTGAAAAAAAGTTATTTTAGGGGCTGTATCTGTGCTGGGAGCTCTGTCCCCAGAGAGGCTTTTCCTGGCAGCCAATCGGGAGAGACAAAGCTTCCACAGCTGCTCGGCAAGCTACCTCCCCTTGCCATGGGGCAAATCCCCGGATGCCCGGGAAAAACATGCACAAAAAGGCGCGCGGGAAGTCACGCCGTACATCGAAAAGAACTTAACTGCGACACGGCCGGCTCATTTTTCTTTGGGTTCTTGGAAGGGACAGGGGCTCGCCTGGAGGGTCATCTCTGTCCCCCCTACCCCCTCGCATTTTTCTCCCTGCGATCCTGTTCCTTCCCTGGCTGTCTGTCCCGCCTGCCCCTGTCCTGTCCTGCTTCGCTCCTTCCCCGAGGCAGCTCCGTCGCCGGGACAACCTCGTGCTCGCTGTTTTCCCGACGCAGCCGCCGCTGCCTGCATCCAGCCGGGAGCCGNCTCGGCAAGCTACCTCCCCTTGCCATGGGGCAAATCCCCGGATGCCCGGGAAAAACATGCACAAAAAGGCGCGCGGGAAGTCACGCCGTACATCGAAAAGAACTTAACTGCGACACGGCCGGCTCATTTTTCTTTGGGTTCTTGGAAGGGACAGGGGCTCGCCTGGAGGGTCATCTCTGTCCCCCCTACCCCCTCGCATTTTTCTCCCTGCGATCCTNGCAGCCGCGCCCTGCCTGCGCCCTGCCTGTGTCCCGCAGCAGCGCTCCCGTAGGTACGGCAGCCTGTTCCTGTTCCTGTTGGTCGCCCACGGAAAGGACACGCGGCTGGCCGTTCGGAAATCGCGCCCAGCCCGCCGTGGGACCTATGCAGACTCCGCAACGCGCAGCGCACACGCTCCATTTGCCAAACCTTCGCCGACAGGGCGTCTGGGGTGCAGCGGTAACGACTTGTCCGCTATTCTGTTTCTCTCTCCGTCTCTCTTTTTCCCTCTCCGTCCTTTTCCCTGTCCCCCTTTGGTAGGAACACTTACCTTTCTTTATCAATAAACGGTTTTCCAGATATAATATTGCCGCATTTGCGCTTCGTTCTTTGTCCGAGAAATCTATTAAGAGAATCCTTCCCGACTCCCCCTCTTATTTTGCAGCAGGACGGGACAGCAGGCTATATTGATAGCTACTTGGCAAGTCATACATGTCATAAATCGCTTGTCTAGAATAGAACATCCATGGATTGGAAGATTGCTTTTAAAAAGATTAAATGTTACATGGTGAGAACAGGATGATTTGCGAATGCATTGGTCCATAGTTGTCCCATGAGCTGGTCATGTCTTTTGCTAAAACACTGTGCTGCTTGAAGCTAGGGATGCTTCCTCTTCCTGCTAGATGCAGGTCATTCATAATTTTCCAGATCATTCTAAGAGACAGAACAATATTAATAAACATAATTATACAAAATGTATTTCTTCTGCTGTGGTTGTATTAGGATTCAGTATTGTTTCATTTAGGGAATTTTGTCTTTCTTTGCCAAGTTCTGGCAGAAATGCTGCAGAGCAGCCCTGCAAAGAAACAGTGCATACATTGCTTTATGGATTTATCTAATCTGCCTGTGGAGACTAGGCTCCTGTCTCACCTCTTTTATGCTCTCAAAATACTTAAAAAATTGCACAGCTGTTTGCATGTTTTTTCCCAAGAAACTATTCTGGAGAAGCTGTCTAAAATCCCAACTATTTCTTAAATACTTTTGTTTACCAAGACTGGTTTATTAAAAAATATTCTAGAATAGATTTCCTGTCAGGGTACCCTTCTGCTATTTTAAAAATAAATCTTATTCATATTAAATTCTTCACATTCCTATTTATTGTTGCTCCAAATTTTTCCTCTAAATATAATTTTACTACAAACTACTGAAAATAATCATCATGGCTTATCCATGATTTTTTGAAAAAGCTCAGAAGCAAGGACACTCCCAAGCCAAGTGTTTTTGGTGTGAGGGTGGAAGGCTGGTCCTGAAGCACACAGCCTGCTGCATGTATCCCAGTGCTTCACCACTTCAGGTGCTGCACCACTGTGTCTGTCATTTTTCCTTGTTCCTGCCAGTTTGGAAACAGGAAAGGCCAAAATGGATTAGTATTTTTTTACTGGAGGATATTCATGGAGTGCATGATTGAGCTGAGGACTCCTGATGCAGTACATTATACTGCTCTTCACATCATCTTCCACAATGTTCTAAAGCACTCAATCACTGTTTCAGAGAATATATATTTTACTGCATCACTCCGAGCATCTGGCTGATAGGTGCTCTCTGAATCAAAGTCTTGTACTATTTGCTAGATAACTCTTCTTCATCTGCTGTGAGAAGTAAATGACAAAGGCATGGGACTCCTGTATGATAATCTGAATATGTAAAGGCAGTGCAGGACCTAACAATGTGATTTTTCTAAACAGACAGGTAGTTGTACATGATGGCTCAAAAATCAGTTCAACTCAAAATAAAATTTTGAAACTTACTGCTAAGAAGTGCAGCAGATAAAGTCTGTCTCCACTGCCATCTGGGAGGGGTTAGAATTTCCTGTCTAGCTGAAGCTGCAAATTGTTCTGTTCTGTGTATGTATCTGGAGGTTTTTAGCTGAAAAAGAAGTTCAGTTCTGGGCTGCCAGTAATATTTTCAAATGCATCCATCAATCTGGCTTTGCTGTGTTCCTATTTTCTGTGTTGCACTTTGCTATGATGGAACAACTTTGGTTTTGGCCTTTTGGCTAATTGGCAAAATTTAATTCTTGCCCTTTGTTGTACCTTGGTGAGTCCTCCTGAAACAAGCATTTTGTTTCCAAGGACTTTGTATAGGTGTGTGGAAATTTCTGTTTGATTCAAGGTATGTTAGAATTGTGACAATCACCATTTAAATGTTCTTCTTTAAAGAGAAGATTTGTTATTCTTTAGATAGAAGAAACATTTTAATTTTTATTTTAGTGTTTAATACTCAAGATACCAGTGTAGAAACAAAATAGATTGGTTCTAAGCCAGATACTGGAAGAATTGTGTTCTTTTACTGCTCTCCTGTCAGTATTCTTTAGCCTCACTGACTTGAACTTGGCTCTCCCTGTATTATTAAATTTTTTTTCTAACTTGTCCTGTTATGCTGAGTACAAACTGCCAAATTGTCAGTTTTATAAGTGAATCCCTAATGAATATGAAACTGTACCGAGTCTGCCATGTGAATTTGATGAATTAGCAGTATAATTTACAAGGTAAGCTTATTTCTGTAGAAATTATACAGGTCTCTATGCAGAATAAATGAGCTATAGAGACGTCATGTTTTCAGTAAAAGTGCAATTTCATTTGCACTTCTGTAATAGTTACCAGTGGATATAAAAGATTTTTCAGGCGGTCTTTTTAAATTATGCTTTCTGCCTTTTATACTTAAATAATTTCTTTTACAGTCTAGTGAAATCAGATTTTTTCATAATTTAAAACAAAAAACATAATTTTAAAAGGCTTTTTTTTTTTTTTTTTTAATTTTTACAGCATGCCGTTTTAAAATTTTTTTGTTTAAGTGATGCTTGAGGTAG
>VZTX01029402.1:62629-123691 GCA_013400915.1 Pardalotus punctatus
TTTTAAAAGTGTTTTTTTTTTTTTTTTGAATTCTTACAGCATGCCGTTATAAACTTTTTATGTTTAAGTGATGCTTGAGGTAGTCATTGAAGTTGTCTGGAAAGGTATGGGCAATGAAGTCAGAGAAGAAATAAATATTGGAAAAAATTACTGCCATTTTTCATTAGTACTTCAAATAAAGAGTAGAAGCTAATGGCCTGTTTTCAGTTTCTTTAGCTACTTATATCTTTACAAAGTAAAAAGCTTTGTGTTCTGCAGTGTTCTCTCAATTAAAAGGCATGAAGTCTCACTGCAGTGAAAGAACTAATTTAAGAACCCTCTGCTTCAAAAGTTTCTTTTTCCATTAGATGGAGCTCTAATCTCAGCACAGTTTAACTGAACTGTAAAGTTAGTCCATGTAAAAATACAATAATAATACCGCGTTCTGAATGCAGCAATGGTGTTACTTTAATTTTTGAATCATGAATATTGTAGTTGCTTATTTGTACTCCTGACAGATTCAGTCTCTCACAATGGTTTTTAACATCACTGATAAATGTATGTTAATTTGTTGTGCCTAATCCAAATGTTAGGATCATTGTTACTTGTAGTACCATGATTAAATACTTAAGAATGTATGCTACTCTGTGTCAACAGCAATGCATTAAGTTCAGTGATCTGATTTTTTATTATTTTTTCTAATTAAGCATCCTGCAGCACCTTGAATTGAGGGATATTGAATGTCATGCTCACATGAGAAATTTTTTTATAGTGGCAGCTAATTAAGTAAGATCCATGAAAAGCTGAGCCTTGATGCTTCAGTGAGTAATCATCTCCACTTCATGCTTATTTTAGATTTGGCTAGTAAAATGTGTAGTTTTTGGATTTAAGCAGAAGTTCAGTCCAACCAGGGTGAAGAGATGGATGAATTTTTCTATATGCAGCTGGAAGATGTGTCAAGATCAGCAGTCCTTTTTCTAGTGGGAGACTAACATTCCAGATATCTGCTGGGAGCTCAACCCATCAGAGAAGGCAGTCTAGGAGGTTCTTGGAGTGTGTGTAGGAGACCTTCTTGTCGCAGCTGTTGAGCAAACCTGCCAGGGGTGAGGCTGTGCTAGACCTGCTGTTTGCAAACAGAGACGGGCTGGTGGGAGATGTGGTGGTCTGAGGCCGTCTGGGGCACAGTGACCATGAAATAGAGTTCTCAATATTCGGTGAAACAAAAGGGGCATCAACAAAACTTCCACTCTGGACTTTCCGGAGGGCGGACTTCAGTCTTCAAGAGACTGATTAAGACAGTACCTTGGGAAACAGCCCTTAAAACCAAAGGGGTCCAGGAAGGATGGATGTATTTCAAGACAGAAATCTTGAAGGTGGAGGAACAGACTGCCCCTATGTGCTGAAATACAAGCTGACGGCAAAGATGACCAACCTGGATGAGCTTTTGAAAGAACTAAGGGAAAAAAGGAGGGTGTATCATCTTTGGAAAGAGGGGCAGGCAACTCAGGAACTGTTTAAGGATGTTGCTAGGTCATGTAGGAAGAAAATTAGAGGGGCAAAAGCCCAATTAGAACTTAATCTGGTCACTTCTGTGGAGGATAATAAGAAATGTTTTTACAAATACATTAATGGCAACGGGAGGGACAAGGACAACATTCTTTATTGGATGTGGGGGGTGAATATAGGGATGGTGACTCCATCACCTTCCTAGGCAGCCCATACCAAGAGGGTACCCCAGCTTGTCAAGAGCGTGGACTACTACCTACTCTTACTTTTTCATGTTGATACAACTGATGCCACAAGCAAAAAAATAGGCAGGATCAAGAAAGCCTGCCTCCTGGCAAGGCAGGTGAAAAATACTGGTCCCTAAGTCATGTTCTCATGTATCCTACTGGTGAGAGAAATAGGGACAGCCAGAAGCAGATACATAATGCAGATCATTGTCTGGTTTTGTGGCTGGTGCTGTCTAGAGGGTTTTGACTTTTATGATAGTGGGTTGTGCTTTAATGATTGTGGCCTGTTAGGGAGGGATAGGATCCGCCTGTCTAAAAAGGGCAAGGCAATCTTTGGCAGCATGTTGGTCAGTTGGGTCAGAGGGGCTTTAAACTAAAGGTCTTGGAGGGTGGGATCTGAAGTGGCCTTTCTTCCTCGTGGGGAATAGGTCATAAAAACCAGTGCAGGTGTTCCTTGATTGCCTCTGAAGATGAGGATCATAGGGCTAAACATATCAAGGATGTTTATGTTATGGAATACTTTCTAGAGAACCTGGTTGCATGGTTACCTCTCTGAAGTGCCTGTATACAAATGCACGCAGCATAGGCAGTAAATAAGAACTAGAAATCTATGTGTGGTCACAAGGCCTCAATCTCTTCACAATTCCTGAGACATGGTTGGATATCTCACATGACTGAAATGTCAGAGTACTATTTAGAAAGGATGGATCAGATGGGTGAGGTGGTGAAGTTGCTCTTTATGTGAGAGAGCAACTAGAATGTACTGAGCTCTACCCATGGGCAGAGGAATGATTTGAGAGTTTATGGGTAAGAATTAAGGGACAGACTAATATGGATGACACTATTGGAGGTGCTCTGGTAATGGGACCATGAGAAGGGATCAGAAGGAGGAATTTGACGGGCTTCTGTGAACAGCTGGCAGTAACCTCATGGTCACAGGTCTTGTTTCTCCTGGGGAACTTCAGCCACCCTGGTATTTGTTGGGGGGACAACATGGCTTGGAACACAGTCCGGGAAGTTCCTGCAGATGATTGAAGTAACCTTTTGGTGCAAGTGATGGAGGAGCCATGGAGGAAAAGAGTGTTGCTGGACCTTGTACTAACAAGCCAGGAGGGGCTGGTTGAAGATATGTAGGTTGGGAGCAGCCTTGGCTATAAGTGACTGTGAGACAGTGGAACTCATGATCCTGTGTGGAGGAAGCAAAGCAGTTAACAGGACTAGGACCCTCCAGAGAGGCCAACTTTGGCCTCTTCAAAGACTTACTTAGAGGAATCCCATGGGATAGAGCTCTAGGAGAGAAGGGGGTCCAAGAGAGCTGGTCAGTATTTAAGCATCACTTCCTTCAGGTTCAAGACCAGTGTATCCCCTTGATCAAACAATCAGGTAGAGGTGGCAGGATGCCTGCATGGATGAGCAGTAAGCTCCTAGTAAATTTCAAATGCAAGAAAGAAGTTTATGGTATGTAGAAAAAGGAACAGGCTGTGTGGGAGGGCTGTAGGAACATTGTCAGGTTATGCCGGGATGTAAGGAGGACGGCCAAGACCCACTTGAAATTGAGTCTGCCTTGGCAGAAGAGTTGGACTAGATGATATCCAGAGGTCTTGTTCAACCCTAACAATTCTTTCATTCTGTGAAAAGATCCCCTAAACCACATTGACCTGGAAACTGATGTTTTCACAGTATGCAGTTGGACTCAGTGATCTTAAAGATCTTTTCCGCTCTAAACAATGATTCTGTGAGTGTAACTGTGAAAGACAGGAACTTGAACACTTCACAGATGATTGCTCCAAAACACTTGAATAAAATACTTAAGTTATTTGTAATTTGAGGGTATTTCTCAGTGTTTCTGTAGGCATCTCTGGCTTACAAAAGCAGTGCTGTTAGAACATTTTAAAACGAGTTCTGCAGGTTTGGAGGCATCCCCTGTCAGCATTATTCATGGCACTTCCAGCACCTGGCATCAAAATCAAAATGCTATGAAGTTCTATTTTTCCTTCCAAGACAGAAATAAGGCAAGTTGGAAGCAGCATGTCAGCTACTTATTGAGTTATGATCACTACTATTTCAATTTACAGCCTGCTTTTCCGTTTTATTTAGATAGAGGCCTCCAGCACCAAAGCAGTGGCTGAGGTTTTTGGTGTGACAAGTGAAAATTCTCTCCTTTCCTCTCTTCAGAATTAAACTGGACATGCATGAGGAATTGGGAGGGAAACAGCTGGGACAGCTGACCCTGACTGACACAAGGGTTATTTCAGAACATATGACTTCTTGCTCAGTATATAAAGCTGGAGAAAGAAGAAGGTGGTGGACATTAAGAGTGATGGTGTTTGTCTTCCCAAGTCACTGCTGAGTCCTGCTTTCCTGGACGTGGAGAACACCAGTCAGTCCGTGGGAAGTGGTGAATGGATTCCTTATTTGCCTGCACATGCTTGTTGCTTTACCTGTTAAAAGGCAGAATTAACATTCTTGCAGGACTTGTAGTATGGCCTTTTATTGACATGGTCTTCTAGGGCCTTTTTGGACTTCACATGTAGTTAGTTTTCCATGAAGAAAACCTGAGTATAGGAATTACAGGATATGTTAGGTCATATGGGTATATGTTTTGACTCTGTTTCTTAAACTGGGAATATGCTTAAGCTGTAAATAATGTTGGAGCACTCTAGGTGTCTTTCCCAACAGCTCAAGGCCTAGCCTTTGCTGGAGCATCTAAGATCAGGACATTGACTGAAGCTGGTCCTGAGACGAGTGGAGGTAGTACAGTGTAGATACAGTGAGTGGGTGAAGCAAAGCAGCAATTGTGAAATCTGGTGATCTCTCCTCATGATTTTTCATAAAGACTTAAAATAACTTCATTAAATGCAGTGTGGGTAGAAAGAGAATCATACTAATGATTTAATAGTTGCCTCATGAGAAGATTTTCATATGTTAACAAGTTGGAAGAGTATTCTCAGTATTGGGTGCATATGAGCGAGCATTTGCTATCCAGTATGAAAAACTCACATAATTTTTTTCACAGACATTTTAATCATCACTTTTATGTAGGTATATAGGACAGTTATGGAGAAGAATAATGGAATTTTTGGAAAATCATTGCAAACAGATCTTTTTGTTCTGTTTCTTGTAACATTTTTAATGTAAGACACTGCTTGGTTATTTGCTACACTGTATACTTCTCTAAAATAATGGATTCATTTTAAGACAAGTTCTGTTTAAGTTACCTTCTTTTCTGTATTTAAAATTACTTGCAAACTTTTATACAGAAGGAAAAGAAAGATTACTTAAAGCAATTATGAAAATCAGTACCCTTCCCTTATAATTCCTTACTTCTTTTTATCTGCTGGTTGGATTCAAGAATAACCTGCAAAAAATGTGCTTTTTTCACTCTCATTCAATAAACTTTTCTAAAACTCAAGAAAGTGTTTCCGTAAATAGGAGCAGTGCAGGAGAAGAATATGAAAAAATGGGCAGTTGCAGATGAAATATATTAAGACTGTTACTCATCTTCAGTCTTAGTTGCAGCTAGAAAATTGGCTAGAAGACATTTGGCCAAGATCTGAGATAATTAATTATGCTCTGTTCTATGCACAGTGAAGATGAGAATCCAAAAGGTTACAGAGGCTTAGGAGGTGATATTATTTAGCTGAGAGTTTACAGATGTGAATCATTTAACATGAGTGACTACTGAGATATAAATGAATTAATGTTGACAGGGAAAAAAAACAAGGCACAGAAATAGTCTCCCCATTGTGTTTCATTCTATAATTTGGTGATAAAATTGGAACATATTGGGATGTAGCTTCCTGATGATTCTTTTTCTGTTAGGCAAGATTTAATGGAAGAAACTGTCTAATCTAATGCAATGATAGAGCTTTGATTTGTTGGGCACCAAGGTCATTAACTGTATGGTACTACTTAATGAGTATAATATCAGGTATATATGTGTATATGTATATATGCACTGTAGAATTTCTATGCATAAGTTAAATTTACGCTTTAGTTTGTTGCAGATTTTTAAGACTACTGACATAAATTCTTGGTGTACAAGTTTATGGTTTTATTTGTGTGTTCTTGTTCTAGTACAGCGATCTCCAGTATCTTGATGTGAGCTTACATATTTTTGGCATTCACCTTTTTTTTTCTTAATTTTAGCTTCACATGAAGGAAAGACCTCTGAATAACAGCTTAAACGTGTAATAGCCATTCTTCATTCTTTTTTCATGCTTGAATATATTTGAGTATTGTTTGACTGAAAAACATGCTGGTGATTTAAGTTACATGGCAATAGCATTTCAGTGATTTCAGTGATATCTTCTTATAGCTACTGTTTTAGTTTAGGCATGAGATTTTTGAGGCCTTGTAGAATGCAGTCCTCTGATGGATCTTATTTCTTATTTTTCACTACAGATGTCTGTTTTCAGAAAAGTTATTCTCCATTTCCTAATACATAAGGAAGAAAGACTAGCTTTTTAAAGGAGGGATTAGAAACACGCATTAAGAATGTGAAAGAAAAAAATATTTACAATATTTTTCAAACTCAGTAACGCATTCTGTCGTTAGTATGAAAAGTATCATAGAAATTTAGATAGTTGTAATATATGACATATTTTATTGCCAGACATCTGAGATTCTTTTTGGATAGTACTTTAAAATGGTCATCTCAGTGATAGCTTTGGTATTGACTTTTATTTCCCAAGAGGAGGTCAGTACCATGTAATAAATTAGGATTTCACTAATGCGTAATAGCAGTGAGGGATGTTCACTTCTAATTGTTGAGATGAGTGCTGTTTCTTAGCACTCTGCAGAATGAAGTCCACATGGAGTATATCTAGGCTATCACTCTCATTTCACATGAGATGTAGTCAAGTAGATTCTTCCTCCATGCACAGACTGAGGCATCCGTCTGCTTAAGTAATTTCTACAGAGCTGGGCATTTGCTTAAAGGAGACGCAAAGTATCTGCAGTGGACTAAGATTCCACATAACCTCAACATTCTATGAAGCCAGTTGTTCTTTATGTGTTAGCTGCTTTCATCCATACAAAATAAAGTTGTGGAGTAATTCAGTGTGCTTTATTTGTCTACTGTGTGTACTTTCCATCTGTAAGGCCAATTGTGAAATATGTGTTAAACTTCTGTTACTGTAAATCTAAGGGATAGTGATTTTCCAAATTTTCTTTTTCCCTTCTTAGAAATGATGGAATTTTTTAAAAATCCAAATGAAATGACTACACTGGCAGTAGAAGTATTGAGACAGATACTAATATTTAAGGCCCAAAGCTAGCATGGTTTAGAATGTACTTAATAATAGGAAGCAGGAAAAATATATCAGCTTTGCTGGAAGTGTTTTACTCTACATGTAACTTATATATGTGCATGTAAGTATGTATTTGTTTGAAATGAGAAATCATAATGAAGTATTACTGTTAAAATAAAGGGGCCAAAATAGTAGTAGTATATGTAGTATAACGCTTATGAAGAATTACTGCATGCTTTTATTTTTCCCTGCATGATACTGTTTCAATACTTACCTTTGAAGATGAGTTTGAAATTCAGTCCTTGGCTGATAGGTCTCAGATGCCAGCCTGTTTCTTTTAAAGTGAGTCTTCAGGTTGTGAGCTACAAGATCAAACGAAAATGTTTATCTTCAAAAACTCCTATTGATCATTCATTGTGTTCCAGACGAAAGAATAGAAAACAAAAGCAGTTTGTTGAGTAGCATTTGGGAAACCAGTATGCATCTTGCCTGTTAGCACTGCAACCTAGGACTCCAGTGTCTTGTAACAGACTCCTGCAAATTTTCTGGATTTTGGCAGTTCCTTTATTGTCATCCCTCTCCCATACTTTAGGTGGATGTAATACACATAGTTAGCTTGGTTCTGTGAGGCTTGTTTGCCTTTGAGAACTATTTTGGTCAGGGAGTGATGTAAACCTATTGGTTGATTGTCACTGGAAATAGATGTGCCTCTTAAAACTGTACTTCTGAAATGTATTTTATATACAGTCTTTTTCTGCTTAATCACTTAGGATGTAAAAGTCTTACTACTTTAATGAAAAGTACAGAAAGTAATGGACAAGTTATTATAATGTGTATTAAAATTGTTAATGAATAGTGCTAAATTTTGGTTTGCTACTATGAAAATGCACTTATTTCTGGATGTCCAGAAAATGTTCAGAGTAAAAAAAAAAAAAAAACCAGAAAAAACCCCAACAAACCAAAAACTTCTATAACTGTTCTGCATTTATACTCTAATTTTGAGAGTTCTGTCAAGTATGCATAAGCATTTTGCAAATAGAAAAAAAACACAGGAACTTTTTTGCCAAGCTGAATGGTAATGGATGCTATGGATTACTTTTTTTTTCTTCTTTAGCCCAGTTTTATGCTATAAAATGTAAGCCTTGTGAGTGACAGCCTGAAAGGCTTGGAGTGGAGCAGCAATTAGTGAAAGGAAGTTGAAAGCATAACAAGCAAATGTAGACCTGTGCCAAACTATCCACTTCATTTTATCGTAATAAAAGCCTGGAATGAGTCACTCAGGTTGTTTATTGTTGCTGTCATCTGCCCATCAAGACACTGTCTTTTCTTTGTTTCCCATTACCACAACTTTGGAATAAACTGAGTTTTCCCATCTAAGAAAATTCCATTGTTATCTGGAATACAGAAAAAATATTTCCTCCTTGATTTTTCTTTTTAGTTTCACTAAGGGCTGTATCAAGATGCCTAAGATTGAGTTTTCTTTAGGAAGCATTTAGACAACTGTTGCATCTATTTTACAAGGTGCTGCTTACATTGACTGCAAGGTACATAACTTGGTTTTGAATACATTGTTTGTGGTTGAAAACTGTAAAACAGGTTGTAAACTACTTATTTTGGTATTTCAAATTGATAGGTTTTGTAATTTTATTATTTCTTATCTACTAACTCTCCATTTTTCATAGATTAGGTGTCCTGGTGTGAGGCTTAAGTGAAACTATCCTGAGCAATGTGACAGCTCGTGCATTGAGTGGGAAGTGTTCAAACTGCCTTTCAGCAGTGTTTTGCTGCTGTGTACCTGCACTGCTGTCAGAGGGCTTTTTCCCAAATAAATTGGCACTGCAAGAAAAACGTACAGAAGTGGCAAAGCCTTTATTTTTTTTGTTCTTAAAAAGAATATTTCATGAGTACTGTCACTGTGTTTTTATCTAGATATAATTAATAGAAGCTCTGGACTGTTAGTGTGTGCTTTTCCTTGTGTATTTCAGCATCTATCGGTCACACTAAGATGGGTGATTTTTGCATGACTGGCAGGTATAATCTTCAGGTAAAATAAAGATTTCGTTTCACTTCAGCTTCTCTTATGTTTTTTGTTGAGATATTGGGAGTAACTCTTCAAAGAAATTACTTTTTTGTGTGAATAGAAAGAGAACAGGGAAAATAAATTTGATTTTTAAATAACAGAAAAATTTAAGGAAATCAAATGTGCCTCTTATGCCTTTAGGAAAAGAGAAATGGTAGTAGTGCTATGGGTTTGGTCAAATTATCATTAGTGGAACATTAGTAACTGACTGTTACTGTGAGTTAGCATAGCTCATTAAATATTGGTAGTTGCAGTATATGTTTAGTGTAAAATTTATGCACTGAAAAATCAAATAAAATCATAATTTAAGAAACAGTTTCCCATTTTTATTGAATTCTCTTTTTTTACAATAAAATACATACGCAGCATGCATTATTGTATTTGGCTGAAGAGGTCACAATTCTTTAAAGTATTTCTAGCACCTGATGGTTTCTTACATAGTTCTAGTTGTGTATTCTTTAGGGAAAAAAACCTGCTATTCTCTCACATTTCTCAACAGTGTCAGTTTTCATGTGGGGGCAAGTGATTTCTGTGAGAATGTAAAATGCAATTGGGATTTAACTAATTCAGTCACGTTCTTGAATTCACATTCTTTGTCCTGATGCATTATTCTGTGAAGGTATATTGTATGCAGACAGGCTGAGAGATTTGGGATTGTTCAGCCTAGAGAAGAGAAGGTCTCCAGGGAGACCTTGTAGCATGTTTAGGTACTGACAATACTGTAGGAGAGCTTTTAGGATGGGTATGAAGTGACAGAACAAGGGGTAATGGCTTAAAAGTGACAAGGGGTCGATTTAGATTAGATACTAGGAAGAAGTTCTTGACTCTTGAGTGTGGTAAGGCACTGGAACAGGTTGCCAAGAGAAGCTGTGGCTGCCCCATCCCTTTAAGCAACCAGGTCTAGTGAGAGTTGTCTGTCTTTATATATGGAACTATATCTATCTATCTATCTGTCTGTCTATATCTTCTCTATAATATCATTCTTCCTCTTCTTTTGCTGGTTTGAATAAAATCAGTCTCATTCTGTACAGATCAGGCTTATGGTTGGGGGGAAAAAAACAGCTCAAGCAAGAAAGCATGATACTGTTACAGTGGCATGCCTTTCAGAAGGTAGTTCTGACTTCCAGTCTCCTCTCCCAGAATAGAAATTTAAAGTAAGCTGGAGGAGCCATCTAAAAACAGGCTGTGGGCAGCTGCTTTCTTTCCCCTGTACAGCTTCTGCAGTAGGAGCTGTGGCTGGTGGTCCTCTTGGCTGGTCCTCAGGGCAGGATCCGTGGGGTAGAGCAGTGGGACTGGAGTCCCTTGTGCAGACCCTGTGGATAAGCCAAGGTGTCTGTCCTTGTGGGTGATGGTGTTATGAAAGGAAGTTCCTGTCATCGCAGCCACATCCTGCACTTTTCAAATGACTCTGAAAGCCAAAGCTTCAGTGGGTTCTGACACTGACAGGTGCATTGGGTAGGAAAGTAGCTGGGTTGGGGTTGCAGAGGCAGGACATAGTCTTCAGGGCAAGTGAGAAGGTCTGTGCTTTGTCTTTACTTTGGAAAAACAGCAGTAGTAGCAACTGAGAGTAGGTACCTTCCAGGACAGATGGCAGATCTGGATGATTTGGAGGGCCCCTCATCAGGCTGCAATGCACTTCAGTATGCAAGGTCTAAATTCAGCCTTCATGCCAAAGGAAATTCTTATGTGCTGTAGATGACTTAAGTCTTATTTTGTTTAGTAATAACTGCTAATTGTAGCAAGAATCCTGCTGTGTTTTGTCTATTTCTTGAATACAATAGTGTATTTGCAAGTCCAAATTTAAGCTTGCTGTGTGACCTCAAAACAAACAACCTGTGCTGGCCCTTTGATGTATTCTAAGTCTTGTTTGCTAAATTAATTGACTAATTAGAGCATGAGGACAGATGAAAGCTGGAAAGTTATCTAAATAAAACCTAAGTTCTCTTCAAGAAAAGATGTAAACACATGCACTTACATGTTTAAAAGACCTTTTAGAAATTATTACTAGGGTGATAAGCTTTGGACCCATTTCAGCAAAAAAGCCATCTTATACTTCTTCCTGAGATTTAACTGTTTGTAGAAATTGTATGCCTTCATCACTGAAAGAACAAGTTAAAATGTTGTCCTAAAATGCAGCACATTGAAATTGCCCTTTTCCAAGTGGTATACTTTACTAGAGGAGATGAAGAGGATTTGCAATCTCTGTTCTCTTCCTGGAAAGTCTGTGGTGTTCCAGTGAATGAAAACACTGTACTTTGCCATCACTGCGCTTTGAAAAGCACAGAAGCAACTATTTGATATACTGCTGTCTCCAACAGTCTGCCTTCAAGATTTGTATTTATAAAGATGTCCTAAATACAGCACAGATTTGAGAAGAAGCCTGGAGAAAGCTTCTTAATAAATGTATTTTTACATGAGTAGAAAAAGGAGCTCCTCTTCAGGTTTCCAGACTGGGCAATGGCTATTTTAGAAAATCAAAGTTTTGCTTAGTCTGTTCAATTATTGAAACCTCTTGGGTCCGGTCTTTCTCCAGAGCTCATAATAAATTCTGCAGTCTGACTATTCTAGAGAAATCATGGAAATGAATACCCTGCCACCCCTCCCCCTGCCCAGAACCCACTCCCCCAAAAAAACCCCAGCAAAAAGCCCTCCAAACAACAAACACAGAAAAAAGCCTACACAAACAAAAAACAAACAAACAAAAAACCAAAACAGACAATCATAGAGAAATTATTTGAAAATAAGTAGTATGAAAGCTACTAAAATGAGAAAATGCCCATTCCCATCTTCAGGAATAAGACTTAGTATAGAAAATAGATTTTAATAATGTATTTTTTATGTTTTATTAGTTTTATGTTTTTGTACATATATTGTTCCCACTGTCCCTAAAAATTGGAATGTGATAGAGGAAAGATTAACAGTTCTGATTCTGGAGCTTTGTAAAAACAATTAAAGGGTGTATATAGATTTCAAGAGTCACTGGAATGATTAAAGACTTCTGAGAATGTTTATAGCAATTTCCAGAAATACCTGCCGGATACCATAAAGAACAGTCCTGAGTGGCACATTTTGGCATTCTGTATAACACAGGTGACTGTAGCGAGACACCTAATAGTTAGTATTAACCTATTTGTTAATATTAGCATGTCTTTCTTCATATCTTCTTCACGAGAAACTTAAACATCCTGCACCTCTGCAGGCAGAAGAGCTGAATGTCAGACAGTTGTCCTTAGAATTTACAAATCCACACTGCATTTGAAGTGGGCACCTCTGGTCTCTCTTTGAAAAAGAGACAAATTACCACATCCAAAGGAAGAGCCTCAGCTATCTTCCTTTGCTCTGTGCAATACAGTGCTATTTATAATGGCCTTCTGTGGTCAAAATTGCACTCAAAATTACACAGAATGTTGCACTTTAATACGAAGATTAAAATCTGGTATCAGATTGATTTAGAGGAGCTATCTTTATGAATTTTGTATTACTTGTAATAATTTCTGTGTCCCTTTTTGTTTAGTGGCTGTGTCCCTGCTTTCATCCTCTTTATTGTGGTTATTTTGAAAGGTGAATCCTGAAGGTTACCTGAAGAGTTTTCATGGTGGTCATGTCTTTGGTGTATTGAAGAAGACAGCTTTAGACTAAGGGTCGAAGTATAACCCCCTTTATAAAGGGATGCAAAGGGGTATTTTAGGTGAATGAGGTATTTCTGCTGTCTGAGGTGTTTGTTAAAATAACTGTTTCCAGGCTGATTAAAGTTTATAAATAGTGTGTATCGTGAACATGATGTATTCTGTAAGATGATGTACATAATTCTGTAAAATTACTCAAACTCCTCTGCTTTTAGTTGCTTTAGTATGAATTCAGGCTATTTTAGATTAGCACAGATTTCTCTGTTTTTCTGTATGGCATTTTTTTAGCGGAAGTGTCACCTGTTTTACTGCTCTCTGGGCCTTCTTCCTTCTCTCTTTATTTAGGCTTCTGTTATAGCCAAATATCTGTCATAACACGTGTTTAGTCGACATCTGAAATGTACTCTCAGCCATAATATTTGTTTGAAGTATTTTTAAGTTGAGGAAAAGAGACCTGCACAATCACAGAAACTGCCTGTTGTGACTGTGAAGGTAGAACACTGCACATTTTTGGTGGTTAAAATAAGAGGTGTGAACCAGTCTCAGTTCTCAGGAGTCTGCTTACACCAAGTTCCTGTCTTCAGCAAGACTCTCATCCGGAGCTCAGCATGCATCTCAGGCTGTATCTCGAAATTGCAGCTTGAAAACTGAGCTGCCTACATCAGATGTATTCCTTAACAATAGCGCCCTTAGAACCTAAGTATGTAACTGTGAGTGGATAGTCTCTTATTTGCTTTAACAAATAGTTATTTCAAAATCCTTAATTGTCTTTCAAATTAGGTAAAATGCAAGACCTTGTACTAAATTCTATTCTGTATCATCTTTGATGGGTCCTTAGTTAACAAAGGCTTTGACTATTAGAAAGAAGAAATTGTCAGAAGTGCAAGTTGTATGTATGCTTTACACAGGTTTGCATCCTCTGATTCTCTGCACCAACTTGAACCCCATCTTCATGCATCAGATACTGGGAGTTTCAGTTGGGTTACAGAGTACTGATGCATTTTGAAATTGTGAGTTTTAAAATGGAGAATCAATAGTGTTCAAGATCATGTTTAGAGAACTAGAATTTCTAGTGAGATAATTTCTCTTTTGGGTCAATATAATAAAATCAATGAATTCTATATTAGGACTTGCATTAGGGCTTATTTTTTACCAGGAGTACCATTTCCATAAACATTTCAACAACTGTTTATTGTGTTATCTCTGGGCATTTTACTCAGCTGGGCCAAGACACATTTGTTGTAGGTGATGGGAACAGAGACAGATTTCAAATAAAGTATGTGCTTCTTAATATGGAAAGGGTAAAGATTTAATCTGAGTTTGTGTTGCTGCATGTTAGCTGTGGTTTTTACTTGCTTTACTAAAGGGCAAACTGACGTTTTCAGGTGTTCAGGGCAAAATCCTGTGACTTGTGCTACCAAAGGAAAAACCTATGGGTCTGACTGTCAAATACACCTGCAAAAAGTTAGCTCTTCAATTACAGGAAGAAAGCTGTAATTTCCATACAATAGCTGAAGTGAATTTAAAGAGCTATGGTGGCTTGCCTGTCATACTGCTGTCAAAATAGATTTCTTCCACTAAGAATTTTTATGGCATGAAAGATACGAGAGTAGGGAGAAGAAATACATAGAAGTGGTCTGCCCAAAGGAAATTACAAGAAAACTAGTAAGTATGTTATAAATATTCCAAGCCAGAGGGCAGGAAATAATACCCCAAGCAAATGGGATGTGAATTCTACCATACATGTTGCCAGATCTTTCAGCTGATAAGATTGCTTTATCCCATTTGTGTAAAGATGTGAAAAGAGTTATTAACCAAGTCTTGCATGGTGACTGTGAGTCCCAAGAGTGTCTTTATGGGGGATGTAAAAAAATGCAAGTATTGTCCTGAATTAGCTCCTCCCATTTACATGTCACCATAGAGTTTTATAGATCATCAAAGAGCAATGTAAAAAAGTATCATTTTTAGGCCCAAGGGTCATTTATATTTATGTTAGCATGGAGTTGTTAGTCTGTGCCCAGTTCTGAGCTCCTGATTTTGGAACCAGGGTGTTTGTGACTGGCAAGGGATTTTTTTGTGGTACTGCATTGTCTGTACTCATACTGAGCAGATTGTCTGGATTAATGCAGCAAGGTAGTAGTGCAACCAAAATCTCTGAAGATCTATTTGGTTGTCTCGCAGACATGAACAAATTTCATTTTGTAATGAAGCTCTAGAATGGGTTTAAATGTATTTTATCCAGAAAGGTCTGGAGGAGTATTTCCAGGAGTTGATAATAAATACTGTATGATCTTCCACTATATATGAGCAAGGAAACTAAATTCCTAATTGATGATAAGTAAATGTAATCTTAGAAAGATAAATAAATAAGTAGAAGTCCATTAGCTCTTATTACTACCCTGTTTAGACTTAAGTTTTAAATGCATCAAAATGTGTCATTTGCATAATTCACTGCTTTAAGGGAACAGGTGTTCTTTTGTGATGAAAAGGATGTTTAATATGCTTTCATTTTGAGTAACCTGGGACATGGTGACTCTTTCTAAGAGTGTGTCTGCTTGAAATATGCATTTTGGTGTAGGATGCATATTTTTGAGTTCAAGCAAAAATTAATTTTGTCTGCAGGAGGAATATGCTGTTGCATTACCCCTTGTCTCTTTTGTAAACTGCCTACACATTAAGTTACGTGAAGTTGTTAAAAGATTATGTCTGGTGGAAAGGATAGGAACTACATTTTGATCTGAATGCAGGCACAAATTTGCTGTGGAGACAGGTTTTTCTATAGGTTTTATTTATCTGCTCCCTTTCTACAAGCAGTGGAAGCATAAAATTGCTGTTAGCTTGACTTTGTTATAGCGTGGCAAATGCCAGATCTGGTTCCAGACAACTCTTCAGAGTTTAGTGTGTCTATACTGACCACAAGAAAAATTAGAGAGAATTAAAAGGAGGACATGGTGATTTCAGTTTATTAAATTTTGAATGTCTTCCACCAGTGTTGAATTACCATAAATGCTATTATTTTGCTAAATTAAAAAAAAAAAATTACATGTAAGTTGATGCTCCAAGTTGACAAAACTTAATAATTTATGAAATACTACATACCAGTTCTCCTCAAAAGTTTAAAGCACAGTATGTGAAAATTAATAGTGGGGATCTCAAACACAGTACACTCTCAGCCAAAGAGCAAGTAGACCAATATAAAAAACAGTCCCCTTAATTGAACAACTAAGGTCAGTTTCTGCATTAAAATTGTAGAATGAAGTATGCTGTCATTAGGCAGAGAATAACCAGAGGCATTATTCAGGGTATAGGGAAATTTGCTTTAGTAGTTTGACTCAGCTCAGTAATTCACATAAGATGTGTCATAATTTTGGTGTCATTATTTGTAGTTAACTGTTGTCACTAATGGTTGTGCATGCTAGTCTGTCTCTTGGCTATGAAGTTAAGGGAGGAAGGAGAACTGGTGGCGTTCTCTCTACCTACAGCTGCACAGCCTGAAAAATTGCTCTGCTGCACACAGAACAGCCCCAGTGCTGCTAAATTTGCTGCTGGTGAGAAGAGTTCACCAGCAGTGACAGTATCTGCATTCTGTGAAATTAAGAAAAAAATGCTATCCCATTAAACAGAATTCTTGAGTTGAAAGAAATACAGTACATACCTTTTTAATGTTTAATGTAATATGCTTGTATCCTCCTAATCAAACATTGCAGTGTTAAAATTGTTTTCGCCAACTAAAAATTATTTTCCTCTTATCATACCAATGCTAACAAGATCTATCTCATTAATTCCATATTAATTTAGAATGTTAAATCAGGAAGTAGCATTACAAAACTCTTGCAGGTAGTATTTTTCATTTGAATGATGCGGTGGACTCTGGGAAACTGGATGCTGCTCATGAAGATACGGTTTTCTGAAAAATAATAACACTGCTGGCATGTAAGTGGAACAACTGAAATAAACTGTTCCAGTCTTTCCAGTGAATATTCAATGCTTTCCTCAAATGAATAGACTGAGATGTAGCTACCACAATTTGTTTTTTGTTGGTATAAGTAACGAACTTTTTTGGATGACTGTTTCAAAAGTGAAGTAATCGACCTGAAATGTGCACGTGGATTCTGCAGAGGGTGTTTTTCTTTTGTGAACTTCAGCAGAAAATGCACATTTTAAACAGAGTTTCTCAGTGTCACAGGTCCATTATATGCTGTTTAATTTCTCATAGCAAAATGCTGTGAGACCTCGTTTACCTCCAAATAACTGATCCCTCATCCATTGTAGTAGGGTTTCAAAACCCACATTTGCAAAACTTTTAGTGTAACAATACATCATTTGTCTTTAGAAACTAAGGAGACAGGCACATTATGAAAATTTTTAAAAAAGGAAACCAAAAGACTCACTGTTGAGGGTGATGCTACCATTGTGTGTATGCTGTAGTATGGGGTTCTTGGTGTTGTATATCTTTATCCAAGCATCCGTCAGAGCACTCTGGATGGTGTTTTTCAGTCCATTCTCATTTCCTTTGCTGCTTTGTTAGCATGCAAGAGAAGTAATGAATATCTTTGGGATAAATTCTCAGCGTGAGGGCCCAGGAGAGTGGTGGCTAGAACTGACTGGATGATGGAGAGTTAAGGAGGCATCAGTCAAAAGGGTGCTAACTTCCCAAGAGTGCACCTGTTGGGAAATTTGGTGATGTCCATCTGTGTTTTATCCACAGGTAACTTGTTGGGGTGAGTCCTCAATAACAGCATCCCTTTTTCAGCAGATGATTGTGTTCTTGAGTGGCAGAGTGCTTTCTGGTGTCGTCATGAAAAGCGATGGCTATTTTACCGTCTTTCAAACCACTTCTGCAAAGAGCTCTTACCAAATGGACTTTGACCCTATATAAGAACCTGTCTTTTAGTATTTTTTTGGAACAGGTGCAGTTTTCTGCTTTGAAGGCAGAGACTAGTGCTAGATGCCATTGCTTTAAAAACCACATCTTAAAATTTCTTTGTTCTGTGTTGGGTTTTTTTCCAAACAATCACTTTTGCTTTTACTCTGTGGCAAATATGTGAGGTTCTTCAAAAGTACCGTTAAATGAGAGCAGCTATGTGTGTGATACTTAGAAGTTAATTAACTGTCTCCAGAGCTGCAGTCAGGGAGATAGCAAATGTTACTATTCCTTCTGTGGACCCTCTCACAGCAATGATTTAAATGCTCTGCCTTTCATTGCAAAGTAAGGGAGAATTACTGTGCTGCTTCCAGTGGTCAAAAATGAGGCATAGAGGAATTAAATGAGATGGATATGGGCAGTGTCTCTGTGTATGTGAAGCCACAAAAGCTACGCTGATCCTTCCAAAGCCATCGCTTCTTCCTGAGGAGACTGATTCTGATATATGTTCTTTAGGACTGATTTTTAAAATTATTTCATTATTATCTTTCTTTAGCCTTGAAGTGAATGCCAAAACAATATTTAACTCCACCATTTTGAAATTATAAACATAGCTAAAATTACAATGAAGGTGTAAGACTGACCAAGACTAGTGTGTGGGTTGGCTACTATGTGCTATGAGATAATTAGTTCCACCAAATTCTTCTTTTTTCCAGCAAGATGCTGTTGAGGGAAAACCTGGTGTTTCACTGCGGTCATTAATAATACTTACTTAATTAGTTATTTAAATGTTTAAAATATGAATTCCTGAAAAAAGTGGTTTGCCCATTTGGCTGTAGTCTGCTGTGTGTTTTCTAAAAATCCATAAAGCTTAAATGACTGCAAAATGTAAAAGTACATAGAGATTTTAAGGAGAGACATTTCACTTTCTGTATTCAAGTTTTAAGCTAAATTGAAGCAAGGTTTATGTTACTTTCATTCTCAGTAGCTGCAGTTTGCAGCAGTAGGCAAATTATACTTGTGCAGAGCTGTTGCTATCAGCTGGAGGTGAGCAGTGTTGCTGAGCAGTTGCCAGCTCAGAAGGCTAACTCAGATTTGCAGATATCTTTGTGAGGCACAAAGCACTAGGGAAGTTCATCTTAGAGGCAGTTTAGTGTTGTCTTACTGGTAGTGATACTGTTGCTGTATTTGCTCTAAAATCAATTCAAAATAATTCAAATGCCATGTTCTGATATATTTCTTAGAATACAAAATATAACTTTGTCAAATAATTTAAATGAAGAACTACTTCTGGATAGCCCAGGATGTAAAATGTGTTTATATGTATTTACATAAGTAATTAGGATTAATAATAGGGATTACTAAGGTAGGGATATTTTAGTATTGTTTTCTGTTGTGAAAACATGGATGGTATAAGTTTAAATATGATTGGAGATGATTTTTTTCAAGTGAATGATGTATATAGCGTTTATGTTGACTTCAGATACTTATCTCATTTTGAAATGGAGACAACTAATTGTTCATAGATCATCTTTGATTTGTATGTGACACCTCTCTCTGGTTCCCAATTGAGTTATCTTTCATCTGCCATGTTTGACATCACTTGCTGTGTAATTCTGCACTCTTCAGGCAACTGAGAGAACTTTTTTATGTGACAATGCAAGTTTTCCTAGAGATGGCAGAAATGCTAGCTGTCAGAAATTAGGATAGTGCTGCACCTGTTAGAGACTTATTCTTCAGGAAAAACAGGAAAAGGGAAATGCAGATATGATTTTAATGTCTCACAATTCAATAATTTTAGGAATTGAGGGTGTATTTTGGGCAGGAAAATAGTATGTGATTTTTGTGTTTTCAGAGTTATTTTCATCCCCTTAGAGACTGCTTCTATTTCTCCTTTTACTTTGTGCATGCGTTGTGTTTATGAGTGCAAGTGCATGTGTACTTGCAAAAATGTTCTCAGACAAGCCATTTAAGTTCCAGTATCCTTCTTAAAACCAAAATGGCGCAGAACTTTTCAATTTAAAGATTCAGTTCCTTGTCTTGGGAACTGAATAATTCTGCAATAATTCTTCTGAAAGTCAGATCTGATTTGTTTCATGATGACTTTAATTTATTATGCTTTTTCATTTTTGAAAAGGATCATAGGACTTTTGAGAGTGCAGGTAAATGCACTCACAAGTGTATGTAGAAAGCAGCTTCATGTTTGTAGAGTCATACACGATATGTCTTGCTGTGCCTTTGAGAGTAATTGGTTTCTTTACAGAAAAAGATTGAAATGTGGAGGGAATAGTTACAACTTTTAGGAGCACTGCCGCATAAATACAAAGCACGTATGTAAGCTTATTTTGAAAAATTCAGGTTTTATTTGTGTTGGTATCTTGGACATAGTGTGATCTTAAGGGGTGGAGAGGATGGTAGTTCTGAATGCCAACTACAGCACTGCTGTATCAGGGCAACCAGACGTGGAAGGCAAAACAGTGCATTGAGGAAAGGTAGCTATGGTCAGCATATACTTTGTTTAGTATGATATTTCAAAGCAATAGAAAATCCCAGGATGGATGAGGTTTGCAGGGACCTCTGGAGACAGACCAGTCAAACCTCTTGGTCTGTGTAAGATTGCTCAGGAGGATATCAGAGCAGGTTTCAGGTATCTTCAGGGACACTCACTGGGCAACCTATTGCAGTGTTTGGCCAGGATAAGGTGGTTCATTCTTGATACCAAAATTGGTGCGATAGAAACACAGTTTCTTCTAATATAGTTTTGGGTATTAGAAATCAGGCATTCTTTATTGCGGCACACAGCTCACTTGGAGGATCCTTCCTCTAATCCAGTACCCCAAGCATTGTGTAGATTTTTTACCATACAGACTGATGACATATTCATCAACTATCCCTGCTTACTTGATGCACATGAATTACTTTATTTTACATAGTCACACCCCTTAACAAAGTCGTTATATGGTCCTTTTTGGGTCTTCAGTGGTCTTCAATGTCCAATGTCCTTTTTAGGTGGCATTT
The DNA here is from genome assembly GCA_013400915.1 of Pardalotus punctatus. Classification (NCBI taxonomy): domain Eukaryota; kingdom Metazoa; phylum Chordata; class Aves; order Passeriformes; family Pardalotidae; genus Pardalotus; species Pardalotus punctatus. Next base: position 83,182 of record VZTX01029402.1, read on the forward strand.
CCTCAACCCCAGCTTTTGTTAGCACACTCTTGTTGTTTTGCGTAACTTCTGCTCTGTCAGCCTTGCAGAGCTGAGCTGGCATCCTGCTTGCCTTTTACACAACTTCTGTTTGCCTAAGTTACATCCTTTATCTCTTTCCCCAAGGCTGTGCTATTCTGTTCTTCTGTCCTTATGACAGTAAAATGTTGTTCTGTTCCACTGTCCTTATCAAGTCCCCCCTTTTCTTGAGACTAAGTTCCTTATGGGAACTAGTCTATTAATATCTGTATTTCATTTTATAGTGTAAGGCATTACAAGGGCTATAGCACTGAATCATGATGTGAGCTAAATGACACATATCTTATGTTGATGATTATAAACAGATGTTTTAACCAAGTCCAGCTGGGTAACCTGTGAAGTAAGTTTGGTCCAGTTTCTTCAGTTCCCCGGGAAGTGTCATCTTGAGCTGTGCATTGTAAAATTTGTGTTTGTTTCCAGATTTCCTGGACATCTGTAGGCACACTACCGCTTTGATCAATGTATACAGAGCAACTGGTGTTAATGACAGTGCATACTCTGTGATGCCAAAAGAAGGTCTAATCCCATTTGTTTTTGTCAAGCAACTTGTGACAAGCTCATTATTTCTTTCCGCAATGCAGTAATGACATCTGTTGTACGATTTTCTTTATATTTCATGGTAGCAGGAAAGTTCATTTTAGTCTTTTCTAATTCACTTACTTCTAGCCAGGGTAAAAACTGCTGTACGAAACTGTAAAATTTAGTTGGTCCCTCAGTTACAGCATTTAAAATTAATTTTGTACAATCCAAAAAGCTTCTTATCCATAGTCCTGAGGGCACACGGTCTTTATCAATTATTTGTTATGTTAGGGACTAAGGCTCCTAATGTACAAGTGCCTTTCTAGCCTAGGGGCAACATTTTATAGGCTTTATTTCCACATATGCAATACCACCCTGTCCCATTTGGTATTGGCCAAGCATGATTTACTTGCCCAGTATTAAGTATTTGAGTACATTGTGTGTGATTTCCAACAGAAGTTCTGACTTCATTAGTACAATCTAGCTCTCCTGGTTTCTTTAGGGGGGTTGCTTCTTTGCACGTGTGTATGACTGTAAGAGATGTTGGTGGGTACTTGCACACTGTATGTCTACTTCTTGGTGAAAGGAAGTGTTCATGCAGTAATTGGTATTAATTCCTCCTGAAATTAGAATTACATAAATGGTGAAAGGTTTCATAAAAAAGCCTGTTACACAACCCCTTAAAAAGAGGTTGAGGGAATGTACTCCTAAGGATGAAAAGAAGGGTAAAATAGGAAAATGCTACAGTTATCCACCATTACTCTTATTTGAAAACAAAGACTTCCTTCAGTCCTTGAAAAACTTACAGTCTAAATCCCTGTGCTGGCAATTTGTTGTTTGTAGGTGACCCATTGTTTTGGTAAGAAACAACTGATAACCCCAGAAGAATTTGGCATGTTTGCAGTAGTTGCTTTTTACAGAAGAGAACATATGAGAGTTTTTAATTTGTGATAATAAAAGGGAGGATAATGACATGGGAGAAGGATGGAGAGGACAATGTGTAGCAGAACTAGTAAGGAAGCTGCAGTTTTCTTTCTTGAAGAATGGATTTATAATCTTATTGGAGAAGTGTAGAATTTGTTTTTATTTTCTTTTTGCTGTACTATCTTAGTCTCTGCAACTGGGGCTGCAGCAGTGAAATTATATATTAGATTTAAATAAATAAGTGTAATCAAACTTTTTTGCTCCAAAATCAGGATATGGCAGCAGATGGAAAGTAGAGCAGCTTGATGGAAACTCTTCTGTTTGTTTGGTTTTTTTTTGCACCAAACAGTCTGTCTTTTATTGCTGTGGAACCACTGAGCATGCCAGTGTGCATTTTGGCCAACGATGTGTGTGTGGCAGCGAAGGTGTGTATGACCTTTGGGTCATACTATATTGGGCTGGAAGTTATGACTCTGAAATAACAAAAATAAACCAAATGTTGAAATGCCTTTATTTTGCATCTTCCTTCATGCTTTAGCTTTATTATTACCTTAAAAAGAAAAAATGGTTTAGTAGGAAGAAAGAAGATAAAATTTGTTTCTGGTTGAAATGGTATAGCACTTGGTATGCATTCTGAAATATTTCTATCATGCCTTTATCTTTTTCTTGCAGAGGATCCATAATCACATAATAAAATATTAATAGCACTACTCTTAAAAGATTTAGCTCCTAGCATGTGTATATGTAAATATAGTGTTCAAAGTGTGTAACAGATGAAGTTCTCGTATGTACTGTGAATGTATAATTGATATAGTTGTTTTCTAGTTTTAACATGAATTGTGGTGTTTCAAGCATGCTCTGTAATTGGATTCTATTCCAGAGAGATGTGTTAAAAACTATTTTGCAAAAGCTTATATACACACTAAGAAATATAATTTGTCTTCTTTGTCTTTTGGACAGAAATGTACTTATTGTTCTTGCACTCCAGAGGTCTGGAGAGTTCCTTGCATTCTGACTTCCTTTATTGTATTTTTTTTAGGATACATTTTATACAAATAATGAATCTAAGAATATTTGCCCTGACATACAGAACTACAGCTGCATTTAATGTCTATGATTATATTCCCCACCACAGCTTCCCCCAAAACTCTGAGGAAAAACCCACACATCTTGCAAAGTACTGCAGTAGATGACAAAATCTTAATTCATGTATATTTATTCAACACATATATTATCACTAATAATGAATAAACACAGGATCTGAGGATACTGCTAACGACTAGTCCAAACAGTACTGTAAGGTCTAGCTTTGTGTTTTTCTAACCTACTTTATTTAGTGGGCCAGGACTAGATGTGGACGTAATTAAAAGTGGAGGTTCATAGAATCATCAGGTGGTTTGGGTCAGAAGGGACCCTAAAGACCATCTATTTCCAACCCCCTTCTATCAAAGAATTGGTTTTTCAATCATGGTTTGGTTTTTTGGTTGGTTTGGGGATTTTTGGTCTTATTGTTTTTTTAAAAAGTTAATCTTCATAATTGTCATGCTGGTGAGATGGGGCAGATTCTTTGGTGTTGGGTGTTAGCTCTGAGGTGGGGGAGTGGGATGTGGCCTTTTCTTAGTTCAGTAGGATGATGTCATATACATATACATTACACGGAACTTTTAGTAACATTAGCTATTGCATTTTTATTTTCTTCCTTCCCAGAGAACCAATTTGTTTGGAACTAGTAATGCAGATTTTCCCCCTGGGGACCCTGGAATGTATCAGTTGGACGTTACTCTAAGAAGAGGACAGAATCTAGCTGCACGGGACCGTGGAGGTAAGTGTGCTAGTAAACGTTGCCTTAATGATTGGGAAGTTGCATGTTCATTAGATAAATTTATATGTGGGTAATAAAACTACAATTAAAGTTTGAGTTACAAGTGACTTAGTTCAGCTCTGCTGAAACTTTGTAGAAGTTCTTTGAGGCATGAGCACGAAGTGAAAGGAGCTAGGGCCAGCTAACCATGGAGTAATAAGATTTAGCTAATAATAGTTTAATCCTTCTGATAGACAGTTTCCTCCCTTTGAATAGTTCAGACTAAGAAAGGCGCAGTAGATTTATTTTAAACTTCCAGCTTTGTGCTGTCTTGCTCACACATGTGCTGTCTTGCTGTTTATTTTATTCCTTGATTGCTTAACTGATAAACACTGGAGCTGTGTTTAAAGACAAAAACAGTAGAACCCCTGTATTAAATGTGTCCAGGCTTTGCCTGTTGGGCAGTCTCATATTGTCTTTTTTCAGTCTGCTCTGTGTGTCTACCACACAAATAGTTCAGATGTAGAGAGGAGAGCTAAGAGGTATTTTGACTCGGTGTCTTTTTATACCCTTTTCCCATCCTATAGTGCTGCATGAGATTGTTGTGATGAAAGTGCAGGACCTGGTAGTTGGCCTTGTTGAACTTCATGCTGTTGTATGTGAATCGACACACACAGTTAACCAAAGGCAGCCACCAAACCACAGCCAAAATGGAAAGAGTAGCTTTTTTTCATTAGCTTGCTAACAACACCCAGCAGCAGAGATATGCAGGGTCCATGCGCTCTGTTTGGCTTCCTTCATTCAAGCTGGCAGCAGGGATGGGGGATAGCTGCCTGCCCCAGTGTATCAGAGGGCTTCCTGCATGTCTGTGAGAGTGCATTATCTCTCCACAGGAATTCAACTTCTCAAAATAGGCAGAGGATGAACAACATTAGGCATAGTAAATGGAGTTTTCCTACACCAACATTGTTAGCATTCCCAGCTGCAAGGTCACTTTGAATTAAACTGTTCCCTCCTCCTCACCAAATCTTGCAGTATAAACCCTTTCCCCCTAACACACTGGCCTTGGCCCATTGATCCAGCTTGTCCAGGTCCTTCTGCAGAGCCTTCATACCCCCAGCAGATCAGCAGTCCTGCCCAACTTAGTGTTGTCTGTGAACTTACTGAGGGTACACGCAATCCCCTCATCCACATCATCAGTAAAGACAGTAAACAGGACTGGGTCCAATACTGAGCCCTGGGAAGCATAACTGGTGACTGGCCACCAGCTGGATGTGACACCATTCAGTCACACATTCTGGGCCCAGCCATCCAGACAGTTCTTAACCCAGCAAAGAGTGCACCTGCCCAAGCCATGGGCTGCCAGCTTCTCCAGGAGAATGCTCTGGGAGACAGTATCAAAGGCTTTGCTGAAGTCCAGGTACACCACATCCACAGCCTTTCCTCATTCACTAAGCAGGTCACCCGGTCATAAAAGGAGATCAGGTTGGTCAAGCAGGACCTGCCATTCCTGAACCTGTGCTGGCTGGACCTGATCCCTTACTTGTCCTGTATGTGCTGTGTGATCACATTCACACAAGAGAATCTGTTTCATAACCTTCCCAGGCACTGAGGTCAGGCTGACAGGCCTGTGGTTCCCAGAATCCACTTTCTGGCCCATGGGCAGCATGTTGGCTAATCTCCAGTCATCTGGGAATTGATGATAAATGATGGAGAGCAGCCTGGTGAGCTCTTCCACCAGCTCCTGCAGTACTCTTGGGTAAAGCCCATCTGGTCCAATAGACTTATGACTGCCCAAATGGCTTCACAAGTCACTAATTCCTCTTGCATTACAGGATGTTTATTCTGCTCCTCATCCCCGTCTACAGGCTCAGGGGCTGTTTTCTCTGAGAAAACTGCTCTTACTGTTACAGACTGAGGGAAAGAAGGCATTAAGTGCCTCAGCCATTTCCTCATCCTTGGTGACAGTACTGCCCCCTGCGTTTAAAAAAGGATGGAGGTTTTGCTTGGCCCTCCTTTTGTTGTTAATATATTTACAAAAACACTTTTTATTTTCTTTCACAGCAGTGGTCAGGTTGAGTTCTAGCTAGGCTTTTGTCTTTCTAATTTTCTCTTTGCATGACCTAATGACATCATTGTACTCTTCCTCAGTTGCGTGCCCTTTCTTCCAAAGGTCACAGCCCCCTTTTTTTCCCCCTGAGTTCTAGCAAAGGCTTCCTGTTGAACCAGGCCAGTCTTCTTCCCCGATGGCTCATCTTTCAGCACATAGGGACATTTTACTCCTGCATCTGTAAGATTCTCTTCTAAGCTATGTCCAGCCTTCCTGGACCCCTTTATTTCCCAGCAGACTCTCTGAACCAGTTCCAGAATAGGCCAAAGTCCATCCTCCAGAAGTTCAAGGCAAAGGTTTTGTTGACTCCGTTCTTTACTTTGCCAAGAATTGAAAACTCTTATCACTATGTCCAAGATGGGCTTTCTGACCACCACATCTGTCACTAATCCCTTCTCTATTCAGAACAGCAGGTCTAATGGGGTCTCAACCCTGGTAGGCTTCCTAACCACCTGTGACAGGAAATTCCGCACACTCCAAGAATCTCCTAGACTGCCTCCTCTCCACTGTGTTGAGTTTCCAGCAGGCATCCGGCAGGTTAAAATCTCCCACAAGAGCAAGAACTGGCAATCATGGAATGTCAGCCAGCCACTTACAGAATGCTTCATCCACCTCTTCATCCTGGTTGGGTGGTCTATGACAGGCTCCCACCAGGATTTCTGACTTGTTGGCCTTCCCCCTGATTCTTATCCACAAGCACTCAACCTTATCATCACTATCCTTGAGCTCTATACATTGAAACACTCCCTTAATGTACAGAACCACCCTATCACCTCTCCTTCCTTGCCTGACCCTTCTGAAGAGCTTCTAGACGTCCATTGCAGCGCTCCAGCCATGCGAATCATTCTACCGTGTTTCGGTAATGGTGACTATGTCACAGCTTTTCTGCTGCACAAAGGCCTCCAGTTCCTCCTGTTTGTTACCCCTACTGTGGTCATGTGCTTTAGCTATGTTACTGATTTCACCCCAGCAGTGGCATGCTGCCCCCAGACTCATCTCTAGTGAGCCTGGTCTTATCCCCTTCTCCCTTCAAGCCTATTTTACATCCCTCTCAATCAACCCTTACAACTCACAGACTCGAATCCCCTTCCCTCTTTTAGATGTTCCAAGGCTGTCAGGGGATGACTGATTTTTCCCTCTCTTGTGTTGCAACTCAATGCCGCTCCCACCTTAACCATGCAGAAGTTGTGGTACAATTAAGGGATGCTTCATTGCCAGACTGTCTCCATGAAGGTCAGGGTCCAACAGGATTCATGAGGTTGTAGAGTGGTCCCAAGGAGCAAGGGGTTGGGCACACCATAACATGGTGTCCATATTCAAAATATTCTTCCCATTACACAGAATTAGTTTAAATACCTGGTCTTTGATTTCAAAATCATCACCACTACTTGAATAACCAAGGAACAAGTAAATTGTGCTAAACAAAACATTTTTATGCTACTGAAATTCTGCCCCAGTAATTACGGGTGGGAATGACTAACCCTGTCACATGAGAGACCACAGTTTTCCACTGCTACAGTTTTTTGAAAGGGGAGACATCATTTCAGGTAAAGAGTACTGACATCTTGTGGCTGGATGAAATAATGCAAAGAACTCTGGTCATAACCCTTCTAATTTATGTTTAGAAGAGCATGTTGCAATTTTAAGAAAAGCTGTTTCTTTTGGATGTATTTCCCAGTGGATGCAAATACAAATTTCTAAAATATGCTGTTCTCCTGAAAAGCCTTAAAAGTTAAAGAAAAAAGAAAAAAAAATAAGTCTTGCCTTATAATTTTGCTGCTGTTAATGAAGATGCAGTTGTTACTCATGCTAGAGTTACTGTTTGTTTTAAGATAGTCTTTGGTCAATTGGTCTCACATGCACTCTGGAAGGCTGCTAGTCTCTGTGCCCACACAAGAGTCCTCCTCTCACAGGTTGTTCAGTCCTTGTGAGACTTCCACATACATGTCCCATGCATATGCCATACTTAATGTTTTTCTTATACCCTTCAGGGTTGTTTTTCTAATCACTGTTAATTGCTACTCAGTTGTTTCAAGGGGCTTTGTCCAGTGCTCTGTGGTGAGTAGGGGATTGTTGTGGGAGGCATGTTGTGGACTTTGGAGACTGACTTTAGAGTTAATTTTCTCATCGTGAGTGTTATAGGAAGTGCCTTTATTGAAGAGGAAGGCCTGGACAATAAAGTCAATGAAGACTAACTCTAGCGGAGTCAGTAGAGTATGTGCTTTTCCAAAGGCACAGCATAATTAAATTAATATTTTACAGGAGTAGTTTTAACTTTATAATCCAGTTTTTGTTACTGCATTAAGATAAAATACTCACCCCAATAAGGACATAATTCTCTTAACTAAAACCAACACTGCCAGTATTTTATGTGTGACTTTGAGAATGGATTGCAAACACCAGAAAGTGGTGCAAACACCTATTTGATGTTAATGGAATCAATTAACTGAGTAATAATACCCTGGAAAGAAATAGATTGAGACAATAAAGAATTCTTTTCATCTGATGCTATTTTCAGTTTGACTGTCTATAGAAATTACATTTAGTTCTGTTTAAATTAATTTAGTCTCCATTTCCTTGCTGTATTACAAAGATAGAAGTAACAGTATATATCCTTGTCTTTAACAGGAACGAGTGATCCATATGTCAAGTTCAAACTTGGAGGAAAAGAAGTATTTAGAAGTAAAACAGTGCACAAGAACCTCAATCCTGTGTGGGAAGAAAAAGCTTGCATTCTTATAGATAACCTAAGAGAACCGCTGTATATAAAGGTCAGACACCAGCTTATATATGTCTGATAAATTACAGTAGAATAATTACTGGAAGAATTTAGGTTGTGTGATTTTTGTACAATGAAAAATCTATTGTGCTGTAGTGCATTACTAAAGACTATTTAGTGTGAAAATTATTTAAATTTTGTCTATAGAATGATGATGTCAACATTTTTAAAAGGGGCAAATACAGGCATTTTTGTTTGTTTCAGGTCATAATTGTTTTACATTTCTTTAGTGTGATCTTAGCAGAAGACCAGAGAAAGTAAACCGTGTTTCATGATGATGCTGTCCATTTTATTTATGGCTATATATCATTGGATAATGCTGATATGAAGTGTAATCTGTCCCATTAAAAGCAATTTGTTGCTGAGGTCAGTTTGAGAATTTACTGAGATGTATGCCTAATTCTCCTAAGTTTTCTTATTTTTCTGTTTGTATGGAACACAGTGAGTTTGTTTCTATGTTTCATACCATTTTCTGCTCCTAGGTTTTTTACATTGTAGCTCTCTTTAGTAAATCACAGGTGAGGATGACTTTGTCATATTAGAGGCTCCAATTATTCTGAAATAACAGACTGCCTGAGTTTAGATCAAAAAGTGGCCAGCAATGTCCTGAGTTATAAGCAGCAGTGCCACTAGTATTTCTTATATGCCCATGTTGGAATGGAAGCTAGAAGAACAGTGATGATTGTTTTATATCCACAGAACGGAAAGGCACTTTTCTGGTCCTGGTAGTTTATGGTGATAAAATGATTCTTAGTTGTGTAAACTATGTGCAAAAGTGATTCTTAGTTGTGTAAAACAAAGCAGATAAATATTATGTTTAAAAAAAGTATTTAGAAAAACTGTAGTCCTAGGATTCAAAATAAAACATGCATACATTGAAAATACTTGAGAAAGGATGGAAACTTGCCTTACCTATGTAATTCTCTTCGTTGATCTGAAATTACGTGATGTTATAGATCAGTATCAGTCTTAATCTAAAATTCATGGCAGAATTTTTAACTGAAATGTCAAATTGTAGATTTTTTTAGTAGAGCAATGCCACTTAAACATCCATTGAGTATTAATCAGTACTATGTTTCATGCTGCTCAGATAAAGTATATCATTACTAGAAAAGCTTAAAAGTTAATTGGAATCCTCAAATAGCATTTTCCTGCCTTTATTATGTGTAATGACTCATAAGGAATGAACAGATGCCCAGCATGGTGAAAGAGAGAGGAAGATGCAAAGATCTGCAATGTAGCCACCTGTTTTGATTTGTTTATGCCAAGTACCAGCCCTGCAGTAGGGTGTGTATTTTTTTTTCCTAGGAAAAATATGTCAGGTGGTATAATGTCTATCATGGCTGTATTCTGAACACACTGTGTGAAGTATTTGGGGTTTTATAGCTTGTTCAGATATTTTAAGACATGACTGAATTTTACTAAGTTAGCTAAAAATACTTACTTGGCATTTTCATCTTGATAATTTGTAGAGGGAGAAAGGGAGAAAGCAATTTGACTTTGCACCATGAACTGAGATTTCATCACTTGTTTTCTTTTTCCACTATAATGAATAATAGACATAGAAAATGTGAGGGTGCACACTCCAGTAGATGAATGCATGTGAGAGACTTGTGCTCACATACGTGTATCCAGCCCATTGAGTTGTGCAGCTGTGCTGTAGCCTTGGGGCTTCAGGATTTCTCTTGCTGCTGTCTTAACCCCATCCATGTTAAGTTATTTGTAGAAGATGAACAGTTTTGCCTCCTGGAAGAGTATCTGTAGTACAATAATTGAAGTAATTATATTAAAATTGAAGACCTTGAATCTAGTCTTGTCATATCTCAGTTAGTTTCTCCTTTCTCCTTACAAGGTGTTCACGAGTTTCACTTCTACTTAGCTGAAGGTATATTCTAGTCCTGAGAAATCCTCATGTTTACAAAAAAAATTTCATTTACCTTCAAAGTTTATTTTGATAATTGATATTTTCCCATTTTTTGCATTTTTAAAATATATGTTGTAACTTTTCTTTGTTGCTTTCCACATTTTTTGTTTTATTTCCCTGCAATAGCTGCCCTCAGGTTATTTGCTATTCTTTCTTTGAATTTAGGAAGGCATAACCCATCTCAAATAATAGCATTTAATGTACTGGCCAGATTCCTGTCTGGGTGTCAGTAAATTTATACATATATTTTCTCTTTTAGGTAGCAAATTAAGAGGAAGGGTCCTCATAGTAGAGTACTAACTGTCATTGTTTACTTACACATAGCCCTTAAGTTTTAATTTTAGATTGTAGTATTTCTAAACCTAGAAACTTACACAGCCTTCAAAATATACAATTATATTATTTCAAATACTAATGCAAGTGCTATAATAACACACTTTACATAACCATATCCTGCCCTTCTGCTTCCATTTTTCAGGATTCATAAAGGAGTCAATGTATAGGAAATCTGTGATTCTGCTTAACTTTATTTACTCTTTTGATCTTCCTTCTTTCAGTGCCTATTTTTATAAAAAATACTTCTTTTTTTTTTTTTTAATAAGGTTGATGTTGTTCATATGCATGGTCTAGTAGCAGTATACACCAGTGTCTCTGCATGATGCAGTCTGACTTATAAACAAGCAGTTTCAAACTTGATTTTCTGTCCAGAAGGTTTCAGGTTACTTTCAGGTAGTCCTGATTCAACGAGTGAGAGACATGAAGCTACCACTCTGGAGAAAGAGTTTCAAGGCTCATTCATAAAGTCAGAAAAGTTCTAAAGAGAGATTTCTAGTACTGAAAAATGCTCCTGTGCATCATAGGTGTTTGATTATGACTTTGGACTTCAAGATGACTTCATTGGTTCTGCATTTTTGGATCTCACTTCATTGGAATTAAACAGGTATGGCACAAACAAACTATAGAATATTTCTATATGTTTTTCTGCTAATACCATGTTTATGGAGTTGTAGATAGAACATTATGCTAAAAAAGTATGATATCAGCCTGCACAGCATAAAATAATCAAGGAAAACGACTTATGTTTAAGAAATTGCTGTATTATGAATGTTAATTTATTAGCTGCTTATACACATTTTTACAGTGTCTATGGAGAGGTTAGTTTTATAACCACTTGAATCTTGTTTTCATATTAGCTTCATTCACAGCATTAGCACCTAATGTTTGACCTTCCTTTCTGTTTTTTTTTAAATCCATTAATGTTACATTTTTTATTTAATTACTTCAGTACATGTAGGTACTTAATACAGAGTAAAAGTATTTAGTATTTTTTATGAGCATTCAGGTAGAAATACTTAAAAGTAGAAATAGGGCAAATTTGTGACACTGTTTTTAAGTAGGTTCATATAAGTTCAGATGCTTTTACTTCTCATGATTGAGAACATTCATTATTTGAGAGTCTGAAGTCCAAATAAATGCCTGTCCTTTTGTCTTCTAGGCGAACAGATGTTACCTTGAGTCTGAAAGATCCTCATTACCCTGACCATGATCTGGGAAGTATATTCTTATCAGTTCTCTTGGCTCCAGGAGATCAGCGAGAAGTGGTAATTTTAAATATTTTAATTAATGTCATCACTCCTTTGATTGGTCTGTGACTGGATGACATAAAGTGCAAGAGAATCTCAAATTATAAGAGTAATTTGATTTTTAAAATGCTTAAGATAACACTGAACAAGGTTTCTGGTATAGTACAGCATACTTCATCTGAGTTGAATCCTCCCTTATATAGTGATAAGGGATCCAGATAGATCAGATAAGGTCAATTGTAGGTGAATGGTGGTGATTAATATGGAGAAAAATTAGTAAACCATTGGTTAAGAATTTTGGACCTAGTCTGCTGTCTCTCGATAAGAATATTTGAAGCCTATTACATGTGGAAAATAAAATTGAAAAGGGTAGTGTTTCTGCTTTTTGATCTTTAATGTTAAAGTGTTATTTGATGTTTTTTCAATTTCTTGAATTCATATTTCAATTACAAAACTGTATGACTTTCTAAGTTTTTTGTAATTCCTTCATCAGTCTTTTCTCAGCTGCATAGTTGTAAGTGAAAATAGTTTCCAGGTTTTAGGTTTTTAGTTGTGACAAACTCTTTCTACTGTATTTTACTAGCTTTTGCAAGTTGACTTTTGACTCGAGCAGTCAAAGTCAAACTATGGCAATAGTAGAAGAGATGATATCTCACTCAGAAAGGTTGAGAAATAATGTGGATTCCTGTGCCCTTGGAGAGGTTGTCGGGAAGTGCTTGGACCTTGCAGCTAAATTTTGCCTTAAACAAGCCGTTTTCAAGTTAAAGGAGAAACCTCCACTAAGCAGTAGATTCTGTGGAAGCAGAGTAATGTTTTGTTGGATTTTTTTGTGCCAGTCACTTTCCCACACCACAAGCCACTGCTGTGCAGCCACAAAACTCATAAAGTTTACTCAGAAACTTTGCCCAGGCACTCCAACACACAGACAAACACACTCAACCCTCCCCTGCACTGTCAACACAGCCAGATTTCCAGAATCTTCCAGGAAGAAGACTGTCCGGCATGCTCAGAACTCACTTGGGAGGAGGTATTGGGGCATTTACTGGAAGAAACAGGGTTATAACCCTCCAATTTTTGACACATATGCAGGTCTCCACTTCTGATGGACTAGGGCTGTACATCACAACCATGGGCCATGATCACCCATGCATCACAGAAGTCACGGGTGGTGATATCTTTCTCTCTCTTCTCCTATCTCCTTTCCTTTCTTTTTCTCTCATGAATTTTTCTCTCTTAAGGTGATCATATACTCCAAAACAGGTATACATGCCTTTTCCAATCCATTACATTTTTTTTCCCAGTTACGGTTTTAAAGCACTTGTTCTAATTAAATTTTTTGTTATATTGCTTATTTAGCATTGTTATGCTTTAACCCACCCCTAAGGATCCATTAACAAGGAACAATGAACCTGGTTGCCCTGCCTCAGGGACAAGTTGCATCAGAGGCCAAGAAAAAGCATTATTCTGATGAAACTGTCCATGGATATGGTCAGCTGCATGTATTTTGTAAAAACATATATGTTTCTGTAGTCTGCAGTGTGAGACATCATCCTGCTGCATACCTGAGGAATACTGGCAGGTTCTACTAGTGTTCTTTTTACACTTTTCTCCCAGGTAATACTAAATAGCCTAGTAAGTTGGTTACTGGACCTAGATATTCAGTATGTAGTAAGGCAGAGATGTAGAATTTTGAAAATGGTTTTATCCGCTGTTAATTTTCCTCATGACATTCTGTTAGCACTGAATAAAAATAATGGAATGTGGTGGTAATGTGCATCTAGTTTATATAAGCAGTGTATTTTCTTTTATTTTTTTTTGTTTAGCAATATGTTTGTCCATACAACTCAGAATTCTGTCTTGCAAATTTACAACACAAGAGTCTTTGTCACTTAAATTAAGAAATTAGATTAATTGTGGGGGTTTTGTGCATTTGGGTAAGACCAGCATTTCTGAGTCAGCTGATAAGTGCCCTGTGTTGCCCTGCCAAGTTGCTTTGGCACTATCCTGCCATAATCCTAAATCATGCAGCACAAAAACACTGTATTTTTATGTGGCATATTATTATGTGGACAGCACACTTGTTTCCTTTCTTCATCATACAGAGAGGATAGGTACTGTGCTGCCCCATGTTGTCTGCTATTTTACAGTGAGCTCAAGAAAATTACAGGTGAGAAAGTGAGGAAGTGAAATGAAGACACTACGGCATAACATGTTTTTCTTATGGGTGTTGGTACATTAGCAACTGAATGTTGAAAGTATTAAGAAACGGTAGAGTTCCTGGTTAGCAGCTTTTTTTATATCCAGCTGACTGGTTGTAATAGGACAAAGAATTTGGTTTGTGTTATTACATATTTCATTATTAGCTTTTTTTAGTTTAGCTCAAGTCACCAAATTTTCTTCCCTTTTAAACTGTTATATGGAACTTCAGTCTGGAAATGCCCAAGATTCCAATTAAGAATCTGATTCCTAATCTGAAGCTTAATATTTGTTATTAGAAACCCATCTTCCCAAGATACAGATCTCAGAGCAGTTCTGGCAAAGTTGCAATAAAATCAGAGAATGGGTGTCACAACACAGGGAAGATGACCTACAAAATTAATATTGAATTGCTGTATGTTAATGTGTTAGGGGTTTAATAGTTCAAGACTCAATTACCTTTTTTCAGTTACCACATTTATTTATTTATTAGGTTTTATTAACTCTCTAAGGAGCAGGTATATTACAAAATTTATCACTCCAATTGAACTGTTACCTTTGGTTATTTTTGAAAGGTTTTGTAATAATGAGGATATATTTTATTGAAATGCAAATGATTGGATCAATAAATTTTTGCATGTTATGTTAGAGGATCAAGATCAATTCTTGTCCATTCTTGAAAATGTGCACCATATATAGCAGCAATTAAAGCAATTCCTACATTCCCAGTCTGTGTAGCATGCTGCTTGAATGATTGTTGCTCCCCTTCTACTTGGATATCTCTATATGGATAATAATTTGGGTGTAGTTGAAATATATGGAAATATATAGATAAAAACCTGTGAGCACAGAAGACACAGATACACCATCTCTTCATTGTGTGCTTTTTTTCCTGTCATTGCAAATTTACTTAAATCCTGTTGGTTTGATATCCATATGTAGCATACATTTAAAAAATAAATTTTCTTTTGAATAGGTTTTATTTTGCTCAGGTAGCAGCTTTTAAATTGCTTGCAATTAAGAGTTGCAAGTAATTGTGTAATTAGGGTAATATTTTACCACTTCACTCCACTTATATGTTGTCACACATGAATGGTGTAAAATGATTAAATTGTAAAGCTGAAGATTCCAGAAATTAACTGTAAGTACTTAAATTAAAGGTACTATAATTCCATATGTTTAAAATGCGAGTGTTTATTAAGACCATGGGGAAATTAAAAAGAGGAACAGCTTCAAAAAAAGCAGTATTAGCTTTCCCATGTAGCTATAGAAACCACATTATATATTGATCCTGTATTTTGGGCAGGTCTCTAGCCATGTTTCAAAAGAGTTCTGTTGAAAAAGACTTGCTGTTTGTGATGTGTCATTTGGTAACTTTTGGATGTGGATTATACTTTCCAAAGAGATCCTTTCACTGCCTGAACTGCAGCAAGGCTGTTTTAGAGGTCATGCATTGATATGCAGGTAAAGACTTTCGAGGATGTGCTTGTTGAGGTCTTGCAAAGCACGTTGTTGGCGTTTCAAAATAATGTAGCTGCACGTTACAGGAAGATGCATCCTGTCACACTGCCTAAGAAATATTGATGCTTCTGGAAGACAAGCTATTTCAAGTTTGATGTTAAATGGGACAAAATCAGGGGCCTAGTTGTACATTGCTGCCTATCTGTGAGAGAGGTATTATTGAAAATGATTCTTTAAAAAAGCATCCAGTTTGACAGAGTAATATATTGTTTTGTTTTGGATGAGGCTTTAAGGTGTGAAAAGAAGTGATAGAGATATTTGGTTGGCACAGGAGCATATTTTTCCTTATCTTTTTGAAAAATTTCTGTTGAAATTTAGATTTTTATGTGTACTGACTGATGAGATGATGTTGAGAGTTATACCTGGAAGGCCCCATTTCCTCAGATCAAAATTTTAAGTTTTTGGATTCATATGTCAATTAAAAATATTAACATAAACATATGTTCATATAACTGACTAGGAAAGAGGAGTATTTATTTTTGAGTCATGGTGAATGTGAAAACCAGTGCTTAAGTAGTTTACAATTGTGTTTTTTCAGTAGAAGATATTGGTCATATTTTCAATTATAAGCAGATTCAGTAAACCAGTTTAATAAATAAGAACACATTATTTTATTTTTGCAGTACATTTTTATTTAAGAAAATGCAGAAATAGCCTCCAGTGATTGAATATTATTGCAAAGGTATGGGTAGATGAACAAATCAAAATTTCTAGAACATCTTGTCTGTAAGTATCTTTACTTTTTGCTACCAGGTGCTTGTTCTAAAGCCATAAAAATGTGAACATTTAAAGTAACAGTTTTGTAATGTCTCATTCACACTATGTACAGAAATGGAAGCATTAGCATATCTAAAGTTATTAGAAGTCCTGTTCTTTTGATTTTTGACATATGAAGCAATCTGATTTTTTCTGCTTTATGAACAATCATAAATTTTGAGTCAAAATTGTTTAATGAATTATTTTTATATGACTATAAAAATTAGAAATTTTTTAATATTAATGAAAAGTATAATCTATTTCCAGCCTAATGCAAGTAAGTTGCAGTAGCACTAGTTCCAACAATTAATTTGTATTTACTTTGTTCTGTTAGTAGTACTTGTCCTTTACATTAATGCTGTATTTTAATTTTATTGCTTTGGGACGAGAGATAGCTTAGGTAACTAGTGTAAACTAAAAAGACATAAAATAAATAACTGTGGGAGAAGTATGTGTGTATAAGAATGTTAAAACCTGTGAGCTTGAAAAATTTGTTAGTTTTAACTCTGTTTATAAAAAATAATGTGTTCATGATGTGCTTTCTGTATTTTTCATTAGTTTCTCCTTTTAATGACCAATTTAAAAGCGGTCAAAAGTAGCAATTACTTGATTTTTTTTCTTAGACCTACTCCAACAAAGCTTTTCTTGTTACTTTAACTCTGACAGTGTTTATTACTTCCTTTCGGATGCTGCACATGCTAGTGTGCTGTTTGTGATTTCTTGCATGTGTATGGGCTCCCTGCAGATTCTGCTTGGTGTTGTAGTCATGGGAGCCTCAATGCATGTGAGTGTTTCTGGCTCTTTTTCCATCAGCATTCAGATTCCACCACTGGAAAACCTGCTTAAGCAAGTTCTTCACAGCTGCATGTCACCCATGTCTTCAGTACAACAGCTGTTCCCTACCTGGGTCTTACAGGCAATTTTTGGTGACAGGAAAGGCCAGAGCTGGTAGCTTGATAAGAACTGTTGCCTTGAGATGAGCAGAGGTTGGGAACAACTGTTCATCACTGCCAGCAACCTGAAAAACAAAGAAAATGGAAAAAAGGAAAGATACGAGTTCTACCTGGATATTGCTATTTGATGACATTAAAGTTCAAGGCATTGGTTTTTATCTAAAATAATTTCTCTCAAATTATGCTTAGTTTTTTTGCTTCATATAAAACTATTAATATTAATGTGCTGTAATTTTGCTTGCTGTCTTAAGTCACATCATGCATTATTACTATTTATTTGTTTATTTATTTGCCAGAAGGACAATAGCATCATAGAGAAAAACCCCAACTCAGGGCATGGAATATTTTCAGATGCACAAGTTCCAAGTAGATCATCCATCCTGATCTGCCCTATGCTCTATGTTTATTTTTTGGCTTCTGAGGGTGGTTGTTGCGGCTTTAGCTTCTCCTGCTTTAGCTGATAATGATGCCAATGCACTCAACAAGGGTAGTCGTTCATTTCTGTAGCTACTACTGAAACTGAACTCTCAGAGTTGAAAGAATCATAGAGTGGTTTGGTTTTGAAGAGACCTTAAAGATCATCTAGTTCCAACCTCTTCCAGCATATCAGGCTGCTCAGGGCCCCATCCAACCTGGCCTGGAGCACTTGCAGGGATGGGGCAGCCACAATTCCCTGAGCAACAAGTTACAATGCCTCACCACCCTCATGGTGAAGAATTTTTCCCTAGTATCTAATATAAACCTATATAGTTAATTCAGCTGTCAGGTCATATTCTCTTCCTTGTTCACAACCTGGTCTGAACCCTAGTAAAGCTGAGTTTGTGCTCTCTCCTGTAGCTATGCAGGATTCAGAAATGACAAGGGAGGAACTGTGCTATGTTGGACAGGACTCAGGAACTCAGGTTATCTTCAGGGCCTGCTGTGGGTCTCAAGCTGTTTAATTCTTACATGTCTCTCCTGGAAAAAGGAGTTAAATGGCATTCACCAGCTTTATAAAACATTTAGTATCTGTATATTTTCCAAAACCACAATGCTACAATTATCATTAACTTACTGCAGAGCCCTTAGGACTTAACTGTCCATAGCAATTTAAAAAGTTTCCTCAGCAGCTAGTTATTTTTGGTCTCACAAAAAAATGAAATGTCTATTTGAAAAATTTCTGGGTATTTCAAAAATAAACCTCCCAGATATTTTCTCTCATTTTAATTTTTTCTTCCAAAATATAATTTAATTTCTTAGCAATAAAAATATTTCAATTTCAAAATTTATTTCCATTATCTGAGAAAGAAAGTATTTTTGCAATGGTTAATAATAAAAATTATGTTTGTTTTTCATGACAAAAGTTTCAATAGAAATTAATAGCCTTTGATTTATTCTTGCTCAGTGTCAATAACGGGCTGTTAAATCTTAAGTTGTGTAAAGTAATTTCTCTGTGTTTCCCCAAAATTGCTTTAAGCAACAGTTGTGTTCACAGCTAAATCTTCCACAACCTACTTGACCACGATGTCTCTTTTATTTAATGATTAAGAATCTGTCTGTGGATGCTTGGCCTCCGAGCATGTCAGAGCACGGTGTTTAGCACTGCCAAGGTTTTACAGATTATTTAGGTAATGGGGCAGGGCAACTGAGATTTGGCTTTTTTTAAAGAGTAAAGATACAACTTTTTTTCCATCTCACGTGTGTAATTATCAAAGAAAGGCTTATTTTCACTGCTGTGAAGTGAACAAGCAGTGATAACCTTAAGGATTTTGTAACAGATTCATGTCATCAAAGGAATCTCATGCAGGTTTTCTCTTTTTGTGGATATACCTGTGAGTAAAACAGTAGTATTCAAAAAACTGGAGTACTTTAATGTTAAAAAGGGTTACTATTCAAGTATCAGTCAGAATTGAAATCACTGTCAGTAATGGCACTTTCATTTTTTTTTGTTTTTAAATCTAATTATTTCTGTCTTTTCTGTCTTTTTTTCTTGCAAGTTTGCATCACGCATTGTCTCCAGAAATGAGACTTTCATAGCACCCAGGAAAGTATGTGTGGGTGTGTACAGGGCTGCAACTTTTCTGGATTTATTTCAGTCTTGTCTGTCTGTTGCTGGAGTGTTCATGTTGCTGCTTCAGTTGTAGTGGTGGTTAAATGTGACTTACCCTGTTTGAGACTGTTGGCTTCCTTTTCTGTATTGAAGAGAAAAGGTAATCAAAATGCTCTATTTTATTTTCAGACAATGCTAATGAGGAAGAGTTGGAAAAGATCAAGTAAGGTAACTTTGTAACTTTTAGCCTGTGATCATCTAGCTTGTGGTGGTGGTGGTTTTTTTTTGGTTTTTTTTAGAACAGCTGTGATTTTTTTGTCAAGCATGCCATGTAGGATTGGAAACTTTTGGCACAGGATTTATTGTCCTTCAAAATGTGGGTTTTTAATGGCAGTGGGTTTTGTTTCATCAAAAAAACATCATGGTACAGTTCAGCTTTTAATATAATCATAAAACCTTCCAACTTTGTTACAGCACTTTAACCTATTTTGAAGTCATCTAGTAACTTCATGTATGTGGCCAACATGTCTGACTTCCTTTTCTAAAACAATTAAGTTCTCATGTGTAAACAGTTTCCTTCTTTAATGTGAGCAAAAATTCATGCCAAAGAATATCTTTTATTTTCCTATTGCTTACTTCTCTTACTGGGTAGAGTTCTTGTGTGCAAAGTTTACACAGTGAAGCTTCCTGAAGACAAATTTGCCTCATCACTGGTCGTGTGCACATGATAGTCATAGCCAGGTTTTACAAGAGCATAGTGGACTCCACTTTATAGGGCTCTTTAAAGCTCCTCAAGCTTTTCTCCTCTTACGAGTTATCGAAGTGATAAAACAGTGATATGCTCTTCTCCACAAGAGAGACTGAGAGTTTGACTGCAGTGAAGTACAACCAATTTTTACCTTTCTTTTTACTCCTGCATTGTTAAAAAGGAGTGTATTTACTGCCTAACACAAGTGAATTACAATTTCTCAGAGACTTGAGCTACTGAGGTAGATCTAGGCTGTTTTAGAAGTTACCATGTAAAGGTGTTAAAATGAGAAAAAAATTAAATAGCTGTGTGGGGTGATTCACTTATTTTGTAGTTATTTACTCTTCTAGCGTATTGGTGCACAACTTTAAATAGATTATTAATAAACAGTGTTGCATATGGTGCTCACCTGACAAATATTTGCACTTCTTAAAACCTATTTGTAATTTTAATCTTAAAAAAATAAAAGAGAGCAGTGTTCATGAATCTTGGGTTATGGATGAGTTTTTCCCACAATCTGCTTCTGGGATGCAGGACAGTACTCAATCTGCCCTTTGTGACATTGGTGAAGCAAAGATACTTGGTAAAGCGATGATATATGGTATTTTGATTCTCATGTGGTTCATGTAGCTTCCTGAAATATCTAAGATGCTCAAACTGAAGAGATGAGGAAGAGCTGTGAGAATGTTGAAGGGTAAAACTGGTTTACATCATGAAAGTGATACGTTAACTCCTGATGTGCTGACTATATTTGGTAACAGTTTGTCTCCATTGCAAACTGACAAAACTGTGAGCTTCAATAATCCTGAATGCAGCATGAGAGTTCTTTAAAGGTCTTCAAGTGCATTATTTATGCCTGTTCAGCTTTGTTGCATGTGTTTGATAGCATTTCATTCAGTAGTTGGCATTTTTGCAAACTGGAATATCATATTTGGCAAAAAGTGAATGCATGGTTTAAACATTGCATTTTTTCCTATGGTTACCTTTGCTGAAATAATAATCTAACCTAGAGGTGTACATGTGCAATACATGTACAATATCTTCCATGCATTGCTGTGTTTATGATTTATATACAAAGTATGCCAGTTAAAACACAGGAGATCATTTGCCTTGAGGGTCTATTCCAGCATTCCAAATCTTTGATCTGCTGTCAGCAAAACAAATTTAAAAATCTTTTATTTACAAAGAATTCCTTCAAAAGACTTGCTGTTCTCTGGGGTGTAGGGTAATCAATATTAAATAAGACTTTTATTTCATTTGCAGATTAAAAGTGCCTAAAAGTAGGTGTCTAACCCGATTGGTTAATAGTGAAAGTGCCTTTTTGACATCATTCTTCTTCAGGAAGTGTTTGTCTTATGCTTCTGAGAGCTGAGGAAAAAGCAGAATATTAGAATTTTTTTGAGATACCATTATAAAATTTCCTAAACCTAATTTTGTATCTCTCTGGAGACTTTATCTACACTTCCAATAAATTACTTTTTTTACAAGTTATGGCACTATTCTTCACTTTTTGAAGTTTGTCCTTGAAGCCTACTTTTTCTGTACCATACATAGCTTGAAGTTCAAGTGTAGGAATGGAGACCACTATGGCATTGCTTGTGTTCATGAACTGCATGTCTAGCTCATGTTTTCCTATGTGACTATAACCATTTAAACAAAGCTATTTCAGTGAAGGCATTACCTTTTTAGCCAAAGCATACTGAGAGAAAGCTCTGTCAGAAACATCCATTTCACTGAAAATTGTTTTCATCTGAATAAGTATCTACTTTTTCCATTTTCCCATCTGTGGGAGAATTGCTATTAAATTTAGTTTGAACATGATCAGACAACACATTAAGATTCTTACATTAATGACTCATTAAGGAAACATCAGAAGAACCTTTTAAATGCTTTAATTTAAGGACAAACTGATGGAACAAGTGGTTTAGCATCTTTAGCCAACATATTAGGAGAAAAATATATGTAAGATTTATCTGTTATGCCCTCCCAAGTAACATCATTCCAATAAAATCTGGGGGAAAACATAATATGTCACCTTTTACTTCTTGTATACCCTCTCTTCTCTTTCATGTCATCAATGGTATGTTTAGAACTGAGACCACTAGAAAGTACCAAAATACTACAATACTCTTTAATTTATACTATTAATATGTCATGAGCTCTTTCAGAGTGACATTGATCAGTTAGAACCAAATGTCCATTCTTCACAGAGCTGAAGATAAATTAGTATCTTTTGCTACAGGTTATGTATAAACTAAGATTAAAAATAACATTGTCATCCCTAAGTCATAGAATCAGCATGGTTTGGGTTGGAAGGGACCTTAAAGACCATCTAGTTCAAACCCGCTGCAGGGACACCTCCCACTAGACTGGGTTGCTCAGAGCCCCATCCAATCACCTTGAACACTTGCAGGGATGAGGTATCCCCAGCTTTTCTGGGCAACCTGTTCCAGTGCCTCACCATGCTCACAGTCAAGAATTTCTTCCTAACACGCAGTCTCAAACCACCTTCTGTCAGTTGGAAGCCAATTCCCCCTTGTCCTATCACTCCAACACTTGTCCAGAGTGTCTCTCCAGCTCTCCTGTAGCCCCTTTGGGTACTGGAAAGGGCTCCAAGGTCTCTCCAGATGCTTCTCAATGCTGAACAACCTCAGCTCTCTCAGTCTGTCTTCACAGGATAGGTGCTCCAACTCTTTATGTTCTCTTCTGGATGTCCTTACATTGAGAATCTCGGAGCTGGATGCAGTCCTTCAGCTGGGGTCACAACAGAGTAGAACAGAGGAGGAGAATCATCTCCTTTGACCTGCTGACCGCACTTCTCTTGATGCAGCCCACATGGGCATCTGTGTCCTTGGCTGCAGCAAGATATGAGTAGGTCAAGACCTCCTCTTCAGGCCTCTAATGTGGTCTCTGCCAGCCTGAATTTGTGTTTGTGTTAGTCCTGACCAGAGTGCAGAACATTGCACTTTGTCTTGTTGAACTTCATGAGATTTCCATGGGCCCCCTCAATCACAACTGAGAAGCTACTTCTGATTAATTACAGTTGGGGATTAAAGAGTGTATTTGCTGCCTAAAGCAAGTGAATTAAAGTGGTTTTCCTTTGCATTTGGGTAACTATATTTGCTTTATTTCATCTTTAGAAACTTCTGCACGTACTTTTAAACTGAAAAAATAGAACTTACGAACATTTTAAACAGGAATGAATTGCTAAATGAATGGCTTTCGGCTCCTAGCTGCTGATGGTTTTAAAAATTTCTTTTAGAAGCTTTTCTTAGAGTTTGCATGTTCCAGTTGCACAAACTAAAGTGCCAGAACCTATGGGCCTTAATAACTGATGGTTTTATGTCCAACTCAAAATATTTTGTTTCTGTGGCTCCTGATTTGCATTTTCCTAATATCAAAAATTTTTTTTTCTGTTTTAAAATTGAAACAAAATGCTTTTCTACTGGATTGAGATGCCTCTTGAGAAGACAATAAAATTGGAAATAGTAAATCATGGTATAAGTATTGCCAAGACAAACATAAGCATAGAGTTGTGTGGTATTTCTTAATTGAAGGAATTTGTGCTCGGTTCAATCTTTCAACTAGAATCTTTGAGCCAAAACTCTGTGGATTTTCAGAATGCATGGTAGATTAATTGCATTTGAGATTTTGTGAAGAGTCTTTTAAGACTTAGAAGATACACTTGTTTTTTGTAAGCCATGAGGATCTAGATGTCAGTTTAGCAGCTGTAAATAGTACTTGAATGAAAGCTACTAAATAATGGAATAGAAGTAAAAAACATCAGAATGAATGTGCCTGTTTGCTAAACATCTAATTATAAAAATTACGCAAATATTTGGTGAGGCTTATATTTGTGTTAATTGTATGTGAGTGATAACAGCTGATCCAGCTAACTACGAAAACAGCAGGATAACATTTTGTCATGGGGGTTTCATGCCTACATTTCCAAAAGTGTGAGAAATCGCCATCAAATGTTGGTTGCCACTGTCTTTCTGTATATCACATTCATGGCAGCATTAGGACTGTGGTGACATTGGTTATCCCAGACAATAACAGGATCATCAGGAGACCTGTTGACTTTCACATTTATATTGCAGCCACAGTTGCCAAGGGCAATTACTGGGAGAAAGAATGGAGACAGTTAGGAGTATGAGCTCTGAAAACTGCTTCTGCACCCTGTTGTCCTGTGTAAATGTTTTCACCCCATTCCAGAAAATTCAAGTGAAAATAGTGAGTGTCACAGTCTGCGTCATACTACACCTGAGCTGCATCTGGCAGGTGCGCTTAAGTAGAATGCCAAATTATTCAATTTAGAAAACCACAAAAACATGTGAAACTCTGCAAAAGTATGAGCTCTTGTTACGAATATTGTAGTCATGAGAGCATTGCTCTACAGTAACAGTATCAAGTTGTTAGCGCAGACTTCATACACCAGATTTAACATGGCAGTTAAAACACTCAGGGTGTAGGGCAGTGTAAGTTTCTCAACTACAGAAATTTAGGTTAGCTTCACCTAGAATTAAAATAGCCTAAAATGTAAAATTTAGTTGATAGAAAGTTAAAGAAAGTGTTCTTTCATATTGTAGAAATTACCCGTAGGAGTCCGTTTAGAAAACTTTCTTAGTTACACCGAGCAAACAATAAGAAGGAATCATCATGATCCTACTGAAGGCATTTTTGTAGCCCAGAGTCTGCATGTTGACTTCTACAGGGGGTCATACTTTGTGTTGTTTCTAATGTTGGAAAAGCATTGCAAATGCATATGACTGTCCCTTGATTTTTTCATTGTTTTGTACACAGAACTAGCAGGTGTACCTAATGGCATTCTCAATCTTTATTTTACGTTGTTTATCCAAGCTGTGCAAGCGTCCTGAAAACTGGGGGAGAAGAATTCCATTTACTTGAATTTACAGCAGTAACTTGCAACACTGACTTTGATTCACTTTGCTGTATTTTTACATCTGTCCTCTGTTAAGTGATGAAGAGAAGTATTTTACCTTTCTGTATTTTTTCACTAATTTCTTGGTTGATATTTTATTTAAAGCTTCCAAACCAAAGTTATTTTTTTTGGATAGAGGTGCCTCTGCAGTACATATAGCTGCATTATTGATTTGCTTTTTAAAAAATTTAATAAATTTGTGGTAGGCTGTTCTATTTCTGTCTGTTGTGTTCCAGGAGTCAGAGGAGCAGTGTGTCCTTGTGGTGTGTGCAAAAAGGAGGAGATTTAATAAAAGCAGAGGCTGTTTGCACATGCACATGCCAGTGAGGTGGTGCTTTGCAGGGCATAAGGGCTGATCAATGAAGAAATGAGGTCTGGGAGAGAGCAGTGTGTGAAGTTTCTCCAACTCAATATGGGCTAAAGTTTCAAAGGACTCTTAGTTACCCAAAGATAAACAAAAATATGAGGGGATTTTCAAAACTACTGAAAAAGTGTATCTCTTCTTTTGACAGAAGTAGCAATAACTCATCAAGAATGTGGTATTGATTATTCTGGAATCAATGCCCAGATTCTGACTAAGCCTAGTTGGTTTCTTATCCTGTAATGTTACCCAGCAATACCTGAATGCATGCAGAATATTAAGTCATGTTTATTAGATCATCTTTCAGCTCTGACATTTGGCTAGCTGTATTAGCCATATCTAGCAGAGGGTGCAGTTCTGTCAGAAGATTCTTTCCTGTTGAAGCCCACAGCCCAGCCACTACATCACATTTAGATAGAAAAGGTGGAACACAAATAAAAGCTACGTTTATCATGTAAGAAAATGCTGAGTTTGCATGCTGTTTATTAAGCATTAAAGCAGTGTGTGGATGCAAAAATATTTGGGTTTTTCTTTCACAGGCAGCTTTGAGCATCCTTTGGCGTGAAAGATTCCTTTTCAGAAGTCGAATTTAAATTTCATTTTGGAAAAAGAGAGAAAACTTCACTGCATTCAGGCTGCAATTTTCCCACCACCCCCTCTCTTTGAGGGGTTTAGAACATGTCAGGTGGGAGTCACCATGCCTGTGTCCTACATATAAATGCACACAAATGGAATAATATAAGTAATAGCCCAACATTAATGATGGTTGCTGGACTGAGATCTTGATCTTGCTTCTTTCCAAATCGTGGCACTTTATATTAAATACATAACTTCCTAGCTATTTACAGAGAAATGAAAAGCTGCATGGTTTCTTCATGTTTGTTTTTTTTTGTTTGTGGCACAAGAGTGAATCTGGGCTGCAATATTCACTACATGCTTTCTGAGGGAAACAAGTTGCCTATGAATAAGTCTCCAGGAACCATCCTTTGTAGGAGAAATTGAGAAAGATACATGCTCATTTCTTTGTTTTATTCTCGTGGTTCCCCTTCTGAATTTTTAGTAAACTCACTGTGGGCTGGATTTTACAGAAAGTTTCTTAGATATTTAAAAATGTACCTAGAAATGTGCCTGTCTCACACTGTGAAATTAAATTTGTAAGGGAAGAACTTTTAAAATGTGAAATCAGTCTTACTTTCCCATTTTTTCATCTATTAGCTTTTCATAAAATTTGACTTGAAATCTGAACATTCTTTTTTTTTTCTTCTTACAAGAACCATTATATGAAAAAAAGAGATTATGTCAGTATCTGTAATTTCTGAGAATAAATGTGACTTTGACTGGAAGAAAAGTGTGTTTTCTTGCTTGGAAACAAGAAAAGTGCTGACTGGAAGTTATTCTTGCTGGAGAAGGCCATAGAGCCTATGCCTTTCATGTCTGGGAAATCTCAATGGCTTTAGCTTCAGCAAACTGTACCCCGGCTCTTTCAGTACATCTCCCTTTTTGCTGTTTCATGTATCTGTGTGTTACCAACAAAGACAGAAAAAAAGCAATCCTGTGGTCCACGTCTCCTCCCTTGAGGAAGAAACAGCCACAACCAATCCATACCTCCTTTAGCGGCTGGCTGCTTTTCATCGAGCGTATTGAGACATGGTCTCTGGAGCTTCGCTGTCAGCCAACAGTGGGCTCTGCATAAAGTTTTGATTGTTGTTGACTGCAAGATGTGGCTCTGACCTGGGAGGGCTTCCACCAGCAGCATGTGAACACCTGCTCTCAGGCCTCCTGCCTGACTCTTGTAGACTCCTGTTTTACCTGTCTGTCATTTTACACCCAGCTCTTGGTCATCTAGATCTTGCCTTGCCACCTTGTATAGAAATCACTCCCACTGATGAAGCTCCTGACTGGTCATAATAAATCAGCCTGCTTCATAAGGGAGCAGATGCTCTACTGCAGCAAATTATTTTAAGAGCTGTTG
This sequence comes from Pardalotus punctatus, assembly GCA_013400915.1. NCBI lineage: Eukaryota > Metazoa > Chordata > Aves > Passeriformes > Pardalotidae > Pardalotus > Pardalotus punctatus. The sequence goes on from VZTX01029402.1 coordinate 110,357, forward strand.
AAAATATGAAATTTAGATCAAGTATACTCTCTAAATTTTTCACTGTCTCACTGATAAGGAAGTAGAGCGCTACGCAGTTGTGCTTAAGATTTGTATCAAAAGAGTTGTAAATGCAAACTCAAGCTCATTTTCCATGATAGTATCCTGGAAATCATATGGATTCACATTCAGCTCTTAAAACTCCCCAAAGAACTGAATATTCTTTGCAAAAGAAGTCTCAACCGCTGTTTATATCCCAGTATAAAATATCTTCCTAAATGTGTCTGGTCTTCTTTCTGTATCTCTCATCACCTTGTGTTCAGGGCAGAGTCAGTGATGATTACCTGCTATCCAGACTTCTTTTGCTCTAAGCCTTTTAAGAAGCTGGAACAAGAAGAAAACAATTTAACCACTTCTTCACAAGTCAAGTCCTTGGCAATGTTGACAGTATGCACTCAAGGAGATGTGTATTTGTGCTGAGGATAAACTTAGAGTTTATATAGTACTCCCAAGTTGTAAATTAAACATCTTCTAGCAACTGATTTTCCCAATTCTGCCCTAATTTTTGGAGAGTGTCTGCTTTTTGATGTCCTCCTGCTGCTTCATGTTGCAGGTTAAGTTAAAGATTTTTCTTCACACAGTTCCTTGTTTGCCTTTGTAGAAACAGTAGGTTTGTGAGAAGTTTCTCTGCAGTCAAATCCTTCACTTCAGGAAGAGAAACCTTTAATAAATACAGTGAAATATTTTGGGAGTAACCATGCTACTTGGAATGAATAACCATTAGAAAACACTAATGCATGCCAATGAAATACCTAAATACTGCAACAGTATGTTAATCAGATTTTCTCCAAGCCCAGTGGCTACAGTTCTCATGTCCCTTTTCTCTGGAGGTTGGGTGAGTGTTATTATAGTCCAATCTAATTTCTGTCATTGTCTTTGGGTAATAAAGTAAAACCCCTGCCCTGAGCACCTGCATAGCTGTAACCATCCAGAAGTGTTTACCATCTAATAGACTCAACCCAAATCTGCACTGACAAACCCTCTTGCAGACATACTGGAGGTCTGTGAGGGATGAAGCCCAGCATGCAAGACCTGCATGTATGAAGAGCTGCTGAGCCCACAAAGCCTTTGTTGCTCAAACTACATTGCCTAATAAAGAAAATGCATATATTTCATATAATTACAGCATACTATACATGAAGACTTGCTTTTTTTGATTCCTAGAGAAAATAGTTTGCAAGTTTGAATATTGTTTAGCTATCTAGTGTTCTGATTATAGATAAGGTAGCCTTGAATGAACAAAATTTCAGAGTAGAAGGGAGAGCCTTTACCAGCATGCACCCAAGACACGTTTGCCTTCCTAAGGACTGCGAAGGTTATTCCCCAGTTCTGCTACCTTGTACCCACTGTAGCTCAGAGCAAACTGGAAATGATCTTAAGTTACTCAAGTTTATAGCATCCTGCTCTCAAATTCCTAGTGGAATTCATTGACAAAACCTGTAGCTGTCTGTTTTGTGTGTGTGAATTTTCTTTTAACCCCCAAAATCAGTGGCTGAGGGCTCACGAGTCCACAAGTTTCTGCACAGTTCTGAACAGAGGTTCTGTTGTTTTCAAACTCTTGATCTTATGAGCTGGTACTTAATTCATGTTTCTGAGAATACCACATCATTTTAGAGGCAGAGATAGATGAGTTTATTGAATTATTTTTCCGTGATCCATTTTTCTCATGGTGGCTTTATATTATGTTATTCTAATGGAAGTTTCATATTCTCACTGGGGTTTTTTGTTTATAAACATAGAGTTTGTTCACATTCATTCAATCGTATGCTACTAATAGAAAAGACTTGCTAACATTTATTTTCGTTCTATCAGCAGAGGGAGAAGTGAAGCAGAAAAAGCACCTTTTTTTTTTTTAATGAACATTTCCTTGAGTAGCATTTGTTCTGCATGCTTCTGCAAAAGCAGCATATGACATTACCTGTGTAATTGTCACTATTTTATTACCCTTCGAGTAATTCTTAGCATACTGTCAAATAGCTTCAAAATGGCTTAAGGTGGTTGTTCTACATTCACAGTTTCATGGAATAGAACATTAAAAAGCAGAGGAAAATTCTGGAGTTGTGTTAACTAAATCTATGTTTTTGTTTCCCTAAAGTTTCAGACCCAGAGCTTACGTCTCTCAGATCTGCACAGAAAGTCTCAGTTATGGAGAGGGATAGTTAGTGTTACCTTAATAGAAGGTCGTGAACTTAAGGCAATGGATGCAAATGGGCTCAGTGATCCTTACGTGAAGTTTCGTTTGGGGCATCAGAAGTACAAGAGCAAGGTAATTTTAGCCATGACCGGAAATTTTTTTCAAACGCTTTGTTCCTGTTCGGTGTTTTTTAGCTTGTATGACTTTCAATAGTGATGGAGATTTATTGTTGTAGTAACTACCTGTTAGAGCACCTGGAGCTTTGTTTAGATGTTTCTTTTTGTTTTATTGTAAACAAAGCTAGTACTAGATGGGAAAAAAATGTAGCACTGAAAAACGTGTGTTTGCAGGGGGACACAGGTAATATTCCATACAGACTGTGTTGGCTTTTATTTACTGTTAGCAGTCATTCATGGCAGGGAGGAGATGCAGAGTGATTCTGACTAGCTCTTCCTGGCTTGATGCTAGGTGCCTCTTGAACCCTTTGCATTGTCTTATCCTCAAACTGTGTCATGCTTATAGTCTCACGTTCCTCTTTGTGTCCTTAGCAGCAACTTTCATTAAAGTTTTCTTTATGTATGTGCTTCACAGATTGAGCAGATTGATCCAGGTGATTATTATTGTGAAGACTTGCTTGGCTTTGTTGCTATTATTTTTTTATTCTCTTGGTCCCTACTGTTTGAAAATCGCTGTTTATAGAAAATGCTGGGACTGCTGATGATGCAGATGACCTTCTTCTCTCAGTGACCATGACACCCACTGTGGTTGTTACAGCCAGATGAAGGGTAAATTGAGAAAGAGGGCAGGGACATTTGCTCATTTGAAGACCTCTGAGCCTGCAATAGGGACTCTTCATTTGAAATTAGAATAAATCAAATTTCATGCTTTTCTGAATTAAAAATTTTCATAATCCTCGCTGAATTTTCCTTTTTTTCAAGCCAGTGGAGCTGGTGGTTGTAGAAAGTAGTGTTTACTAAATAGGGAAGATATTAGGGGTTTTCTGTTCTTGCTCAGGACAGTTGTGACTACTGTAATTACTGCTTTTGCAGTATGGAAGAAAATTCTGCAAGCTTTCTGCTCTGCAAAGTGTGGTCAGAAATACATGGACTGAAATCTATTGAAGTAAGAAGTAACTGGAGTGAAAATGATTAACAAAGCTACTTTCATCAGAGTTTCAAAGGCAAGGGAGTAAAATACAGTTTTGGAAGTGAAAATCTTATTCCATAGAAAGTAAACCCTATTGTCATGTTTCTCCCAGTGTTATTGCAGCTGGGAAAAAAGGACATGATACAATAGTTTAAGTATTTACAGTCAACTTGTCATTGCAGGTGCTTTGTTTACCTTTGGACTCAGAAGCGTAACTTTACAGTTTACTGTTACTTCACAGAGGACATAATTTTTCTACAGAGAAATGGCTCCATTCCCAGGGCAAATACTTTGTTCAGGAGGCTTTTGTAGATGACAGGTTGCAGGATTTTGGAGGTTGCTGTTCCATCAGAGGCATGAGAGAGCTGGCTAGCAGTCTTTCCTAACTACTAGTTTTTAATTCACACTGCTTGAGATACTGATGCTGCAGACAGACAAAGCTTCCTGAACAGACTCTAGTGATCAAATTTACAATTTAAGAAAGTGCATGCCTACACAATGCAATATGACTTTCTTTTTATTCTCCTTTCAGATTGTTCCAAAAACTTTGAATCCTCAGTGGAGGGAGCAGTTTGACTTTCATCTCTATGAAGAACGAGGTGGAATTATTGATATTACTGTGTGGGACAAAGATGCTGGCAAAAGGGATGATTTCATTGGCAGGTTTGTACAGTTCTAACCATCTTGTTCCATGAGGATGATTAAAATGAGCCTTGTCATTGGAACTGTTTCTTATGACTGTTTGTTCTTGGTTTCTTGTTCGGGTTTTTTGTGGGTTTTTTTTTTTTTTAGTTTGGGGGGGATTTTCTGCAATGTTCCAGTACAGTTTGCTGCATTGATGTAATTCTTTACATTGATGATGTAGTTTTTATTGACCCAGTAGGTGGCAGCTTTTACCAATTGATAGACTGAGGTATTCAAAAAGAAAAATCCCCTGTTTAGAGCAATTACCAAGGTGCAGGAAGTTCCACACAGCAACATCCAGCTTGGAGGAGAAACAAATCTTTTGACTTGATGCTTAAGACCAAATTTATGTACCAGTCTATTTGGTAAATGAAAATAGTGTTGAAGGGCTACACACATATTTTAGGACAAAGAATCATTCACCTAATTCATATTCAGGAAAAGTCTGGGAGTTCAAGAAATACCTCATATTTGTATGACTATGCTCCCTTTTACAGAATAAGAAATGGCATTAACTGTTAGCTAATAAGGGAAAAAACTGTCTTGTGCTTATAGCTGCTACAAAGTAGGTGCTATTTGGAAAGCTTAGATATTTATTTACTTAACATTTTCCTTGATATCCATACCGTCATAATAATAGTGCTAATAATTAATAATTATTAATCCTATCTATTTTGATTGGAGGTGCTTTTTATTGGAGGTGCTTTCACTAGGACATTGAGACTTTTAACTAGCAAATTTTTTTTTTTTTTTCTGATAGCTAAAATCGGGAATGGAAATCCTACAGACAAAGCCATGTACTTTTTTTGTCACTGTGGCAATGTTCTTACTGACATTTTCCTCCCTCTTAGTCCATTTAGGATAATGGCTTTCTTTATCAAGTTAGATTGGTTTAATAATATTCTGTGTTTATTTCCTACTACAAATTGTTTGAGCTCAGATTATGTACAGAGTCTGTGGCAAGCATATAGCTTTAATATTGACAAAAACACTTTTCAAAAGTATACACAGTAGGATTTTGTTTTATATTATGAAACTCAATGGATTGAGTGATTATTTGATGTTTATATTGTATTTTTCACTTGTTTTATTTCAGTTGGCATACATGATAACAATAAATATTTTTCTGAAGTAATGTACTAATTTACTCCCATGTCAGTGTGTTATATACCTTGGGAAATTATTCCAATTTTCTTCTTAACTTTAACCTTATGAAAAGCTTGTAAGATTCAAAGTTTTCATGAGCGATTTTTCAGAGCATCATAATCCAAGCACCACTTGCTGAAATCTTGCTGCTCTTGATTTTTGTGACCCCTCTGTTGGTGTACATATAATCCCTCTTCAGTTTGTCCTTGCAGACACTCTCTCATTTCACCTTCTGTTGGTACCTTATCTCTGGTAATGCAACCTGCAAAAAAATTCCTTTCCATGGAGATTTCCATGAAAAACTGTCATTTGTCAAGCTCAATCTGAATACTGAAATAGGTCTTAATATTCCCCCTCCCTGATATTCTTTTCCAGTCACTGCAGATAAAAATCACCAACACCTGACAGCTCCACTTAATGCTGACCTCTCTTCCCTAGTTTCTCCTTTCAAAGCTGCCCCTAAAAGCTGGAAATACTTTGGTGCACACACTACAGACTTTCTCTGTGTACAGTGTGTTATGGTAAGTGTATATTAATTTTTAAAAGCACAGCTGAGTCATGCTCCATGACTAAGGCTCTATGGCTTTCAAGGTACACATAATAAGTTGAATATTTTGATTCAGGTTCCAGAAGAAGTGATAATGAGGCTGTGGGAGGGAAACAAAAGACTTCTGGTAGTGTTCTATCATTGCTCAAGAATGAAGAGTAATCCATTTCGTCTTGCTGCAATCTTCCTGCTTGCTTGAATAATGTGCAAGCAGCAGCTGTAATATTATATAAGAATATTTATATTAAATGCAAATGAAGACAATTGTTTCTTGAAGATGTCATGCCTGGCCAAAATATGTCTAGGGAGAAGGCACACTATATTGAAGAGATCCTCTTCACCAAGGGTAAGAACTGATGAAGCTGAGAAAAGGTTTCCCAGACAGAAAGTAGAAGGAAAAAATTCCAGGATCTTCCTGGAAAATAGTACGGGAAACCTGTGTTTATACTGTGCTAAGCTCAGTTACTTGCAAATTCTATTCCAAACCAGAATGCTGTAAACTCTCCTGGAAAGACACCATGTCTCAGCTGCACTTTTGTGAGGTAAAAGAAGTGGGAAATCAGAGGCTTGTGCTTCTGTGGGCCTTGTATATATCATTGTACTGTTAGGCTGGAGCATGGTAAGGGCCAGGTGAAAGCTGGGAATGTGACACGGTGGCAATGATGTGTGCTCAGATTGCGAGGGGTTGGGCTTGCAAATCCATTTCTGAGGGCAGAAAAATGCAGGAAACATGTTTGACAAGGTTGGGGACATGGAAGTGAGATTCTGGTTTTGGGGTGGTGAAGATGGAAATGGAAGGGGTGACTTGTAAGGTCCTGCTGTAAGAGGAAGGAAGAACTCCCTTGTGAGAGTGAGGAAGGTGTTAAGACGGTGAGTGACAGCATGGCATCCTAGTTCAGAAAAGCAGAAGGAGATGTCTGTCACCGGAGTAGCATAAAGGTCTGTCTTTATCTTGATGCCCAGGCATGTTCAGTATGGCAGTCCCTGAAATGAAATGCTGACTGGTTGATTTCCATTCTTAACTTGGAACATTTTGTGTTTATAAAATACATTTGAATTTCAGTTGTGTGCATTCTCCATGAGAGTTTAAAGGTTGTAGCACCTTATAAACTTCCATCTTAGAATACTCTAAAAAACCCCAAACCCAATTCAGTGTTTATGTCAGTATTTCAAAAGCCTGGGAAAAGACCTCATACAAGAGCTTTGAGGAGAATGTATTTCAAATCATGTGCTGATTTGTATGAGAAAACACTGTTCTTGACCAGAACTGAGATGCATTTTACAGGAGGTAAATTCGGACATTCTTCTGAAGATATTTTTCTTTAAAAAAACAATTCTGGGACCAAAAACACGAGTTTTTGGAAGTTCTTTTTTTGGAAGGAACCAGGAGCTAAAGCCATGTGGGTGGCCTTCTTGCATTTAAAGAAACATACAGACTTGCATAAGTGGCACTAGTCATTGCTTCTGATAAGTTGGAATATGTATGTGTATATATTTTTCAGTATGAGTATATTTAATATTCACGTGGTTTTGGTATGAGCAAATAATTTATGTTCTATATTGAGTCAATATGCTCCTATGATTAAAAACATACTGCAGTAAGTTTATGTAGGTAATACCAAGATCAAAATGAAGGTGATTTTAATTGTCATGTAATTATTTAGCTTTCTTATCATTTGTGTTTTTGAAGGCAATTCTCACTGTCACCTTTATGATAATCAGTTAATAAATCCTCATGACTGTTACACCTTTATGCATAGCACTAATCTGAACAAATGGGCTGCTGACAGCTGCAATAAATTACCAAGAATGAGTGCTGTCAGAGAACAAGTTGTTTCTGTGAACATAGAGAATAAGTAAATCCCATGTCATGCAATTTTATTCAGCTGAAGTTATTTGCAATCCAGTGCAGTGGGATTTATAGCATTATTAATTGGTATGAAAAATGCATGTTTATCTTTAAAATGACATTGACTTTTGCTTTTATTTTGTGCCAGGAAATTACTGCTGACTTCACCTATATCTATTTTCATAAGTATTTATAGATGCTATTGTCTTTTTTTCCCATCTGACGCAAATTAAGAAAAAAAGACCTTGTGTGCAGCATGTTCATTAAGGCTATGTATTAATTTTATCTGCAGCAAATTGAAATTTCTCATATCTCTCTGAATATTGTCGCAAAAAATATATTTATTTTGTGATCGTCCATATAATGGCTGTTACAAAATGCAAAACTTAAAATATTGAAAATTAAGTATATAGGTTTTCAATATTTAATCTGCTATACCTTGTCTGTTTAGTCTTGTAATGGTTACAAAACCATAGACTGGTTTTCAGGTGTACATAAATACAAATTATATGCAACTATGATTAATCTGAAAGCATGGGGATGTGCTATCAAAGTTCTAAATTAAAGTGAGATTTTATTTTAAAAATATAAAATTATAAGGTATTTATGGTGTGGGCTTTTTTCTCCCCACTGACATCTATGTAATTTTGCTGTGGGAGACTGAACATTATCATAGAGAACTGAGTGATACTATAAAGTTGTATATGAGTGCTCCAACATGCATGTAAATCTGGGTGAAGGACACTAAATATGCCACTGCAAGTGTTTCTTCCCAGATATTTTTCTAGAGATGTTGTGGAGACTGTGATTTATATTAAAATACTGGCAATTTCCTGTTGCCCAAGAAGAAGGGTTTGAATAGTATTTGTGAAGTCCTTGTTAATGTTAAGTTGCCAAGTCTTGAATTTTTTTTGATTTTGCAGACCTCTGTAGACAAGATGGCTTCCTCTGGAAATGTAAATAGTGTTTTATTATGCTGGTCTTTCAAAAGTGTTTCTCACATCCCAGTTTGAAAATTTCTTCATGTTGAAGTAACTCTGGAAAAATATATTGTATTAAAAATGTAAACATAATGGTCTGGCTGTTGTAATTTAAGACTTGAACTGTGTGCTAATGTGAATTACACAGCAATTGTGTGCAAACACAGAAGAGCACTCCATCAGTAGTCTGTCTGCATAATCATTTGTTGATTATACATGATGACTAAAGTTAAATTAATTGCAGATGCATTTCTTGATGTAAAATAAAGATTTTGCCTGAAGCATTAAAATCTAAAAATGCTACTGCCAGGTCCGGCTTTGAAAAATCCTGTGATGTGCTGAGCCATCTCCATTTCTGATTGTTGTCAAAAGGACACAGATGTAATACTGCATCTCAAAATTCGGCCTTTAGGTATTCCATACCTTATTTGTTCCTATCTCAGCATATCTTTACTCTACTAATGCAGAGACACTTCTGTTCTGCTAGAAAGCCAAAAAAGTTTCAGTTTTTGCTCACAAACCTTCAGTGACTTTCTGTTACCAGATACTTTATTATTTACAGCTCTTACTGATAGTTGTTATTGTCGTGCTCTGAGGCAAAATTGATAGTATTCCCCAGCATATTCTGAGATACAGAATGCTGCATGCAAGCTGGGCTGTTTATGAATCCTTCTTCTGACCTTATGTCTTCTCACATATGGAAGTCTACTTCCTGAAGAGTGGCAAAATAAGAGGAAGGGAGAAGGAAATATGGAATGACCAGCTTAGACACGAGGAGCATGACAGTGTGTAAAAAATGGTGGCAAGTGCCAAAAAGGTTTTGTGACGATTTATGAAAGGCATAGATTGGAACTGTGTGAAAGCTCTTGCAAAATTTCTTGGGCCAAATAGTGAGGAGAGAACTATATAGGGAGATATAATGTTCATCAAAGCAATAGCCTGATTTAGCAGATAAAATTGTTAATTTTGTTGCAGAGAAATTGCACTGGTGATAGTGCTAACAGTCTGTAGTATGTGGTTGTGCCATGGGGACAACATAGGAAATATCACATCATAAACCAGTTGTAAGTAATTTCTGCCAGTGCAATATCAAAAGTAAATCTGTAGTTTTATAGTGAAGAACTATGCTTAGGAAAATGTTAATCTGTCATTTCAAAATCCATCAACAGGATATTGTGGCATGGACTGTATTTCTTTTAGCAAGCAATAAACAGTAATTCTGTATTCAGGCATTGCTTGGTGAAATTGTATTTCATGTAGCTCTCATATTTCTGTTACCATCTGACTGACTTATCGCAAACTGCAGGGCTCTTTCCTGCATTCTGTGTGTTGCTGCATGGCAACTGACAGTTCTGTTCTTCAGGTCCTGCTGGGGTCTGCCCTCCCAGCTTCCCAGGGATCCCCTCCAGCTTCCCCAGCTAAGCACTACTTTGGTCCTTAGTCAATGTCCTACTTAGCTGAGGTACAGTCTCCAACACCTTTGGGAGCTTCCCTGGTTTTCAATCTATCACCTCTATCAACCACCTATCACAAGCATCATGTGGAGTCCATAATATAATTTCTTTCTCATTATCTTTACAGTTAAAAATGTCACGCTCCGATTCTCCCAAGAAATTCACATTACTGCAGTCAACACTTGGTGTTTCTGAGATGTGTCATTTTCTGGTAGTGCTTTGCAAAATTGTCCCTCTCCTTTTGTTTCTTGGTTTTACTAGAACATTTTTACTCTGCTCATAAAGGATATGGAGTCTCGCAAATTGTAGCAGTTCATGCCATGCTGCTTCTGATGTGTGTCCAGCTCAGTTCTAATTGTGGAATCACAGACTTTTCTCTCCTTGGCATCCTTTGGAGCAGCATAGACCTGGATCACAGTGGAGTTAAAAATCTGTGTTCCTGAACAAGTCATGATGGTAATTAAGTTGCCTGGTTTGTAGCCAAGTGGTGCTTTTCTGTCCCTATCACTTAGGATTGTGCCAGTTCCTCTTTTATGCTTTATTTTGTCATGTGAGAAAACGATCTCACTATCTGCTGTCTCTCACTTGCCGGGCCACCTGGCTTTTAAGAGGCCTTCTATGTCATGTCGCTACCTTTGTAATTCATTCATTAGCAAGAATATTTCACCAGGGTGCCAACACAGTCTTACATTCCATGTTCTGTTAGAACTAAAGAGGGGAGGTGATTTTTACCTGTTAGACATGCTGATAATAAAATACTACATATAGTTCTGCCTTCCACACTTTAAAAAGGATGCAGGAGAATTTCACTGGATCAGAAAAGTTACAAAAAGTCATTTGAGGGCGGTAGGAGGTATGTTCCTAGGAAATGTATAGGGAGCTGAAGGTGTTTAGCATATCAAACAGAAGATCAAGAAGAGATATGATTATAGTGTATGAGTTCCTTCACTAGAAGAAAACATGAAACACTAAAGGGTTTTTCAACTGGTAAGGAAAGGCGTAAAAAGAACCAAAGGCCAGATATATTTAAATTAAAAATAAATCTGAAATATATTTCTAAAATTTTATGTGATTAACACACTGAACACAGTTTCAGACAAGTGGTAGATTCCCCTTGAACCTTCAAGTCTTCCTCCATGGGAGCTGTACCCTGTTTTTGAGCAATTTATCTGTGATAACTTCGGCATGTGAGCTTGATGTACTTTTGTGGTTTCTCTCCCTTCTGATCTCTCAAGGCCTGAAAATCCAGATACACATGGTGCCTGGTAGTGTTTACATGCAGAACTGATTTGGTGGGATACATGCCCCAGCCAGTCAGGGGAATTGTTCCAGTGCTCCTGCCCACCACTTGTAGTGCTGATACCAGTGTGCACTGAAGGGGCTATACAGCATGGAAGATACAGAAAAATCTCAAACTGCCCTAAAAATGACAATTCCCTGCAATGTGATTTATAGCCATGCTTGGAAATCGTCCTGTGGAGTTCATGGCAGTTTTTTGTCCATAATTCTTCAGGCTGATCTCATTACAGGTGGAAAAAATCTTCCTTTAGCAGCAGCATATAAATAATAATTCCTTAAGAAACAGAATTATCCAAATACACTCTTTTCGCATGTTTTCAGTGTGACAGCTGCTGGTCATATGCAACTTACTCAAAATGGCTGTGATTTTTCATGGTACTTAATTTGAGAAAACAGGACAAAAATTTCTCACTCGTTCTACACCATTTTCTGGTAACATACATGTTCACCGTCATCGTCAAATCATCTTTGTCCTCCATGGAGACAGCTGTAGGAGGCAAATGTCTTTTTAGAGAACATGTTACCTGATATTAAAGTCAGCATTGCTAAAGCTTTAAAGCTTGGAATACATACATATAATACCAGTAAAATATAAAGAGATGTTGTCAACTTGAGCTTTCCAAAGGTATTTACATTTGGAAAATGAATATTTTCCAAACAGATACTTACCTTTGGAAGTATTTTGTTAACTTCAGTCCTTCTAAGGAAATGTAATACAAAAAAGAGTTTTGTACTGTATTTGTATATATGGTTTTCCTATTGGAGTCTGTCAAGGTTATTCTAGAATAGGGTTAGTGTTTCGGTAATACCTTGATAAAATCAGACTTCCTTCACTTTTTTTGGTCCCACACAAAGGTATGGTGAGGACAGAGGAGATCTAACAAAAAATTACTTGATTTTTTTAGGATAATTTGGCATTAATTTTATAATTTTTATCATGAAAAAATCAACTATTGGAAAAAATTGCAATTTTTCTTTTGCTGTCTGTAGATTGGAAATTCATCAGTTTACTGAAGCACATGTGTTGTAAATACACTCCTCCTATGCTGGATGCTCCTTGAGCCTTGACACTTTCAAGTTAGGCATATCTAAGCTACATCTGCAAGGCCTGGGGAGAGGACCTGGCACAGGGTGAGAAATCTGCTTTCATCTGACCATGTGCACATACAGACGCCCTTAACTTGGACTTCTATAAAGCGCAAAGGTGACAGTCCTTAATGGAAGAAACCTGTGTTTTTATCAAATTATCTGAGGGCCCTTGAGAGGATAATTTTCCTTTAAAGTGCTTAAGACTTTTACTGGAAAAAATTTACTAGATCACTTGCTACCTTTTGTATGATTTCAGGATATAGCAAGCTGGTGATGGTCTGTTCATGAAGATTTATCAAGAAGGTGATAGATACATACTTCTTGGGTAATCTGTCCTAGATATGGTTCTATTAGGAATATTTCATTGCTGTAGGAAAGGTGTACAGGTAAAATCAAATTGTTGGTTGCTTCTTTTAGCCTAAATAAAAAAGCTAACATGGACTACTCACTTTGCTAAAGTGTTGTAACTTCAAGAATTTAAGAAATTGAATCCTGTAGCCCTGATATAAACCCTGTAATTTTACACTCATTACTTTTTATCTGATGAACATATGTGGGGTAGCTTTCGTTGCCTATTTTTGATGCCTATTTCTGCATTACTGGCATCGTAATGTCTCTATGATTCTTTTACTGACTTTAAGAGAGTTTAGACTTGTTCTTTAAATTAGTATTGGTTGAAGACTCAATATTATTTCTGAGTCCACTTTTTGAGGAGTGTCTGTTTTGAAATTAGCAATCAATGATTATTTAACACCAGGGGTGTTTGACCCAACTACAACTTCGAATGCTTGACTACAATATTTGCTTTCTTAAGGAGGGCTTTATATTCCTGCCTTAATTCTAAATAAAAATTTTATACATGTATAGAATTAGTATTGACTATCAGCCTGCACTGATAGCAACAGCTTTATTTGTCCTTACTATTGTTAATTTAATTTCTCACTCCCTGTCCTAGGTTACAATAGAGA